>JALMLS010000311.1:0-190498 GCA_038496445.1 Trichosphaerium sp. ATCC 40318 | reverse complement strand
AACTTCTAGAGCAATAAGACCACTCTTCACGCACTGTAAATAGGATACCCAAAATGGTATTTTATAGATAAATCCAAACCCTACACAAAAACAGTTAAAAGCAACGATTTTTTTAACGCTGTCACATTGTTAGCCAAACCTGAGCGTACCGAAGCCCCATAGATTTTGTATTGTTTTAACGACTCCTTTGTACGGATATGCGACAGGATGACGTACTATTTAATATTAGAGACTGTCTTAGTTACGTAGCGGTGTAAGAGAACTCACTGGCGCTTAAAAGCATTATTGAATCTGACAAATGAATAACTGGCCAAACGAGTCCCAAACCAATGCAATAGCTAAAAGCATGCGATATACGCCTTACAGAGTCAGACAAAACGTGATAGCTTTTTGTACACTCACCTAATGTAGCCCTTGTACTGTAATCGTTTTATAAAGCGCCTATTTAACGAGTTTTTAAGCGCGTAGTTGATATTTGCCGAACCTGGCCCAAATAAGCTTGCGAACAAATGAAATCAATTTTAATTTAGCTCTTGAAGGCGGAGAGTCTGTTTTTGCTTCAAGCGCATCCTCTTTGTCAATTTGTTCAGTTATATCCCAATCTTCGGTGCTAAGCTCTTGACTTATCTACAAAAGCGTTGAAAGTACGGCTACAACCTCGTATACGCTATTGCAAACGATAAATGTGTCAAACTTACCGACAGTAATCGCGGCAGTCGTGGCCTTGCCATGGTTACGCTAGTATGTAGAGAGTATTTCAATGTAACGAACAAATAGAATTAAATGTGTTGTTGACTTAACGCCCATTTCGGGTTTGAAGTTAATTTTAACTCTTTAGAATATAGTAAACCCGCAACGCTCGTCTCTCAAGCGGGCTGTTTAGTAGCACAAATACAAACTATCTTGTATTGGCACTTGACAGCTACAATTACTTTCAGGTTAGAGTCGCAGAAGGTTAACGGACAAAACACGAATAGCTGTCTGAGCTTTGGTTTTTTTTTAATTCAGGATATTTCGAAAGTCCATAATAGATTGAAATATCGCTTGGTTATTTTATGACATTTCGACACCAGTAATGGCTCCACCTGGTTCTTGCTTTTTTCTGCACCCAAGGTAAAGAATAAATATAACAACTACAATTACTGTAATAACAGCAACTGCAATAACAGCGTAAATCCACCAAGCTAAAAAAAAGTCAGATGAAAAATACCAAAGTATTAGTGTCATGAAAAAAGAGTTTGTACCAAATCCTGATGAAGGTGTTGGTGTCTCGTCGACACAAGAGTTAGCATATACAACGCTAAATTCTCCAAATCTTGGTAATACAGTTAATACTTCACAACTTAACATATTCGGCTTTGTTACAACAATGTTAGATGTTAGTACATCGCATGAGTTTTCAAATAACATTATTTCAACTGCACCATTTGCAGTATTATCATCTATTAAATCAAGCTGAAAAGTAGTCCTTTGGTTTATTTCCTTAAATTAAAGAATAAGTTGATTTGAATAGAGAAAGTGTGGCACTAGAAAATCACGTGGAATAGAAGTAAATAACAATTTAACAGTCAACAAAATTACTTACTACGCAACCAGACACTCTAAGTGGACCACTTTCAACAGAAAAAAATGATCCAGCAACATCAAAAATCAAGTCCCCTAAAAAAATCGATTTTAGGAGATATCAAGAATGGATATGTCAACTCGCAATTGGCTTGATTTGCTTGCCTGGGAAGCTGTATGCGGTTGAAAGAACAGTTCCATTCTGAGGTGTGAAATCATTTACTAGTGTCACACTAGCTATATCAGATACACCAGCAGAGCGTAGTTGTTGGTTGTCTAGAAATGTTTTGTAAACAACAGGTTCATAACTTTGAGTTGTAGTTACCTGCTTCGTTCGCTCCCATAATGGCGCCAACAAAAACACTTGATGAAACACTTGATGAAGAGCGTAGACTAATATCTACAAATCCTGTTTGGCGCTTACTACAAGTGGAGCTACTAATAGATATATCACCTTCACTTGCACCAGTAATAACTAGGTAAACGCGTGAGTACTAGCTTTTTGATAACGGTAGGAACATACTTGATACAACTGGTATGATAGTAGAAGATGTGCGTGTACAGTCTTGAGTAGAACATCGTACAGTAAGTTGAAAACTAAGGGAAGATTAGCCATCTATTGCCTGCCTTTATCTACGTGCACTGGTGTTGGTGAAAGTGTTGTTGGCGGACGAGTGGTAGGCGGTGCTGTCGTTGGCTCTGGTGTTGGAGCCACAGTAGTAGGTGCTATTGTTGGAGGAACTGTTGTTGGCGCCGGTGTCGGTGGAGGGGTTGGTGGCGGGGTAGGTTGTGGAGTTGGTGCATCCGTTGTTGGCGCTGCCGTTGGCACTAACGTAGTTTGCATGCTTTGTGTAGGAGAAACTGTAGCACCAGGTTCTGGCATAAGAACAAATAGTTCTAGTCCATTTGAATCGGTCGTTGCTGTAAAGTACAACTGGCGGTTAGCTTCCCACTCTACAACAAGCCAGTTATTAGCAGGTTCCGTGCAATTCCTAAGTTTCTTAACGTACTGAAGAAGTTTGCTGGGAAAGAAGAGCCACCAGAGTTAAGCTCTTCGACAGTACTAGATGCAATTGTGCCATTATTGCTATACAATTCTTTATTTTCACCATCATTCTGAGCTTGAAAGTATAGCAGGCCGAAGAATTCTGTAACGAATCTTGGAAAACTAGACCTTAATTGATTGATTTCTGTAGCTTGATAGTCTTGAGCTGGCTTTTTGAATCATTAAAAAAGAGAATAAAATAGATGATGTTTTTTTCCACTTACCATAGCAGGGTCATAGCACGCAAGCTCCCGTCCAAAGGAAGCAGGAACAAAATCAGCGGCATAACATAAAAGATTATCATAAGGTGTCATAAATTCAATGTAGGAATCTCCACTTCCGCGGATAAGTACTGGAATAAAGTTAGAAACAACAGGTTAAAAAAAAAGGCATACAAAAGGAGTACCATTGCTTATCTGATTCTCTGTGTGATTGTAACTGAATATTTCATTACCGAAGAGGGCTGATGCATAGGTGAAATACAATTGATTATTGAACTTAACCATCTCTGATGTTAAGTTTCCGTCCAGGGTAAGTCTAAAGACTGCCACAGGACCTACATACCGCATTAATATAGAAAAAAACAATATTGTCATTCTAGTATACCAGAGGCAATGAATGAGTTGAAAGCAAACAGATGTCTTCCTCTGAATATATATAATTCAAAACCTACAGCGACCAACTTGCTTAATTCCTCTCCTTCGCCATTAGAGTTGCTAAACTCCTCAATTTTGAAGTTACTATCACTTAGTGACATTAATCTGCCTTCTGAAGTAAAGTAGAGGACATCAAAGTGAATCACAGGGTACTGTGGGTCAACGATATCGCTGCCATTAAATTGTAGTTTTGTAGTCATTGTAGTGACAGGATCATATACATGCAAACTGCGCCCAGAAGCTGTTTCTGCAGAAAAGTAAAGCTTGTCCTAAAAAAGAATGTCAATTTATTTTATGGACTTACTATCTCGTACGTCATACGCAACTAAATGCATTGGGTATGAATCAGAGGCACCTGCGTATATGTCTGACTAAAATTTTTTGAGAATCATGTCGTAACGAATTATACGTACCGCAAGTTGTATATTATTACTAGTGGATGATGCATCGAGCGTGAATAACTCAATACCGTTCGCTAGGAGTTAGTTTAGGTATAAGTTCTGTCATAAAAAGCGGACCTGCAGTTGTTGCTGCAAAATATAGCTGTCCATCTAGGTGAGCGAAATGTACTACATCTGGGAAACTGTCCGTAGCTCCAATGTTTAAATCGGGTATTTGTACTACAGTATCGCCTGCTGCGTAATTGGCAACGAATAATGTAATATCCAGATCAAACGTAAGTCGTAATTGTAGAAATATTCTGTTTATTAAGTGCATTTATAATATAAGTCAACCTAAGGTACGAGGATATCACACTCCCTCACTGAATCAAACGCATCCGTCAATGTGAAAAGTCAAATAAGCATTGAAATGGTAGTGGAGATTCACATAAGTCGTAAGGCAGGAAATAAAAATAATACTCGTAAACTTTAGGTTTTTGCTTGGGAACGTATGAGGCTTACTTAGTCAAGGACGAACCGTAATCCAGTACGATTGGCCAAGGTTGCTCATTTAAACGTCTGTTTTGCAGTAGCGACTGTCGCGTCCTATCTACTGGAACCACTGCCCTCTTTAGGTAGCCCTTATTATGAGCGTGACAGTACCCGTCTAGTGGAGTCCTACGCTCTTCTGCAATGCAGGGCGTTTTACGTGACTCACCAGTAGCAAGTGTTACGGTGTTAATAAGTTTTGACGCGAGCTCAACGGCAAATTGCGTATCAAATTCATCTGCAAGTTTACGAACGTACGCAATCAATCCTTTACCTGTTTTCGCAGCAATCTTGAGCTCTTTCAAAAATTTCTTTTGACGTGATGAACGTGGGATAAAGCCGGCAGCACTGTCTCCTAGAATACCCATGAGCTGTTGATGGTAGACTGTAATCCGTTTTTTGTTAAGTAAGTCGTTGTCATAATAATCTTCCATTGCGCTTGCTGTTGATTGTAGGATGTGTTGTAATTCTCGGAATCCCAGTTCCTTCTTAGTACGTCTGAAATATTGTCGTCCCAAAGTTCCTTGAGGTTCACTTGATGCTGGAATAGGAATAGGAGGTGTATCTTGTATATTTTCTAAAATTTCTTTGTCTTGATTGTTATCATCTGTTGAAATGTCATTCTTTCGTTTGTGATATCGTCTTAGTCGATCTACATTGTATACTTTTTCATCAATATCGCCATTTGAATAAGCCAGTTGATAATCCAAGCCTTTGTTGAGGACCTTGATGACTTTGAATGGTCCTTCCCACATGTGTACAAATTTATGCGTGTATCCATATTCTATCTTTCGTTTTCGTAGTAAGAGTACGTAATCGCCAACCGCATATATTTCTTTTCTTCTTCGTTGGTTATATCTTTTAGACTGTCGTAAATAAGCATTTGAACGAGCTTCTTCAGCCAATGATCGTGATCGCTTTAAAGCCAAGGAGACTTTTCGAGTCCATGAGTCAAGTGTATGATCACCTTGTCTTGGTAGGCAATCCATTGCTTGGTCTAGGGGAGTAGTAGCGTGATGACCAAAAACTAAATAATAGGGTGATTGTTTCAATTCAGAGTGTTGTGTTGTATTATACGCAAAGACGCATGATTGAACATATTGGTCCCAATCAGTTTGATAGTCAGTAATAAACATTTTTATCATTTGTATTAAAGTATGATTAAATCTCTCAACTAACCCATTCGCTTGAGGGTGATATGCTACAGTTGTACGTTTATCAACATTGCATAGGTCACAAAGCTCTTCTACAATGCCTTCAAATTCTCCTCCTTGATCACTAATAACAATAGAGGGAGCACCGTATATACACACAACATTTTCAAATAAGGCACGAGCCACAGTTTTAGACTTTTTATCTGGTAGGCATACAGCTATGGCATAGCGTGTATAATAGTCAGTGATGGTTAGAATCCATCGGTTTTGGTTGTTAATTGTACGTGTTAATGGACCAACCAAGTCCATAGAAATAGTTTGGAACGGAAACGTTGCTTCAATTGTTTGCATTGGAGCACCTGGCGGTAATCTCCTAGAGGTCTTGCCAGTTTGGCATTTTTCACAAGTCCGAATGTGTTGTTCAATATCACGTTTTAAACCGGCCCAATAGTATTTTAATTTAACATTATTATATGTTCTTGTAACGCCCAAGTGACCAGCAGTGGCTGAATCATGGTGGGCAGATATGATCTCGCTTTGCATACTTGAAGGTACTACAATAACAGTCTTCATTGTTTGTTCTTCATGTGGTAGTGGAGTACGCTTTCGACAAAGGATACCACTCTCATCTAAAAACATACCTTTGGTAGCAGCGATGATTTTTTTAATATTTTTGTAGTTTTTAAACGCTTTTGGAGCTTGAATAAAGTAAATATATTCCAACAGTTGTTTGTCAAGTCGTTGTAAATAAAATAAACGTAAACGGGGTTGCTTTGGGATTTTACAAGTGTTCACATATGCTGGAAAGAATTGAGAATTTCGAGGGTGTAAAATAGGAGTGAAATTGTGCATAAAACCCACAGGGTGTACTATGCCATTGATATTGACATAATTTACAGCAACAGGACGTATGGGATGTCTTGACAGAGCATCTGAGTCAGAGTTTAAAATACCTTTACGATGAATAATAGTAAAGTCAAATTCAGAAAGGTAAATAGACCAACGGATCATTTTTGAATCCGGGTGAGATGTTCGTTTAAATTTTAACAGTGCAATGTGATCTGTGTAAATTTTAAAAGGTTTGTACAACAGGTAGACGCGAAATTTCTTACAAGCAGCTACTACTGCTAATGCTTCCAGCAAATGAGTATGATAGCGTTGCTCATGAATATTTAAAGCACGTGAATAATAAGCTATGACTCTTTCATTACCGAAATCATCTTTTTGTACTAGAGTAGCACCTATACCAATATTACACGCATCAGTGTGTAACTCAAACGGCTTCTCAAAGTTAGGATATGCTAAACAAGGGGCAGAAGTTAACGCTTGTTTAATATCTTTAAAAGCTTTAGCTTGGTGAGGTCCCCAGAAGAAGTCTACACCTTTTTTTAATAGTGCTCTCAGAGGCGATGCTGCAGCAGATAACATTCGAACAAAACGTGAATAGTAAGTGGCCATACCTAGGAAGGAACGAACACCAGAAACATCAGAGGGAGCGTTCATTTTAACAATGGCTTCAATTTTATCAGGGTGAGGTCTTATGCCGTCTTCAGAGACCAAAAACCCCAAGTACTCAACTTCGTGTAAAAAGAAAGAACATTTTTTTGGTTTTAGTTTAATTTTGTGTTGTCGCACACGTTCAAGAACTAATTTCAAACTATAAATATGTTCCTCAAAAGTTTTTGAAAAGACGATAATGTCGTCAATATATACAAGGCAATGTTGCCAATTTAAACCAGAAAGAACTAGGTTTACGTACCTTTGCCAAGTTGCAGGTGCATTGGATACACCCAATATTATGGGCATTACAACCCATTCGTAGAGTCCAGATTTGTCGATAAAGGCTGTTTTCTCAATGGAGTTTCTTGCTATCTTTAGCTGATGAAACCCACTGGTAGCATCCATTATTGAGAAATAGACTGAGCCTATGAGAGCGTCTAATGCATCATCTACCCTTGGGAGTGGGTATACATCACGCTTTGTCACTGAGTTCAAAGACCTATAATCTATACAAAATCGTAAAGTGCCATCTTTCTTTTTAACAATTACAATAGGTGCCGCCCAAGGCGACTTAGATGGTCGAATTAAACCATGGCGAGTAAACTTTTTAATAAAATCTTTGATAAATTCGTGATAGTGAGGAGGAAAACGTCTTGGAGGTTGATGTAGTGGTTTAGCATTGCCAGTATCAATTTCAAATTTGACGGCAGTATCATTCACCTCAGTAATCTCATCTGAGAATTCAGTTTCAAAGAAACAAAGCAGATTAAAAAGGATTTTTCTTTGTTCATCATCAACTTGTGCTTTTTCTAATTGTTTTGAAAATAATTTGTGTATACGTTTTGCAACTTGTAAAGAAGGTTTAAAGTCTTTAAAAAATTTGATAGCTTCCTTGATGTGTTCACGTGTTTTTTCAAAATCAGCATTTGACGCATTAGTTTTTACACGTATGACATCTTCACGGCTATCAACACTAATAGCATGTTTTGTTGATGTAACAGGTTCAAAAATGGAAACAATTTCATTAGCATTTAGAGTAATGTAAGAAGGACTAGCGTTAACAACCTCATATAATAAGCGACCATCTGCTTCTTGCATAGTGAGTGTATGAGATCCGCTTAAACCTTTGTGTTTTTTTAGAAATTGTATGGTGGCTTGATTTATGCCTTGTGAACCATGACGAAAATGTTTTGCTTTTACTTCTAGAATAGCGGGAGAAAAAGGAGGTATTGTAACATCTTTTGTAAGACGACATAAACTAGAGCGTAGTTGTGTTTCAGGAGGAAGTTCATCCACTAAAGGGATATGTTGACCATTTGGTAAAGAAAATAGTTTTTTCGAAATGTTTATAGAGGCTCCAGTCTGAGCTAAAAAGTCACGGCCCAATAACATTGGTTCTGATAAGTTCTTTGCTATTAATGGCGAGAATTTTGTTTTAAAAATTGGAAATTCAAATTGTAATGGTTGTTTTGTATAACCAATAAGAGGTAAGGGCTTACCGTTGGCAGCCATTGAGTTTAGCTTGTATGGTTTGTAGGTTCTCAGTCCTATGTCATGTGCAGCCTTTAAACTAATTAGGGTGTGTGAAGCACCGCTATCTACTAAAGCAAGGATTGATTTTCCATTAATACGAACGACAACATAAGCTGAAAAAGTTTTATCTAAACTAGTTTGGTTTACAGTGTTACTGTTGGCATTTGGCGCTGGAAATTGGCTTGCCATTGGATACGAGAAATAAGGAGGCAGCACATGCATCTGAGTCGAGGGTAGAGGTTGAGTATTCAAAGGAGATTGTGCTGGAGCACTAGGAGAAGGTACTGTAGATACGGGGGAAGGACCAGTTGGCATTGACATGTTTGACGGAGGTTGTTGATACTGTACTGATTGATAGTGAGGCCAATAACTTGGCATCGGTGTTCCTGGTTGTTGTACAACCGGTTGAGGCGTTGGTGTTGAAGCGTTGGTTCTCACTGTTGTTTTGTTTAACATACATTTTTCTTCTTTGTGACGTCCCCATTTCGCGTGATGATTACACCAAATCCACCTGCCTTCATTCGGTTTTTGGGTTTTATCTAATAAGCGCTTCTCCCATTCTTCCTTTGTATATTTCTGGGTTCTTGGAGTCGTCTTTGAAGGTGTGGAAGTATTCTTTGTAGTTGCCTTCTTTGTAGTTTTCTTGTATCGTTCGATTCTTTTTGCCTTCAATTCTTCTTTTTCTGCTAT
This sequence comes from Trichosphaerium sp. ATCC 40318, assembly GCA_038496445.1. Classification (NCBI taxonomy): domain Eukaryota; phylum Discosea; class Flabellinia; family Trichosidae; genus Trichosphaerium; species Trichosphaerium sp. ATCC 40318. The sequence goes on along the minus strand of JALMLS010000311.1, from coordinate 181,428 downwards.
CTGTAATAATTCGGTGACATTGTTGTCCGTAGGTTCTCCTTGATTGATAACAGCGGTTCGTAAAGAGTCTTTCATCTTTGCCAATAATTCGTCATAAAATCCTTTTCCGTGAGGATTGACTCCAGCGTGTTTAGCCAATAGCATCTTTTCTTGATAATAATCGTTGAAAGAAATATCTTCTCCTTGAGAGAAATCTCGGTAATTTCTCATGACTTCATCGTAATCGTACTTTCCTTCAAACTCTGTAATGATGTGATCCAACAGCGCTTGCGGGTGTGGTAATTCAGCTACTCCGTTATAGTTGTTCTCATACCATTTTTCAGCTGTGCCCTTTAACTTGTTAATCATAAAACTTGATAATGCCGAATCTGAAATATTTGTACTGGCGTTGTATTGTTGTAGTTGATGTCCGAATAACCTAACACGGCTTGGAGTACCGTCAAAAGGTTTTACAATGTCTTGTACCACGTTTTGAGCGTTGAATAAAGGCAAGAGAACGGAGAGGAGAGATATGAGCTGTCCTTGCGCTGATGCATCAGGATCAAAATTTTGAAATGTCGGAGGAGGTTTCGAAAGAGAAATTCTAGCTGGCTTGTATGTTGATGGTGGTATTGTAGCTGTACCACCAGTACTTGGTTTATTTGGTGGTGGTGGAGGAGTTTTATCAGATGTTGGAGTTGTTGTAGGAAGTGATATAGTCTCGTCTTTGGTATTGTCTTCTAAAATATCATATATTTCTTCTTTTAGTTTGTCGGCGATCTCTTCAGCAGCTACAGAAACAGCGAGGCCAATGACTTCTTCAACGTGTTTGCTAATGTCGCTAATCTGTAGTGGTATGTCCAGCTTCTTTAATTGTTCCTGAATACTTTGTTTGATACGCTCTTGCGTTTCGGTAGAAATGGCCAAATTTTCGATTTGGGTGTTGAGTTGGGATTGATCCGTAATAACTCGCAAAGTTCTGTCGTTGTAAGGTCTAGGCATTGCTGTCGTTTGGGTAGTTGGGACAGGAATATATGGAGAGCCAGGAGTTTGTAATGAGATTCTCGTAGTAGGCGTCTGGTATGGCGTGGATGATCGGTGTAATGGTATACTGCGAGCAGGTGTTGCTGGTGCCAATCTTTCGCGTAAAAACCCTTCCAACGAATTAAAGCGTGATTCGAGTTGTTTTAAACGATCTTCAGTGTTTTGAGACATTTTTTTTTTAAAAGAGAAATAGAATATTCGTTTGTTAATTTGGACAGGTACGTAGCTGTAATAGAGGGCTTTATCTCCAGCCCACTAGGATTTTGGCCTTTTTAAGCAATCCTTTGCTTTACAACACGTGTTTTAATGTTTTATCGCCTGTTTGCTATATATCCCTCTCCGCCACCAATATGAGCGTGTAACGTGAAGGAAAAATATTATGCGTCGAACCGGCGGAGAATATTAGCGTAAGTTAAATCCAGGTCGTGTCGTCCACTGTAATATCCAGATCAAACGTAAGTCGTAATTGTAGAAATATTCTGTTTATTAAGTGCATTTATAATATAAGTCAACCTAAGGTACGAGGATATCACAAATAATACAAGAAAAGCGATAGTAAATCGCATTCTGTCTGTAGTTGCTACGCTGGTAGGCCTGTTTTACGAGGACTAAGCGCGACTGCCATTTCAAGAGTTGTTTGTAACAGTATAAGCAAGACGATGCTAAACAAGTTATACACACTGAGTTTGCGACATGGTGGCACATCTTTGTACAAATTATTTCGGATAGCACTCTCTAACGGTTAAAAGGACACCATCGAGCGTCATGCGCCCAAAAGGCACTATTTCAATTAAATCACACGTAAAACGCGTAAATGGTACAAATACAGGCGTTCATGGCGTATACTAACTTCTATCAAGCTCGTAGGATCGTTCGTCAATACTGTGAGGTAGATGAAGGCGGTAGCGATTCTTTCAGTAAGTTCTGTGACCTCTCTTAGTTATATTAACAGACCACCCCTTCAAGTTGGCATTGAACACGAAGATAGCGAAGCCCAACCTATTAATGAAACAGAATTTGCCAAATACAACTTAGCTGTAGCTGACAAGGCCAAAGCAATGCTTCAAGCGCGTATGGCAGGTGTTTATACCACAGTAACACTGCAAAACATAAAAGACGCCGAACAAGGCAATGAAGGGCCAATGTACTCCTCGTTTGTGCCCTACACACTGGTTGATATGAACAAATGCCATCCATTTATTTCCATAAAGAAAGATTCACCACATTACAAGCATTTGGCAGATGTCAAAATGAGTAATTTAGTTGTACGAGTTTGACACTCAAGTTTCACTGAATTGTCATCTTTTTTTGGATTTAGCGACTAACGTTTGGCTGTAGGTTACACAATTACCTCCTAAAGGAAGAGATCCTGAAACTCTCCCACTTACGCGTGTAACAGTAACGGGTAAAGTAAGAGAATTGAAGGATGATAAAGAAATTGAAAAAGTGTTGGATAAATTTGAAGAAAATCAAGAGGGTAGTAAAAATAAACTCAAAGAACTAAAGGATGATGTTGCTTTCTTGGAAATGGAAGCTAGAGATGTTCTCTTATTAAGAAGGTATGTATTTGTAGAAAGAATCACGCGTATGTCGACTTACGTCCCGTTCTAGTAATGGTCAAATGAAACAAGTTTTCCCTGATGAGTATGAATCTGCTCCTCAAGATCCTATTGCTCCTGTTTCCCGAAAACTTCTTACAGACATGAACGACACATTTGCAAAAGAGTTATTAACATTAGTAAAGCAATATGCAGACGTAGAATTTATTGATGCTTACTTTTCTGGCTTTGACTGCAAAGGTAAGACATGTAGTGTCTATTATTCAACTGTACCCTCGAATCAAAGAACATTGTTCAAAAACAGCGTGTAGTTGCGATTTGTGGATGCTTTTTTAAAAACATTCTTAGTGGCCATCACGTGATTTTTGGGTTTAAAGGTCGCCCAAAATGAAATCAGCATGCTTTTTTTATCGTATAAACTATTAACACATTATGAAGGTATGGATGTGATGGGCTTGGAAAAAACGTCAGATGTATGGAGAGAGATTCGTGTACCTTGGGATTCTCCTATCAAAACACTTGAAATGTATCGAGTACATCTTGAGAATCTTTTAAGAAAACGTGTACCACAAGAAGAACAAGACGAAAAGGATGAAGTTGACAGATACTAAACAATAAAACTGAATTTTGAACTGTTAGGTTTGTTACAGTTGCGCTTATAGTCATGAACAATGCTTGTATTTATTGGACGAATCTTGTATTGTAAGCTCAGCATTCATCACCAGGCCTTGTTCCATGGCTAGCTACAGTGTTTTAGACAGTTATGCCCTTTGTTATGAAAACCAGCAATCTCCTAGTTGTCTACCAGCGAAGACAAGGCGTTGTTGATCAGGCGGATTACCTTCTTTGTCTTGAATCTTTTGTTGGATGTTGTAGATGTTATCGGATTGCTCAACCTCTAGACTGATTATCTTGACTCCTAGAGTCTTTACGAAGATTTGCATTAAACATAGTGGTATTGCTTTCATTGAACGTAACAGTTTGATTTCCGTAGCACATTTGTAACATTCTTCTAACCAGGCTATAAACCGATTATCCAACCTGGTCAGCTTCATAATTTAAACATGAGCGATAGAGTTAAAGCTATACGGTTTTACAAACCAAAACAGCTTGGAATACGATCAACTTTTTTACTAAAGTACAAAAATCAATCAAATTTCTGGAGGTTGTGATTGATACTATTATCAATTGCATTTGTTACGAGCACCTAAACGCTATAAAAGGACGTTGTTGCTCACGGATATAGTATTATAAACGATCAGGATATTGTTCTGGCGCTTGAAACTGAGATCATTGGAGCATTCTGTAGTTTTTTTTAATACAGGGTATTAACACATTGTACGCAACAATGACGCGCCGAGGAGTAATTATCCCATGCACAAGCCTATCAGCAATGCTTTCGGCTACAAGAATATGGTTGACTTGGTGTTCAACAACAAGTACAACTCCAATACGAAAAACTTGTAGCAGTAAATTAAAACAAAAGAAAGCTATGTCTCAACAACCTAAAACGCAAACTTCTGGAGGTAATAAATTAGCACGTGCGTTAACGGTTAACTGCTTTGTAGGATCTTCGATTGATGAACACAGGCCTTCTATATCATGTACGCCCTCCATCGTACAGTTGTTTGTACTAACTTACGTAGTTACTCAACAGCCGAGTAGCGAACAAGTGAACAATCGCAGGCCAGTAAGAGAGTTCTGTGAGCCGCGACGGCAGGTAAAGCGCCCTACAACCGCGCGGTACGCCAGAAACTTTTTACGTCAATTATTGTTTGACAAGTTAAAGTGGTTTTTTTCTCTAATTTTTTTTAAGTCGTCTACCATACCGGCGTCCGACTCCAAACAACCAAGGCAACCTAAAAAAAGGCGACATAGACGCCGTAGGGGGGTTGAATACGTACAGATTTCACTCTGTGTTAGAAGAACTCTGCGACACGATACGCAGGGTAGTAAAAGGTGAGGGGTATAAAATCCAATGGGAGGGCTGCGTTGAAATACTAGAGCTTCCCAAATGGAGGCCTTTCTTCGACAACGACCATAACTGGAGCAACTTTTGCTCACTTATAAAATTGTCTCGTGGAGAAGCTGAGTTGTTCTTGGAGAACATAATTTACATTATTAAGAGACGCAATGACGTAACTCATATAGACAGTATTCCTAACTTTGATTTATTTCTTAAAAGAACCATTATCAGAGTTGAGGAGTGTATGGACCTTATGGGTTATCCATTTCAGGCTCAGCTCCACTCACGTCATGGTACGGAATATGTTCCTGTTATTACTGAGTTCCTTTGTAGAATGCCTCCTCCATCTTACTGTGGAACACAACAGTGTAGCCAACGCAGAACAGGTAACTGTTGTGCCGAAGGCAACATTTAAAAAGCTTGTCGACTTTTACAAAGCTAATCGTAAACGAACTCAAAGTTCAGATTCTACGGAAAGCTCTAAACGTAAGCGAGAAGAAGAAGGAGACAGTGGAGAACGCCCAAAGAAGAAGAAGAAGCAGCAATCCGCTACAAAAGAATAATGTACTTTCCAACCTTGTAAAAACTTCGCCTTGTATAAATATTGTTTTCATGTACTGTATTGTATACTTTTTTATTTGTACAATAATAGCTGTAAAGGCAATAAGAAGTTTTACTACTAGTTGTTTCAGAGGTGGTCGCTAAACGGCTTTGCCTTTTAGCCGTTAAGTTTTTGGGACCAACGAAAACCAGCTCAGAAAATTAAGGAAAAACTCTGACCTTTTTTTACTAGCCGACTAAAATCGCAAATGCTAATTCGGAACTGGGACAACGCCAAAGAGAAAAGACAAAGTGACATGGCTTTGATGGCGGAGAATATATCAATACTACCTGTTGAGTGTTTGTTGGAGTGTTTTTTGGTAATAGCTTTATTCTTTGAGGTTATTCGTCTAAAGTTACGCTTTAGCACGCTAATTTATATGATTTGCCATCAATTGCAAGGGTTTGCTCGTATGGTTGACACTATTAAAGTTAGTTTAAGTTTGAATTTAGCTACTGGTCAAGCGTATCACGTTTTGAGATGCTTTGGAAGGTTTGTAATCATTGTTGTTTAAATCTGACGCCTTTTAGAAAAAATACCTTGAAATCGTTTCTATTGACTGTGATATCACTCCAACATCAGACAATTGGCGTATTGTGCGTTAAAAAGCCGAATAGCAGTTCTCGTTTTTACTGTTGTACTGTAAAGGAGTTGTCAAAAGTATTGTGCATAAAACGGTTTACAAAGTTACACAGTGGTGATGCTGGCGATGAAGTACGTTTTCGCCATTAAAGACATGCACCTGAGAAAATGTTTTTCAAAAATTCGACACCGCTGCATTCATGTTGTAACCACGTGGTTACATAGGTGCAAACTAGCACTTTTAGCTCATTGATACTATTTTCTAAGAAACTTGATAGGTATGGTGTTGCTCTTGGAGACCTTCTTCCAGCGATGATAAAGTTTGCTTTACTGGACAATGTCATGTTCAAGTGTGTTCCCCTGAAGAAATCTCCAATCCTTTCAATACAACATTTAGCAAGTTCTATTCACGAAGTTTTTGCACTTCAGACCATTATTGTCACAGATGGTCACCTGATGGAAAGTATCTTGGGTTATTATTTAATGACAAAAATCATATTCGGGTATTAAAGTTCAATAATAATCAAAGCACAAACAATGTACATAACCAAGAAAAAAAGAGTTTTTATGCCTAATGCTCTGTTTTTTTTTTGTAGGTAAAGTTACCTCTCTATTCACCTTGTGATGGGTCATTTAATAACCCACCAACGCCTATACTAGAGTTTGCATGGTTTGACAACACACGTATTATTCACGGTACTGTTTGACTGCCTTATGGCTGTAGCAAACAATTTTTTGTTGTCACTTTTTTATACACTTTTTGACATAATTTATTGTTTTACTCACATGTGGTATTTAGAGGTAGACAATAGCAAAAACCATATGGACTTGTATAATGTTGAAACACGCACATACAGTTATGAGAAGAAATTTAAAGGTATTGGTAATACAAAACGTACCCACAAGAATGTATCTCCAGATGGCACCACTCTTGGTACAATTTACAACTTGTTTCTGTATTTAACAGTTAAGTTTACTTTACTTGCTTAAGCGTTGATGTCAATGAGAAGAAAGAAAAATAGTTCTATTGTTGTATATAATTTAAAAGACTGGTTATCCGACTGTAGAGTTGTACAATCGCGTTGCAAAATAGATCTTGATGGAATGCCATCTGGGTGTTCGTTTACACCAGACTCAAAGCAACTTGTAATAAAGTATGCTAATCACAAAGAGCATAAACGTATAAGACTTGATTACAATATCTAACCTGTTTTCTTAGTTGGTGTAAGAAAACTAAAGGTACTGATCAACATCTCGATTTACCTGTCATAACAACACTGTATGATATTGATACATCATCAATTGTGTTTTCAATATACTCTGGAGCATTGGGTACTTGTTTTAAATAATTTGTCGCCCAAGTGATTTCTTATGCTTCTCAACAGGAAAATATATGGAGAATACAAAAAAAAGTGTTTGCATGCTGAAACCAAGTGTTTCAAGTGATGGTAAATTCATAGTCACTGGTTGTACTACAGGAAAGTTATTCTTTATTCATAAATACCATCAATGTGTTGTACATACACTACAATGTACGTACTTTGTTACCAAGATTTGGAAAAAACCCCAAATGTCATTTGTTTTCTTTTGCTAAGTTTTCAATGTAGTGGACAATGACTATATCAATGAAGCGGTTTGGCATCCAAAATCATACAAATTACTTGTAGGATCTGATTCACATAATGTATTTATTGTTGGTTAGCGGGTAGCAATACAAGTATTGATATCAGTCAATAAATCGTGAAAAAAACACATGATTTTATATTTATTTTGCTTCGTTACACGCAAACTCTACAGCCGCTTTTGCATGTAAAATTGTAGTATCAAATACAGGTATGCTGACATCTTCTTGAGCAACTAATAATCCAATCTCTGTACAACCGAGAATGACGCCTTGAGCACCTTTCTTTGCGAGACGTTCAATAATATCCACATAGTTATTCTTAGAATCCACAGTTATTTTACCAACAACAAGCTCATTGTAAATAACCTTAAGGATAAAAATAAGCTTTCTTCTTCTCAATAGTGAGTTGCACGTACTCTATGAACTACATCTCTATCTTCCAAGCAAGGTATAATGACATCTAATCCAAAGATATCTACAAGTCTCTCCTTGTAAAAATCTTCTTCCATTGTGAACTTGGTACCCAATAAAATAATCTTCTTTAAGCTTTTTTTCTTAATAGCTTCACCTGTTGGATCAGCTATGTGTAGTATAGGTATTGTTATCTCTTTTTCCATTGCCTTGACAAGCTTATGCATAGTATTTGTTGCAATAACGACTACATCGGCTCCTGCGCTCTCCAGAGCTTTTCCAGCGTCTACCATTATTTTTTCCATTTCTTTCCAATTTCCTTTGTTTTGTAGCTCTTCTACTTCTGCGAAATCAACCGAGTACATTATACTCTTAGCAGAGTGTGTTCCACCGAGCTTTTCTTTCACTGTTTCGTTAATAATCTTGTAGTATTTCAACGAGGATTCCCAGCTCATGCCTCCGATAATCCCAATAGTTTTCATTGCGCAGGTGTCTCTATTTGGAAATATTTGTAAAGTGATGTTTCTGTTTTTGACTATCAAACTCTTAAGGCGTTATTATGTAATCTCAGTAGATTCAGTTTTTCATTGAATTTGTTGCTCCTATGCAAGAGACTTGCCAACTTTGACGTAAGGTTAGAAGTCACTGATACTTGATATAAGACTTATTAAGAACAAGGCGTTTATTTAAACATTATTTGCAAAGAAACAGGTAAAATGTACATTCGGGTTTTTTTTTTTTTTCACAAGGCAGTTTTTGATTACTATTAACAAAAGGGGGTAGGGTTTTGGGGAAATTACAGGCATACAGTTGAGGTTACTTAATAGTAACTCTTCTTCTTTTAGATATAGCCTTTTTCTTTGATGGAGAAGTGACAGTGAAAGATTTTCGTTTACCACCACCTGTTCCAAATCTGTTGTACTTTGAAACCCAAGCGTTCTTGGATAATGTTCTAGAAATAGTAGCACTTGGCATACTTTTTCGTACTTTACCATTCTTCCTAGACTTTAATGGTTTACGCATAGGGGACCAGAAAGGAGTAGGTGCACTATAGCAATAATTAGTAATTTGAGTAAAAAACTTTAAAAGCACGTGTAGCATACCGAAATTCACGTGGACGAAACTCGAAGTCCTCACTGAGATGAGTATGATGAATACCACCCATTTCTGCTATCCATTTTTGACCCTCTCTCGCTAGACAAGTGTTAGCAGCGCCTGGAGCTTTCATAAAGGAAATTAGTAGAAGGCGTACCTGTAACTTCGAGGTAGTTGATTGTTTTGTGTCTTGGTCGTCTTGGGCGCGGTACACGGAATGTACCTGGTTGAGGTGTGGAGATAGGAGTCATTACATAATGAGAATCTTCAACATCAATACCAGAAAAGTCAGGAGCAGGTAGATTTGCAGGAGAATCTTAGAACAAAATTAGTTTCAAGCAAGAAAAACAAACAAAATAGTCTTACCTGGTGCATCCATTTCTACATCCATTCGGTCATCAATTGTATGTCTGTACATGTAACGATCTTCCTCGCCCATAGTTTGAAGTGCTTGCTTGAGCCTATCAATTTCTGCTTGCATGACTAAGCGCTCTTCCTGCCATTCGCGAGTATCTTTATCATATTCTTGTCTGATCTGGGAAAGGTTCGCTTCTTTTGCTTCAAGTTCAATTTCCATCAATTGGGCTTTATCCGTTTCAGCAGCACTATGACGTTGTAGTTTTCTTAACTCCTTCTCTTGCTCTGTATGTGTATCACGCAAGGTATTGTACATATCCTTGAATTTTTCCAAGGCCTCAAGTTGAGATCCAAGCTGAAAAAACAATAAGTCACGTGACAATTTCAAACAAGTGTGTTTTATCGTACATCTTCCATTTGTGTCTCTTGTGCTTCCTTGACTTTTTTAAGCTCTTCACGGACTTGGGCGGCTTCACGATCCTGTAATCAAAAAAAAGTTAAAACTAGGGTGAGACTAAAAACTTGAAGCTTGCCTTTTGTTCAAGTTGTGTTGTTTGCGATTCAGAACCATCTTGAGCAGACTTTAAAAGTTCTTTTGTACTCTCAAATTGCTCCTCTAATTCAACGTATTGCTTTGCTAGCTCTGTGTATTTTTGTTGGAAAGGTTCAAGGTGTTCAATTCGAGTTTGTAAATCCTAAAGTAAAAAGAGATTAGCTTAAAGTTACTTAACTTTGAACTCAATGTCACTCACTCTCAGCTCGGCAGTTTTATCAGCTAAGTCTGTATCACGGTGTTGTAATTCCTCTTGGGCTTCTGCATATCGTGTTCTAACACCCTCCATGTCAATCTTCATGGCGTCAATCGTTTCATCTCTTTGTAGGATGATATCAATTTTTTCATCAAGGAGCTTGTTTAGATCCGCATGTGTCGACTTGAGCTTTGCGAAAGCGTCTTCAACGTTTTCTTTATTCTTTTTAAGTGCATCTAAGGCAGCTTGGAGCTCCTCGAGTTCTTCTCTGTGTTGATTCATCAAATTCAATTTTTCAGTTGCATGGAATACAGTTTGCTTCTTTGTAGAGGACTCAAATGAAGCTAATTCAGCTTGTAATTCAATAATCTTGGCCTTAGTTGTCTCAAGTTGCTGTTCGAGTGCAATTCGTTGCTCTTCTAAGAGAACTGGGTGAGAAAAAAAAAGAATTTTATGAGAGGTTTTTGCTCAAGCTGAATTATTCAATCAAAAGGTCTTCTTTGAATAAACGTGTTTACGTACTTGATTCCTGGTTACTTGCACGCTCTTCCTCTATTTCTTCTGTTAACGCATCCACTCTTTGTTGAAGCTCTATTATATACTATTAGAACAACAGTAAGTATCTTTTACAAGCAATCTAACCTTTTTGTCCCTCCACAGCAAGTAAATATTGCTTTTGGCTGTCGCTAAGCTCTTGTTGTGTACTCTCAAGCGTAGCAGAAAGAGCATCAAGCTTCTCTTCAAAGGACGCATTAATTTCTTCAATCCTTTTGCTCAAAAGAGCTTCTTGTGCGATTGAAGCATTGAGCTAGAACACAGGTAAGCGTACAACTTCAATCACCACTATCCGCACCTTATCAAGTAAGTCATTTATCTCTTTGCTTTGTTCTTGGGTTGTAGCGACTTTGACGTGTAGCTGTTCATTAGTAGTCTTTAAATCTCCTTCTATTGACTCTCTTTTGTCATTTGCTTCTTGTAGTTTTCTAATTAGCTCCTCTTTTTCTTCAGTTAAATCATCTATACACTTCTGTAAAGCCGTAGACTTTGTCTACACAATGTTTAGCGAAGAAAACAATGTATTGTTTGATGTTAGAATACCTCAAAGGATTGTTTATCTGCGGCACTGTTAATGACGTGTTTAGCATTTGTAGCCTTTAAGCCTTCTATCTCTGATACAAACCCACTCTCTGCCTCTTTCATAGTCGTCTCAGTCTCATTTAATTTTTGTTTTACCGCCAATAATTCAGCCTCGAGCTCATCGAGTCTATGACGCGAAATAATAAGCACAGAGCCCAATAAGACAAATACAACAAAAATAAAAATCAAAACCCAATTAATAAAAGATCACAACTGAATTCTTTACGGCCAGTTATCGTCTTATTAAACGTACTTTTCCTCAAGGAAAGCCTTGGATGTACTTACTATAGCCAACTCTTTCTCCTTTTCCTACAATAAGAGTAAACATAAAAAAAGTCGCCGCCAAAACTGTTTTGTTTTGTAAATTTTTTTTCAAAAATATTTAACCGTCACGTGCCACAAGTGCGCTTTGTAGTTGAGTAAAATCATTTTCAAGTTTTTCTTTTTCATCTTTGAGATCTTTTAACTCTGCGTTTAGGCCATCGATATTTTCTCCTAAGGTCTTTTTCTCATCTTCAAGAACTTTTGTCTCTGCTTTTTTAAGTTCTTCAAGAGTTTCGATTTTTTCTTCAAGAGCTTTATTCGTATCTTCCAGCAACTGTTTTGCTGATAGTAGACCTTGCAACTCCGCCGTCAAGTCACTAGAAAACATGTAAGAACGCTATATAAGCGAAAAAAACCGAGAGAGCTCCGCAAAGAGAAACGAGAGTAGTTTTTTCCAAATTGGGCAAATTGCTTCAATTTCAATTTTAAAGTATTCCAAACGCTTAGTTCTAGCGAAAGAAACACTCAAACACTTTTTTTCTCCAACAACGTTGGCGACCGTTTTTAAAAGTTACCAAATTACCTCGCTTTTGCGATTTCGCTTTCTAACTGCTTTTCTAGGCTACTAGACCCATTATATGCTTGTTCCAATCGTTCCTCGAGTTCCTCCTTCAAAGTCTTTGCAGCATCTACTTTTGCTTCCCATAATGTTTTCTCCTTCTCATGTAGTGCTATACGATATTAGATATGTTTTAAAAATCCAAAGGTGATGTACTGGAGGCGAAAATACGAAAAAGGTTTTACAAGTTTCTATGTCTATCTCTTACCTTCTGACTCCTCTCTCTCTTTCTTATGAAACTGCTCAAGCTGTTTTCTCCACTTGTTTAGGGACTCTGTTTGTTCTTGCCCTATGTTATTCCAAAGATTGTCGTATTGACTATTGGTTTGCCCCATATTGCGTCACAGATGGTTTGGGATGTTTGGTGTTTTGAAATTTATTCAAATTCTGAGAAAGTCAACTGCCTTTAATATTGAAGAATGAAGACCATTTTTGTATCGTTAAGGTACATTTCTACGTCGCTAGTGTTTAATATGTTTTGTTGGTTGGGCGCCATTTTTTAAACGGCGATCTTTTTAAAAGGTGAAAATCGTTGTACGAGGAAATTCTACCACTACAGTAGAGTTTTTAGGCGTCAAACAGACGAATTGGTGAAAATAAGTGAATGTCCGATTAACTCCAATGGGGTATCCTAAGATAACCTCAACGGTGCGTATTCTTAGTATTACGGGTAAATAACGTAAACGATCCAAGTACACTTAAAAGCGTTACTGGTCAGTATCCATGCGTTTGTTCGTAGTAACGCTGTACAAGCAAAAACAAGTGCAAGCGAAGGCAAATTGGTGCGATATTGCGTTATGGTACAACTAAATATGGCGTAATGCGCCCAAGCAGTACTCCCATACGCTATTTCACGGTCATCCAGTGGCGTAACTTTGTTTATTTTTTGTACACCACTTTTTTTCAGTTTTACAGCAAAGACCTGTTTTTGGTTGCTTTCATTTTAACTGTGACTACTTTACGCATCAGATTGTTCTATGCTAGACTCAACATCTTCTGAAGAATCACCTCCCCACGTGCTGGTAAGACCTTCACGACGAGACCTAAAAACACAAAGTTAAGAACAAAGTTGGCCATAAAAAAAGTGCTGAGAATTCTTGAATCTTTTTTTTTGAAGTTTCGTACGGTTTCTTTTCAATGTCTACGCCTAACTCTACCAATCTATCTTTTATAGTTTGTAGACCACTCTTGAAATGCTCTTGTTGTTGTACCAAGGTATTATACTGAGGAGCAGAATAATGTGGGAACAAGTTTCTGTTAATAAAAATACCTATTTGAAAAAAAAAATGAGTTTTCACGTTTGGATTTGTATGACTACTAACATCTTTCGCAAAGCTCCAATAGAATGATAAAGTTATCTTTCAGGCGTTGTATCTGTGCTGGGTCATATTCAGAAGTGTTTGCAAGGAAGGTATTAGCGATTTCGATTGGACCTGCTTGGACCTCTAAAAAAAAAAATAAGCAAGGTTTGTGATCAAGAGTCTCATACGTGGTGTCAGGATACCAGATAACACAATTTGCAAAGTCTTAATGTTAGGTGGTTGCATATCAACTTGTTCTTGGATGCTGGCATTTTTAGCTTCTAGTTGCTCTGCAGCTGCTTCTAATGGACCCAAGATAACCTAGAAATGTAATTTTAATAAAAGATGGTGAGTTGAAGAGCGCACTTCTGTTGTTTTGCAAACTGTTGAAGTGGACACCAAGTACGGGAATGAAGGATTTGTGTAGTAAAACACTTTTTTCTTTCCAAACTGGTTAGAACCAGGTATCTTGATAGGTGATTCTTGTTTGAAACAGTCTAAATCAAAGTTATTTGAAAGTTTTTTCGCAGAAAAATCAAGTGATTGTAAATATTAGCTATTGTTCTCTTATATCAAACGAGCGAATAATCAAATTGATACTAATGTTTTTGTTTAACAGACTTATCCACGTGATTTTGAGTGGCTGTTAGATGAGTACTTACTTAAGTGGAAGTTTTGCAAGTATGGTGTATCCCTGTCTTCCAACTGAATGATATTGTGGAAAGGTGTAACGGATGCTAATGAAAAGAAGTTTACGCCAGGCTCTAACTTATCACCCTCATTATAGTGCTTAATGAGTTGTGTATTTTCTCCACGAATCTTTTTGAATTCCGCCTAAATTTAACGTCTAAGCACAATACTAGCATTGTATATATTTCTTGTTCGTACTGTTAAGCGAGCTGTTATCTCTGCCAGCCTAATGCCAGGAGGTTCCTTGTAAATGACAGTACTATTTGCTTCCTCTCTCCAGCCCTCACCAAAGAAGGTAACCTTGTAGTATTGACTCCACAGTCGATGATCCTAAAGATCGAATAAGAAGCTTACGTTGTTGATGTTTACTTACCGCCTGCGATAGACTCTTACTCAGATCTGAGAGATCAGCATAAGCCATGAATAAACCATTGTAGTCCCTCGATGCTTGCAAAATAGGCACCATAATATTATAGACATCAATACAAGTCTCCCATAGATTGGCCTACATCGAAAATTAATTAGGTACATTACTTTTGAGATTGTTACCTTCTTTAAGTTGCTGATTGCATCATTCAGGTATTCGTTCAGCTTGTAACGAGAAAATGTACCATCAGATACAAGCTCTGCATTTTCCTAGGTTGAATCATCAGTATGCGTTGTATTCGGTGCAAGAAAACGTGGAACTGACACGTGTTTCGTGACATAAAAATAAGATAACAAAACGTACGTCTCCATCAATCTCAGGTATGCCAAGCTCTCCATCAATATTAGTTAGTATTGTCTTTAGCTCAGAAATATTCTCAGGGAATCCAAGAAGTTGCTTTGGATTATTTTTATGCTTTTCTTGAAGAACTTGTAGTATCAAAGCGGCTATGTACAACTTGGATTGTGCCGCCTCTTCATACCGTTGTTGCTAAAACACGTGTTAAAGAATTTTGAAGTACAACTAAATGTAAAGACTCTTACCTTAACCTGGAAGTTAGCTAGACTGTTTAGCCAAATAACACGAAGCTCTGGCGAATTGAGGTAACCATTCTAAAATCTAGTTTAGAAAAAGAACAACACAGAGGTGTTTTGCTTCCAAAGCAGGAGGCTTAAGCACATAAAACTTGTAAGTACCGAAATTTGGTAGTATAGTTGAGCAGTGTATTCTGGGTGGTGTTTGAGTTCCTCTATCAATGAGAACTTTTCGAGGACTTCACATAGCGCCTCAACAAGTCCTTGAAGCTGATCTGAAAAGTCTTTATGTAGTCCAAAGTGCTTATCACTTGGAGAAATCTCTTCAGTGAGTGCTGAAGCATAATCAGCCATAGATATTAACCCACGGCGTAGATTACGGAAGTTCTATATTTGATTAGCATGCAATGCTTGCGCTTATTCTAAAACTAAGTACCTTAAATTCTCCAGAGCCTACTAACTGTGAGGTAGCGACAGAAGTACGAAGTTTCATCATGGAGAACTTCTTGACAAGCGTGTTATTGAGCTATAAGTACAAGTTAGATGAAAATTCTTTAGTTGGCATTTGATACGCACGTGTATCATAACAAAGAGAAGGGCAATACTCTGAGCACGTGTCTTTTCGCTGGTCATATTACACAGTCTCAAAAGTTGATTGCAAATGTCCCCGCTGTAAGTATTTTCATGGTGCTTGAATAGTGGCTTTGGGAAAGTATGGACAAAACAACGTAAGTACCACAGAAGCATATTGAGTAAACTCTCGCATTGTGGTATCTGCAAGAGCATCACAAGTACAGACACAATGTTAGGCATAATTCTACAAAAAAAAAAAGTCAAACAAAAAAGTTGTGTTTAGTTATGACGTACTCTGACGATTTCAATGCCATTTCGTGCTTCATGTCCCTTACAAAATCAATTATTACGTCAATAATCACCATTGAGCTTTCTCTACAGAAGTTTCCTTCTTTGCGAAGGTCGATAACATGTCCATTTTCAGATCGCTTTTTCTTCTTATCTTTCTTGCTTTTACTACCAGCAGGTGCTGTCCACAAATTATCCAACCATCGTCTCTATAGTTGTATTAAATAAGATATGAATTAAAAAAAAGAGAAACTCACCTTGTAGTCTGCCTTGGTCTTAAGACCAGTAGTGTTTTTCAACTTGGAAACTTCTCGCTCTGGAAAAAAACCATTAACTTAAGTATGCATGAGAGGTGTTTACTTGAGGATAAGAATGCTTTTATGACAGTAGTGAGCATGCGTTCTGGGAAGAATCCAAGAGCCAGTTCAGGTACCTAAAGAGAATGCGTTACTTCTAATCTAACTGTATCACCAAAAAGACTTACATGCTGCTTTTGACCAGTTTCAAGCTTCATTGCAAATCCTTGCTTTCCGATGTACTACGATGACTGTTAATAATGATTTGAATAACTGTGCTTACTTGGAATAATTGACAAGCAAGAGTACACGCATCGAAGAAATTCTGCGTTCGTTCTATTTCTTCTTTATGCTCGAACTTTAGCCATTTTCTAGAAAAAAATTGTTGTCAATTTTACGCTAATGGTACCATGTCAAGTACCTGAAACATGGTTTGCTTATGTTTTTAACGATGTACAAGAAACATAGCATGAATTTTCTTTGAGCTGAAAGAGCGTCAGACAAAACAATTCTTCCAAAAAAAAACCTGCTTACAAACTTTATCCAACTTCCGTATCTTCTCGAGGTTGTCTTGAATCTGAAGAGTGAAGTGTTACTTAAATTAAAGACACATTTCCCAATTCATAAAAATACGTACCATCTCAATAACTGGGAAATAAACAGCTGTCAGCCTCTCCCTTACCTATTGAAAATCAGTACAAAAAACAAAGGTAATCCAAACTAGTTAAAATCGCCACTTACCGCAGAATCTTGGTATCTTTTATCAACAGCATGTTTCCATAGCAAGTTACGCAAGCACGAGATACCCTTGTAATTTAATATCAGTACATAATAAACTGATTACCGACCAAAAAAAAACTGTACATTTTTGATGTCCCACTGATAAATCTCGTATGGTTTTTGTTTTGCTCCTCCACGTGAGTACTTTAGTGGTCCTGTTATAAACTTAGACCTACGTCTTTATTGTTCAGACACGTTAGTTGTAAGGTTTAACTCTAAGTATTCTAATTGAAACCTTTCGTGCCTGTCAGCCTTCTTATTCTTATTTGAAGGTGCAGGGAACTTTACTTCTTGCAGGCCTTCAGAAAGTTCCGAAATGATGAATCCAGGTAAAGGATGTTGCTGCCTTTTTTTGAATTAGAAATCAAGACACGTGACTTATAAAACGTTTCACGTACCGCCAATCACGGTCGTAAATACGGTTAAGATCCGGTAATTCTAGGTTAACTAGACTCAATGGCACAAAGTGCTCGTAATCAGATACAATTGATAAGAAATCCCATTTGAGGCTTGATAAAAATTTGGGACAGATTGTCTCTCCAAACTTTTTAACACCCTTGAGGTACAAGTCGATCTATTTACCCCTTTTAGATCGTAACATACTTATTAAGTTACATACCAAAGATATGACATTTCCTCTATCCATGATGGCAAACGCATCTTTAATAAAGTATGCAACAGCACGATTAAGCGACTTTGTCGCTTCTACACCTGCCTTACCTAAAAGTTACAGTTATTGTCAAGTCACTTTAAACGAATCAACATACCCCAGCGTCTTAGCTGATTGCATATTTCAACAATCAATCCATCAAGAGTGCGTTGGTACGCAATAGAGAATCTCTGAGATCGGATGTCTATAGTATTGCGTTAACAATGAATGACTTATAAAAGTAAAAAATGTGCCTTCGCTTTTATCATGTCCTGCATAAAATTCTGCTACATCTTTCAAGTGTAGCACCATACTCTTCATGATAAGTTCAAGTATAAACCAACCATTCTCGAACAGTTGTATTTTCAACTCAGTACTTGGCTATGGAATGCGAATAAGAAAAAAAAAGCCATGCCTATGATTTTTTGTTTATACCTTAGCAAGTGCTTTGCGATAGAGGTTTGCAAGCGCCTCGAATAATAAGAAATTATTCCTTTGTTCAAACTCAGGTTCGTTCTTTGATGAAGGATTTGACTCAGGTGTATCGAGCAACTTGTACATGTTAGGTTCCACTCCAGTAAAATATTTTTATGTTCGCACCTTAGAAAAGTAGCCTCGCACATAAGAAATAAGCAATTGCTTTCCACCTGTTCTGCTCACCCTAAAAGATATTAATAATGCGGTTTTCACATGAGAACAATGTTTGTACTTCTGCAAAACACCCATAAGTGCCGCGAATGCGCTAACACCTGGTTCAGAGTATTGTAAAGTGTAATCAGCCGGAGGAGCATTTTGTTTCATCAAAGACATGGCCTTCCTTTAAAAAAACCAAACTTAATCACGTGTAGACAAGAAAAGCTATTTAAACCTACCTCTTTCGTTCTGCATTTTTGATTATTTCTGCTACTGATATTACGTACAACAGCTCATCTACGAGTACAGGAAAGAACCGCACTAAAACCGTATTGTAAGTACAGTAAAAAATACTATAAACCACATACCAAGTTCGCCAGGATTAGCGTGAGCTATTGGAGCACATACACCAGCAACAACACCAGCGATTGATGATTTATAGTGGCGAAAGAATTGGATCAACTTGCGGTCCTGAGCATGTATACTTGATATCATCTTTGTCTCTACAATAAATAGTTCTTTCTTTTCGGCTAGCCACTAAACATAATTTAATTAGTCTCGATTAAAACACAAGTGAGACGTACTTTAATATCATGGCCCAGATTACCGATTTTAAGAGCTATTGGTAACGAATGAACTTTGTCTTTAACCATAGTATAACCATCCAAATCTTTTGGCCACAGAGGTAGTTGAGCGTATCCAATAGGCTAAACACATAAGAATTGTTGAAAAGTGCAGAATAAAAAAAAACACATGCCACAGCAGGATCTTTGGTTGTATCTTTTTTAGAGTCCTTCTTTTTTTTCAAATAGATAGGTACATCAAGGAAAGTAAAGACAATATGATAATCAGGTGATTTTGGGAACTTGCAAGGTAGTTCAACTTTAATTTCATCGTAGAATTGTGGTTTTGGGTTTCTGTATGTCACAGACGTTGTTACTTCATCAACAAGCTGTCCACTTTCATTATACAATACCTACACAGTTAGGTAAGATACTACAGTTATGACTCGCTTCTTGTTTGAAAACATACCCTCAATGGCTGCCCATCGTTACTAGAAAACTTTGACTTATCGAACACTTGTACTCTAACACTTATATTCTTGGATTTTGCCAGTTTTGCATCTGTGGTCAATAAGAAGACGAACATATTAGTTTTATACGTACTTGAGAGATTCACTGACTGTGGATAAATGAACAAGTTGTTCACAAAAGTTCTATGCGGAGAAAGGTAGTCATATTTTTTGTCATAGATCTCAAGCACTTCTCTGAATCCGTAATTAGATCAAAAAAAAAAATTGTTTTCATTTGTAATAGTACCTAGCGCATGGAGCACTCTCCAAAAAAGGCTCAACCTTCAACAGGGAAGGAGATGTGTAACGAGCAAGTGGTTGCTGTTCAGGACGCACAGTGGTCCTAGCAAAACGTGTCTTTCTACGCGAATCTGTTCCACTATTGTAAAATTAATTAACTAAAAATACAATAGAAACTTACCCTCCCCTGAAGGTACCAATAGACACATTGTCATTTCTAGGTGGGAGACCAGCTGCTGGTTTACTTGAAGTAGTTTTTGCTCCTTTCGATTCAACTGCAGTAACACTTATAGCAGCGACACCAGTAATAAATTTACCGCGCTAGCAGGTGTAAACAAAGCGGAATAACTACAACCAAAAAATAGCTTTGTACGTACATCACTCTTGGGGCTATCACGTTGTAATTTCTGTGCCTTGTGAAGATCTTTTGCTGTAACAGCACGTGACATTTTTAACTTTGGCTGAAGAACCGTTTGAGAATAAATAAATTCGCCCTTGATTTTATGTTAACCTCCACGTGATTATAAATCATGATTAGTGTACCTTTGCCTTCCTAAGCTTTAATTTATCATTATCACTCTCTTTTAAATTGCCTTCATCATCGAATAATGGGTGGAATGTCCAACAAAGAAGTTGCTTGTATTTTCCACTCGAAGAATAAATCATCTTTAGTTCATCTGTAGCCTTGTTTATATCCTTTACTTTAACCTAAGATAAATAAACACCAATGAAACAAAAGTCAATCCGAAATAATTACGTCATTGGCGCTTGAGTACAAATGAAGGATTTCGTCAATATCGCCCTGAAGTACTTTTTCGACCCATATTATGAGATGTATTGAAGGACTTGTAAAAAAAAAAATTAGTACTTCCTTAGCCTAACACAAAAATCACAGTACCTTGGGTCTGCCACCGTGAATAGCATCCTTTTAGCTTTAAAAGTAACATGAGCGTTATTCTAAACAAATTAATCCAAAAAAAATAGTAAACACGTGTCAGGTACATACCAAGTGCTTAAAATGAGCTGGAAACGTTTGTGACCAATAGGCTTCCATTTCGGCACTACTGAACCACGTATATTGTATTGTTTCGGATATACGGGTTTTCTCAACAGTGTCGTACAGCATAAAGTTAACAAAGTATGGTTCCAGTTGGGTCTGAAAACCAAAGCTGAGTTGCTTCAGATTAACAACAAACTCAAAGCCGCGTAAATCACCCCACTTGTCAACGTCACTCCCTCTTTTATCTGTTTCATTAGGATAGTGATCACCCCAAGGAGTATAAGTATCAAACAGCCTCAATCTCTCTTTATCCTACACAACGTCAATGAAAGTTAAATTAATCCACATACTCGAAGCTTGTCCGTATGCTTATCGTCTGTCTTGCGCCTGAACTCTTTTATAAATCTCGGATCTAGCTCTTGTTGATGTGCTGTCATTCTCCTCGCCATGCTGCGTCAAAATCAATAATTTCATTCTATTAATATCTAAGTACCCTGGAGGAGCGCTTTGGGGCAATGAAGAATAATCCTCAGGCGTCTCATCGAGTTGATAAGTCTACTGTTATTAGTAGGTGGCAAGTCTAACATTCGCACTTGTTTTGGCAATTTTTTGTCTTGTTTTTCTGTAGGAGCACGAGCTCCACCATGCTCCTGTCGATCTTTCCACACTACCTAGCGCACATAGTTAATTTTATGACACAGCAACTATTTTATATTTTGTCCCACGCACTTGCACCCACGGGCGAGTATAACTAGCGATACAATCTTGCACGTGCGTGCCTTTCACATAATCAAGATCAGTGGGCTAGAGAAAAAAGGTTATGATCAAAATTAAGCACTAATTACGTCGTACAGGAAAACCAGCGCCTGGAACACGCGGTTTACCCTCAGTAGAAATGACTGTAGTGTGTTTTTGTGGGAAAGATGTTAGTGGTTTTAAATTATTTAACTCGTCATTTGTTCTTGCTAGAAGACGGGTAAGCACGTGCGTATTTTAATGTGGTTTTTTTTTTTCTCTTTAGGCTTTTTTGAGTAATATTACTCTTAGATTTATACGCAATGTAACGCCATTTAGTGTTGTCGTTTGTTTAACATGAAACGTACAAATCCTGCTTCCCAACTCATTTTCGGTACCATCCCACAGTGTTTCTTCTCTTTTATTCTTGTTTGCTTTGTTTAGGTACGTTTTCTTTATTACCGTCACTTGTTTGGATGGATTTATTTGAATTAACGTCTGTTCAGTGTCTCTGGGGCTCCCTACGCCGCTACTATTGGAGTCTGGCATGTCGGCTTCAAGAGCCTGCACAATTTCATTTGCTCCAACTACACAGTACGTGAGCCCATTAAATTGGTATTTAGCATAAAAACACACCCTTTATTGACGTGTGGTGCTTCCGTAAGCTAGATGGCGAATGTAGATTAGTGTCAGAAGTGCGCGGCGACAAGTCGCTCATGGCTCCCTACAATATGGTGGTGCTCATTTTTTGAAGTATATGCGCTCACATTTTGAAAGGCACTAGTGCTGTGAAACATCGTCATTAACGCACTCCAGCTAGCAATAACAACGATTGCAACGCGAAAGCGTTTATACCAGGCGAAGAGACAATAACTATTATTCCAAATACACTCGTAGTTTTTTGCACTTATGCTAAAACGCTCTTTTTCGGGTTCAAACACAATTCGTACTGCTTAAAGAAGAAGAAATGGTTTACGGAAAATAATAAGGTTGACGTTTACAGAGCAAATAGCTTAATTATTTCTTTCCCGCGGCTTATACAACTAAAGTACTGTACAATGGCACACGAAGACCCAAGAATCGCTATTCCGCGAGCGGTTGAAGAGCCACTGGGCAAACAACCATCAGAAGTGCGTGCAATAGGAAAAATTATTTTGCGGCTCAGTCTTTGCTATAGTACAATCCACTTGATCACACAGCGCTCGAATTCTCAGACAATAATAATAGCGGGTATAAAATTTTTTTCTCGCTTCATACCTTATATTAAATTAATGCAGGAGTGACAGTGCTCTTGCAGAATGTACTGCAACTTTATCAAAATGTAAAGAAGCTCTAATAGCTCAGCGAGCGCAAGACACGTACGAGCACCACCGCGCGCACTCATACCCTTACCATTGATCTAGGTTGTTTACCGAACAATTGAATAAAATAAGTGCAAGGGACAGTCTAATATCAACGTTCGAACGGCTACTCACCGAGACACAAAGAGGCAGAGTACGTTCATTTTTAGTTGTTTTTTTTTCGCAAGTGCGAAAACCTCTTCCTCACTAATAACATTGTAGAGTGGCTTTGAGAAGCTAGTAAACCAAATGAAATCAGCTAAGACTGAAAAATCGCGTGTAGACGCTGATATACGCACACTTCAAGATGAAATATTGGAGATTAAAAATAAGATAACGGTGGTACGTTTTTTAGGGTTGTTTTCAACGCAATAAACTAATTACAAGGGTTAAAAATGCAAAAAAATTATTTCAACAAAACCAAAGCAATAAATACTAACGTACGTTTTATAGGAGCGAGATAAGGTTAAAAAGATATACAGCGCTCCACCACGTACATCTCGCAACTCTACATTTACAATGTACCTAATAGTTGCGGTGTGCATGTATATTACATTCTTATTGTTATCTTATTGGTTCCGCACAGCCTTTGGTTTTTCTACAAGTGCGTTATTGGCTCTGTTTATGGCTTTTTTTCTTTGGAATACGTCTTTTTTTTAATGTTCCTTTAGGCCAAGCTACGTGGTCATTTAAGAGATGGGGGCATGTTATGCCTTACTCTTAATTTTTTTACTGTCTGCTACAAGCAGAAGAGCCACAAGGAAAGGAACAAAATAGAAAAAAGCAAAAAAAAAATAATAGGCGTGTAATGTATTTGTAAATAATAAGCTGAGTATCCGCAGTTAACCATATAGTACCTTTCATGTTAGTGTCAAAATGTGTATCAAAATGAGAGAAAAACCTACAAAAAGGTCAAAACACTTTCGGGATAAACAGGACTCACGTTCATGGCAAATAGCCACAATATTAGCAAGGACGATATTCTAGCCGATTTAAGAGCACTAGATGACCAAAAAGACGGGTCGTTATTTAATATTTTACCAAAAGACACTAATAGTACGTGAAACGCGTATTATTAATCTCACATACGCTCAAAAGGTGCTACGTTGACGTCTGAAACTGTAAAAACATCTACAGAAGAGTACGTATGCTTTTAGTCTAACGTCAATAATACTTGTAACAGTGTAGCGCAATTTAAAGACTATTCTGCAGAAGAAATAAAAGCTAGCCTCAAAAAAGAAAAAGCGGCCCACAAAGCAGAGGAACAGGCATTGTGTTCATCAATTTACGATGCCACGGCACTTTTCTTGCAAATAGAAAGCTGGAAAACTAGTGCCAAGGACAATCTGTCATCCATGTCAAATCAAATGAAAGAACTAAGGTACCTTCGTTTTAAACGCGCACAGATCTCATTTTACTAGGACTGGTATTGTTGATGCAATGAGCATGATATCTGATAGTCAGCACAAATGACGTTTTTTTAACCACTTCACAACAATTGTAAATAAATTTGAAAGTTGAGCAGCAGACTGGTTCAATTATAAGACAGCAAACCTATCGTGGGCGATGTTTCTATTGATTGTACTAACACAGCCTCGCTTTCTATGCTGTGGAACGTGTAAATGATTGGCTGTCAAACAATTCAGTAAGCCAAATATGTGAAACAATGTTAACTGTACGTTTTTCATTCTACAACCAAAATGATGATGTTCTACAAGGTTTTAGACAAATATACTACGGTGTGGCTATTCAATTGTTTATTGGTGAGGGCAAGATATGGTGTAAAAAGCCTTGAGTATTAAAGGTGTACTTCCAAATCTACAGCTTTATCATACTTTTCTGGTTCATTTACTAAAGATAAAAATACTTCCTCAAGATTTGCTTGAGAGAGTCCCCAATGTTTAATACCTTCAAAAGCAATATGTCAACAAAGGCCACAAGGAAAAGATGGAGTGAAGAAAGCCACTCTAATAAGTACCTAATGCTAGTTTCTTCTTTTCAATTTCTGTGAAAATGTTTGATAATGCGGCATCCTTTGGAAGACGGTAAACCAAGTGTCCTTTAGCTTTGGTGTCGCCTGCAATAATATTTGGTACTAGTGACGTAACATAACTAGTAAGAAAGTGTTAAATATGAAGCAAGTGGGAGTGTGATGGTACTACTTACTCGTCTACTTTATCGCAGTATCTATCATCGCAGAAAATATCAATTTTATATCCTTCTCCGTATTGACTTTTAAGTTGTTGTTGACTTCCCAAAGCACGGATTGTTCCTTGATTTATGATAGCCATACGGGAGCATAATACATCAGCTTCAGTCATTGAGTGTGTTGTAAGAATAAACACTCTGTTTTTCTGAGAAAAGCGATTGTAAGCACGTGTACAATAAAGGTTGTTTTTTGTTATAGCCTCAAATTAGAAAAAGGCCTGTCTTTTTGCTGAAATTTGTGATTATGCAATAATTGCAACCTTTGGTGTAATCGATGGGATTGTGTTGTACCTTAGCTTTTTGAATGACTTCCCACAAACCTCTTTTGTTACCAGGATCCAAACCAGCAGTGGGTTCATCCAAGAACACAACTTTTGGATTACCTGTTAGTGCAATAGCAATACTCAATCTTCTCTTTTGCCCTCCACTTAGATCCTTTGCAAGACGCCTAAAATAGACATCAACTTTAGTATCAAGGTAGTTTGTTTGCTTACCTTCTCTCATTCGCTAAGCCAACTTGCTCAATAACGTCCTCAATGTGATCTCTTTCAGATCCTTGTGGATGTCCTTTCAATCGAGCGTAGAAGAGCAAATGCTCACGAACACTAAGATCGTCGTAAAGTATATCTTCTTGAGGACAGTATCCAATTATTTTATGTATTGCATCAATCTGACCAGTTAAAGAATAGCCCCACACAAGTGCGTTGCCTGAATTTAAAGTTAGAGAACATGGTGATATAATAGCAGGTAGGACAATGGTGGGATTACCTGTTGTTGGGCTTTGAGATCCAGATAAGATGTCAATGAGTGTTGTTTTGCCAGCACCATTAGGTCCTTTTCGATATTAGCGTTGCTAGTTCATTAGTATCTGTACCAAGTAGTCCAAAGCATGTGCCATCATCTACTGAAAAGAAACACCGCGTAAAGCTTGAACATTTCCACTTAAAAAAATACGATAAGAAAAAAATAAGAAACAATTTAGAGATGTGCTTACCTTCTACTCTTGAACGTTTTAGTAATATCCTTGACGATAAGGCAAGCATCTGAAGATTCAAGGTCATTTGGTATCTTAAAAAAACAATGAGCGCAAGTAGGGTGTAAAGTTAAAGGTTTTTTTGTGAAAGAACTAACCAGATTTTCTTGTACAGTTGATGTCATGCTATTAAGAGATAATGATTTTGGTGCAGTTTTTTTACGGAATACCAAATTGTACAGATTTACAAAAGGGTAATAGAATGGTTTTGGCATTCCCTTCTTCTTTGGTAGAATCTCATGCATGTATCTTAAGAATTAGTTAACATAAGCGATCAACAATACGTTTCCATTTTGTGTGGTCAAGTGTTAATGTGCGTACATGCCAATCACAATAAATACGCTGCTTGTTACCAATGATACTAATATGCACCACCCAGATACACGTTCAGCATCTGACATTAAGAGTATATGAGGTGACGCTTGAGCGTGAGCAAGAGTGAATAAACCTATTTAAAAACAAATAAGCGTGATATCTTAACTAGGATTTTGAACAATAAAACCAATGTCTTTCTTACCTCTATAGAATGCCATTGGTGGGTACAGTAGCGGCCACAATAAAAATTGACCTGCTTCAAACACTACAGAACAATTAGAAAACTATGCTCTTGTATGTAAGAATGGTTACCTAGGTAGTTCTCTAGGCACCCCAAAAGGACATGTACTAAACTCAAAACAAATCCAAAGAGTAAAGATTGTGTTGTAGACCTAAAAACTGCGCTCCAAAATACAGACATTGAGAACATGCCATGCGCCCAAACTATGCAGTGCAAGTAGAATAAAAATCTGTTATATATATGTTAATTTACAACCAACAACCTGGAGTTACGTACGGTGCACCACGGATGAGGCGGAACTAGAGCGGAGGGAAAAAAAATAAGAAATTAACCGGAACGGATTTAGTCCGTACTTGAAAAGCACCTGCCCATGCCCAAACAAAAATGACTGTGATTAAGTAAAGACACACATCGTGTACGTAATTAGTTAGCCAATACACAGATGCCGTTAAGCCCATCTAGACAAAAAGTGTGTTTAGTTGACGCAGAACTCGTTCAACTGTAAGAATGAGTATACCTTTCTTGTCATTGTTGTAAGACCTGCTTGTCGTTCAAGTACAAACTTGTACGCGAATAGAGGTAGTGTTGCTGACAATGAAAAAGCTATTACCCACACTTGTACTGAGTAATTCAATGACGCTCCAACCTTCGCGAATATACGAGAAAAGTACTAGTGAACAGTAAATTGATAAGCTGGTAAACAAAAAAGAATGGCGTACACTTAAACACATTTGCAGACCTAGCACACCCTTTGTATCGTATGGAGATGATTCGTTTACAGGAAATTTGTATCCTGAATTCATACGGTATAGGGCACTACATGGCTATTAAAAAGACGAGTGTACTGTTTTGTTAACTAACCTATTCACAATGTTTATGGTTTTCATAGTTGTGAATTGACTACTATAAGGACCACGTCTATCTTGTGCAGTTTGAATTGTATTGGAAGCAAAGTATTTATGGCCTATACCTCCCTAAAAGAATGTTAGTGTATCAATCAAGCACGTGGTTGAGAAGTAAACGTCCAAAAGAAACAACTTTTTCAGGGAAGAGTCTAATATTCGTTGTATGATTTTAGGATAACGATTTGGTACCTGTATAGAGTATCTATATTCATTACTAGTCACATTAACTGTTTCAAAATGAAGTGCTAAATAAAGAAGTTAGGCATAAATAATTTTTTTTTGTGATGCTATTTCTTTGAGCAAAAAAAAGCGCAATGACTGATGAGTAAAAGTTTACCTCCATTTGGCAAGAATACGGATGAATTTGGACAATCGTAAAAGCAAAGATCATAATCAAATTCAGATAGAGATCTATAAGCAGAAAAAGTGTAATTAGTGACCACTATGAATAATAAACGGTCTTACTTGAATGCCCTCTTGTAGAACAGATTAGAATCATCAAACGATGGTTGCTTATCGAAAAACATGATTGTTTCGTTGTACTGCGGGCCACCCGAATAATAATCTCTTGGACCGTCTAAATGCCATTGTGGAAAGTAGTCCATAAGCTCTGTCGCAAGTGGTCAGTAAAGGTAACAGTTTATTAAGCATTATTTCCATTCTGTCTACTACAAAAAACGCAAGAGTGCAACAGGTTTTGTTTGCTTTTTCTTGTTTACTTGTTCCATGTTTTTTCGAATACGAAGAAAAATTAGAGTGCTTACTGGTGTAATTCCGTGGACGAACAGAGTCGCGGGTTGTAGGCAGCCCAACATCTTGTCCTGGTTCTTCAGAGTACAAGTAATTCATAACGTATGGCTTAGCACTCTCCTGATAGAAGACATAATCATTTGTACGTGACACACAACCAGTTTCTTCAAATATAAGGACATTTTTGCCCTACGCAATAGTTATGTTTTTTGGATTGGAAAGTGTGACATTTTTGTAGATTGCGAACCTTCAGAAACGGTTGGTCATTTATTAAGAGACTCATCAGGCCAACTGCTATCAAGAGAATAAGAGGTATGGCGATTTGACAACCTAATGTTGTTAGTTAACGTAACCATCTTTGCACAAACAAGAAGTATCTGTAGCGTATGCTGAAACGTACCTAGCAGTGCGCGTTGTCTTCTCTCCAGTACAATATTCTTCAAGAACTAAAACCGCTTAGCAACGTCAAATACGCATTAAAACGAACGTTAGCGCGGAATTTAGTCCAAAACGTTGGTTTACTGATCGTATCAGCTACAGGATTAATCAAAGGTGTCGCAACAGACGCCATCACGTCAAAACGAATAGGGAAGTGCTGCTCTCAAGATTATGTGTCAATGACAGTGAGTTACTGAATGTTTGGGAACTGAACGTCCGTGAAGGGAAAACTGACTGGAAAAAAAAAGTTAACGTCTTTTACTTATATTTACAAGAGTTGTACATTCTGACAACTACTACAATCCAAAACACCTCGCATTACTTCTAATGCGATTAAAGTGTTCTAACCACTCCTTTCCTTTCCTCATTGCTGACACTTTTGGCGGTTGTGTAACTATTGTATCACTGTTTTTTTGATTCTTTTGTTTTGATGCAAAATCAGAGCCAAACAAAAAACCCTCAGTGTTGTCTTTTTGTGGTCTATCTACAGTGCGTACTTTGGGTTTCAGTTTAGGCTCTTCCAGGTCAGCACTATTTGTTGTTCTATCTTGTCTGGGGAACATGATACGCCTCTTTTTAGCAGGGTTAGGTAACACCATATCCGAAGAAGGGTATTGCTGGCTTGGAATAATAGAATTTTTGCGCTTCCTTGAAGCGCTACGATGAAGAGACTGAGATGCTTGGGACGCCTTAGGACGTGATATCCATGATGATGTTGGTGATTGCGGTGATTTGATGGGAGAACGTTTTGATGTTATTCCCAAGTATAAACGAATATGATCAGTTGAAACATCGCTCTGAAGATTTCTTGATATAACATCAACATCTAAATTCGTATTGGATGCTTGTAAATTATTGCAAATCTCCTTGATTTGATCCCACGTGCTCTGAGATATGCCAAAATGAGCTCTCAGCTCTGAAGCGTTAAAAGGTTGGTTCTTTTCAAGGGTAGACAGGAGTAAACCTTAAAAAAAGAAAGAAAGTTAATGAGGAGCTTGTGTTGTTGTTGTACCTTTAATGACTTCCACTTCCTTTTTACGTATGTTTGCAATCTTTGGTATTGATAAACCCAGACTAAACAAGTCGTATGCAGCTTGTTCTTCATCATTCATAGGTATCTTTGATGTCATTTTACCTATAGAAGTGTATCTAGCTTTTCCCCAACTATCACTTTTTTTAATTGTTCTTTTAGAAGAGACTTGTCTTGTTTTGTTTTTTCTCTCTTCTCTAATAAAGTCCTTTATTGCAGCTCCAAAGACTTGAAATAAATCAGCTGCTTGCTTATCATTAATACCATCGATCTTCGCAAAAGAAACGACATCTTCGACAAAAAGTTAGAAATAAATAAGAAAAAAGTTCTAACTTACCTAGAGGTTTATGCTTTGCTAATAATCCTAGTGTACTTTCTGGAAGTACTGCCCAGGGTGCAAGGAACCTTTCATCGGCAACACGCTTTCTCAACTTTATCAGTATGGCATATAATTTAGATACACTACAATCAACATTGACTTTCTTTAAGTTACGTTTAGTACTTCTCCTGTTTATCTTTGAAGATCCAGAGTTGTTTAATGTAACTTGTTTGAAAGCAAAAGAAACAGTATTTTGACCATGTTTTGTTACATCAGAGTCATACTCTTTTCCATAGTTGGTGTAAGTCTCATTATAAGACTTGCTTTACCGTCTTTGTAATCAGCAACAAATTTGGATCCTTTAGCTACAAGTGAAAATGTAATGTAACGGCCATTGACTCTCTCCTATTAACCCATTAATATTTTTATTAATTCAACCTATTGCGTACTTGTATATACCCCTTATAAGCCAGCTGACGTCCCATCTCCTGCCACCATTTTTTTGACTTAAACTTTCCGGATGAAAAACAATCAAGCTTGTTAATACCATACTGCTGGACCTATGAGACGTTACGGAAAACCTTTGAATTGATTCCATAAACATGCATACCTTCTTATGACTTGCTTGACCAATCAATACAGATACATACATACCCAAACCAAAGCCAGAAATATGAGCATGTTGAAGTACATTGTCAACCACATTTAAGAAAAGAAATGCGTCCTAAAGACTATTGTTATGATTTTCAGTATCATAACAAACTGAGTACGAACGTGTGAGAGATCCTTCCCAGGTCTATCATCAACACAATTATCACATGTTTTGCAATTTTCACCAACCATAGACTCTCCAAAGTACTCAAGAATTATTCGTCTTCTGCAGTCAGTGCAACTCGCATAGGCTACCATTTTCGTAAACAATTCTTTTCTAAGATGATGTCAATACACGAATATGCCATTAAACCTTTCATACGTTCCGGAAGCGCTGGTAGAGAGTCGTCTGTGAACAATAGCAATATCACCAGGTGAGTAAAAAAGAATACATTTTGAGGGTAATCCATCACGCCCAGCACGCCCAGACTAGCAAAAGTAAACACGGGATACTCCGACAAGACGTACTTCTTGATAGTAAGCTTCAATATTTTTAGGCGGTCCATAGTGCACTACTAAGCGGACATCTGGTTTATCAACACCAAGACCTTAATTTGAATCAGCACAAAGTATTGCATCATTAGTAGCATACCAAATGCAATTGTTGCTACGATAATAGTAAGGTCATCACAATTAAAGAGTTTTTGATTTTCTTTCCTCTTTTCAGGGCTCATTGAAGCGTGGTAAGTCCCAGCTTTTATACCCAATGTCTAAACTGTGATTAATAGCTACCCCATTTACCATTGTTTATCGTACACATAGGAAGTCTCTGACAGCATGCACTTCGACAATTGTATTGCAATATATGATTGTAGAACGTTTAACCTCAGCTAGAAAAGACAAATCTTCAAGTAAAGATACTTTAGGCCTTACAATGTAGAAAAGATTTGGGCGATTATAAGAACCACGTGTAAGAACTGGAGATATTAGTTTAAGTTCATCTACAATATCCTTCTGAATATTAGATGTAGCAGCAGCTGTGAGAGCCTAAACTAGATCAACGTTTGTAGAAGGCCAACGCTATTACATACCATTATTGGAATTGATGGGAACCGCTCTCGCAACACGCTTAGTTGCCTATACTTTGGGCGAAAACTAGGGCCCCTAAGAGGTTTTGTTAGATGTATTTAAGATAAACTTGGTGATACCATTGAGATATACAATGAGCTTCATCTATTGCAAATAAACTGATACCAATAGTATGTTCTAGACGTTCTATATCGTTCAAACAACCAACTAACTTTTCGGGCGACATGTAAACTACAGCCAATGTTATATAGCGCTGCCAACTGGAAACGTACTCAAGGCACAATGTCCTCCCTATAAAATGATGTGAGTTGTGGTAATCTTTGAGAGTAGATTTTGAATACATACCATTGCTCTGCGATAAGATGCAACGTCTGAATTTGCCGATAGAGCAACTGCAGCTATGCCCTGTTGATTTAATTTTGTCACCTGTCACAATGTCAAAAATAAGTATAATGATATGGGCCTGCCTACGCGCCTGGTCATGCATCAAGCTGATGAGAGGAGATATTACAATTCCAGGTTTTCTTACAACAAGCGGTGGTAGCTGGAAACAAAGCGATTTTCCTGCCGACGTTGCCCACGGGGATGTTAAAGAGGATACTTGAGCGTTAACGTACCAATGAAACAAATTGATCCTTTCCTTCAATAATACCACGAATTATTGCCTCTTGATACGGCCTGAACGCGTTAAAGCCAAAATACTCCTATGAGAGGTGTTAGATAACGTTCGTAGGCAAAAATACCTTGAGCGCTGGTAGGTACGTGTCACTTGGCTGCATTGGCGGGCTTTCATACTCGTGTAACAATACACAAAACGGCTACAGTGTTAAGTTGACATTTAATGTAAATTGTATTAATTTTTGCTATGGCTGACTTTTGGAATCACGACCCTGCATCTTGGTCACGAAATTGGGATGATGAAGGCGTTGAAGAGGAGAACTATGTTGCCCCTAAACCAATACAATTTCAAGTACGCCACAGCGCTCTCCCTACCACATTAGTGTCGAAAGAGATAAAGTAGGGATGACATAATTTTTGTTTAACTTCTGTAGCCTGATGGAGCACAATTAACGCCGCAAACACTTCTGGTTGGTACGTTGATACCATTACGAGCGTGAATAACGTTTTATAAGGCGTGGGCGAGGTTGCATCTTGTTTCCTTCATACACACTTTCCAGACAAAGAAAAAGTAGGTGAATTCATAATTGAGGAAGTCCAAGAGCAAGTACGTTTTTTTTTTTTGACATTTGTACGTTGTGCTGACCAAAAGTTAGTTTAAACAAAGACGTGTACACAAACGCAACGCTTCAAACGTTAGAGAACCTTGGAACGTGTTATACAAACTTTCTGATTCTGTAATGGCAATTATTTGTCATTACGAAATACCAGCAGACAGGGCGTTTGATTGGTGTAAAAAAGTATATGAGGTGGTTACTCCAACAAGGTAAATTGGTGTGACGTTAACGGACTAACCAGAAATGTTAGAGTATTCGTTTTTTCGTCGATTTTGGAATATCAATTCAGACTCACTGCAAATAAAGAAGATAAACCTCCACTATTGAGAAAATGCACCACCGGCGCGTGCAAGGTATGTATAAAGTTCAAATGTCAAAGTAATAAGCTAAAATGTCACGTAGAAGAACGATGACATTTGTCCATTTTTAGAAGCACCAATTCTTGTTGATAAGGTTCCAGCTGCTATCCTTTCTCACGTACGATACTCTATCATAGATTTTTTAGAAACTAAACAAAACATTTTAAGTGTCAATTACGTAAACTGGAGGCAACACTGTACTTGAGTCTTGCTCAAGCGCGTCTTGGTATAGAAACACTTCAAGCGTTTGAACCAGCTCTATTTTCAATTATGCCTGAAAAGAAGGATGGTAGTTTTACATACAGCAAAGTACTCTCTCAAATCCAAGCCAGTTCTGCTACATCTCACTTGTACATGTGATTGTAAAGAAAAAAACAAAACTTTCATTGCAAGTTCAACGTTAGCTTCTACAAGCGTGCAATTAAAACTAAGCGTCAATTAATGCTAACAACAAGATCAAAGGACATTGAGAATGCACTAAACCACCATTCACTGATTGTATGTTAAGGCACGTGCAGTCTGACAGTAAGTATTTGTAAAATAATAGTTAGTAGCAGAGTACACGCGTAGTGATGTCTCAATCCGATGTTAATTCGATAAAAACTATGCTTGTTTCAATGGTGCGTATTTTTTCGTATAATTTACGTCTACTCGCCATGTTGTTATGCTCTAACGCAAAGTAAGGGTTTTCCAGATATTCGAGCTGAAAAAGCCGCCAGAAAAACAGGAGCGCGAGGTTTGCAACCAGCACTAGATTGGTACGCTACTTTTGTTTCGTTTTGTAACAAACGTAGGATAGTGGCTCACTCAGACGACCCTGATATAGATGAGCCAATAGTAGTACACCAAGGCTATTCTTTGGGTATTTAACGTCAATTCATAATTAAATTAACCGATTTTAGGTAGCACACCGTCTGGTCCAGCGCCTACTACGTCATCAGATACTCCAGGTATGCAAAAATGCGCTAACAGCTTATTTTGTGTATTTCTTTTAACATCAAACAAGCGGCCGATCTTACTGTAGAAGAGCCGCCAAAGAAGCGACAATTGACAAAAGAGGAACGAGAAGAAGCAGAAAAGGCGTAAGCATGCAATGAAACTGTTTTTCTCTAATTGTTTGGAAGTCTTCAAGAGAGATTAAAACGCATTCGAATAGAAAAACAAAAACAAGAACAAGCCGATAAACTGGCAGCTGAAAAATTAAGACGCGAGCAAGGTAAACTCCTTCAAAAGGCTCAAGAAGACCGAAAGGATATGGAATGGAAATTGGAGCGTGAGAGAAAAGCAAAGGTTGGCTAGATAGTGATTTATTTATAAATTAAAACTGATGGCTTTTTCTAAAGGAGAAAGCTGCTGATAAAGCTGCGCTTGCAAAGATCAGGGAGCAAATCAGAATAGATAAAGAAAGAAGGAAGCAAGCCAACTCTGGCAAGCCCGCTCAGCCAGTACCAAAACCAGCTCCTGTTGTTGTAGCTGCTGCTAAAAAGCCAACTGATTATGATTCTTGCTTGTTGCAAATTAGATTAACAAATGGAAGAGCAATCCGTGGAACCTTTAAACCAACGTATGATACCGCTTCTACACTAATTCATGCACTCACATTCCATCTCCATTAGAGACACTATAAATACAGTAGTGAATTTTATTAATGAAAAGAGAACAGACGGACATGAACCATTTAAACTCATGACAAACTTCCCAAAACAAGTCTTTGGTGGTGAGAAATACTCAATGACTCTGGCTGAATTAGGTACGTAGTACACCCGGTTTTAACGCGTATTACATCTGCGTAACAGTAGTTGTTTAGGATTGGTACCAAGAGGACAATTGATTTTGACAAAAATGTAAGCAGCCTTTACTCGAACATAAACCATACTGTAATAAAGACCCACGTTAGATTTGTCACTAAAAGAATGTAACGCAAAGTTTTTCTTGAATTGGCTTAGTCGTAATCTTGTCCTTTCTTAACTGGAGCATTTTTTGACTCACAGCAACCTCTTTGCCCTGAAATAATGGTACAATAAACAATACGATTAGGTTTTAACGTTTGTAGCTGTTCTACTCCTTTTTTAAAACACTGATTGGTAAAGAAATAATTGTTGAATTAAAAAGCAATTTATCGATTGTTGGTACGCGTTTAATACTGTACAGCGAAAATTGACGTTGTTAGGAACTCTTTCTGCTGTAGATCAATATTTGAACTTAAAACTCACAGATATTGGCGTAGTTGAGGAAGAAAAATACCCTCACATGGTACTAGAATTAAATACTGTTAAAGTAGTAACAGAACGTAGATATCAGTCAAAAATTGCTTTATTCGCGGCTCTACAGTGCGTTACGTGCAACTACCATCAAAAGACGTTAATCTAGAGCTCCTTCAACAAGCTGTTAGAGTTGGCACAGCAAACGCCAAAGCATAATTTTGTCAGCTAATACATTAACTACTAGCAACAACGCTTTGTAATTGTAAAACGAAATGCGCCGTCAATGAAAACTCGCTGTTTTTTATTTTGATTGCAATGATTCAGTTACTTTATAAAACAACCGTTACCTGATCTGACTGTGCACTTGACGGTCATTGTCGAACGAGGCTGTTTGCAAGAATTTAATTGTATTCTGTCTGAAACCCATATTAATTAGAGTTTGCGTGATTTTGAACTTGCACCGTATAGCACACAGATTTTTTATTTGATTTTTACTATTGTTGTTCTTCAATCTCTCATTTGTTGGTATTTACGTCTAGTGCCATTGCCGTCTACTACATTGTTAGCTGGTTTGAGTGATGGATCTTCACATGTGATAGCAGGAATAGTGCTAGATGTAGATGGAGGCTTGTGTGCAGAAGTACTTCCGTCACTCCATCTTGACTTGTATAAAGCTTATCGTTGTTAAGCTGAAGAATGTTGAATACATAGCCAATACGGTAGGCGCTATTTAAGAAAAAAATAGGAATGTCACTGCAAATGTGGAAAGACGTTGAAGATAATATAGTCCACCCACTATAACCGTACGGAAACTTGTGATTTGAAATATAGAACTAGGCATCACAATAACGCTGCTCTAAATTGTACATAAATCTTAGTGTATCATGAGAACTTGCAAGCTGTATACAATGCAAATCCTCCAAGAAATACATTGAATACTATTTTTTGTTTGTGTAAAGAGTGACAGCTACGCGTCACTGAAAACTCAGTGCTTTTTTGCACGTTCTTGCTCGCATGTTATCTATTCAGTTCCTCGATAGGCAATATAAATATCCGAAACGCGTTATGCTTCTACCCTGGAAGAAGATACCCCTTTCCGAGTTTACAATGTACAAGTAGCACTTTTTATCCTTTCTAACGTCAATAGACAATCACTGGTTCAAATGCTTGACATTACTCAAGAAACGCATCCGAAGGGAGTATCAATATGGAAGCCATCGATACCCAACAATGACTGGGTAGTACCAGTTGAAATACCTAGAGCGCTTAGAATTAAAAAGAAAACATGTACGTAGATAGGTTAGTAAAGCTGACGCATGTAGCAATGCCACAATGCCTGGACGAACCAATACTCCCACTCCAACCTTTTCCAGGACTATCATCAATCTCAGCAGCACTGAAAAACAGCGAGTGTCCACCAAGAGAAAAACCCTTGCCAGAGTACGAATCCGTCAGGCTTATCAAACAGCTTGTGGATCCAGTACAGTACCCAATTCCAAGCAAATCTAGTCTGGCGCTTTATTATGAAGACTTTAAACCTCAACTCCAAACTCAAATACTAGAACTACCCTTACTATCGTCTACAGAAAGTCCACTTGTACTTTTTCTTACAAATATCAGCTCTATTGCAGTAAACGATATTGAAGCACACCTAGAAGGCTTTGAGCCCGTGGAAAGCAATCATTTTACTGTTGAGGTAGTGGATTATCGAATTGAAGGATCAGAAGTAGATATTGATTGTACCAAATGCTCGCACAAGTTCCCCATAGTGCGTATACTAGTAGCGAAGTACATTCCCAATAACACTTCAATAGTCCGAACTATTACTATTTGACGTTGATACGTGTAGCAAAGTCTCCTACGAAACTTTGAATAGTCTGCCTTGTGCAATAGGTTTTATAAATATTCCAGATGTAGAGCAAATCATCAAATCTACACATATGGATATTATCGAAGATTTATCGTCCACACGTGCTAAAAAATTGGAAGGTAAAAGAACTCAACCAATTTGCATCTTAATTCTATTGTAGCTCCTGAAATCCCACAACAGCCTTTGCCAGATTATTTACTTCGAGCACATAATATTAATGGGTGAGTGTTGATTAAAAGCTATAGTGGTCCTTATCTTGATAGCCTCTGCTCGTTGCCATTGACAAGTCTGGAGCTCGATTTAAGTTGTTTTTGGCACAACATAAAAATGCACAACCACAAACCAAGACCCGTCTCTGTACCTCAATCATTCCCATTCCAATAACAGAAGAAACATTCAGCGCAATGAAGACATCCACGTCTGAAACACAAGTACCTTTCTTTAAGAAACTACCAGTACGATGAACTCTTTGTGAAAGCATCTACTAGTTTTAAGTTTAGGTACCTGAATGGCGATTTAAGTCTCTGTTGCTTGATTTCCGTATGGGATACCAACAACGACTTGCTCAAGTGGTCTGTGCCCTGAATCAACTTCTAGTATGTCACACAAAGATAGAGCTAGAACTTACACCCATTCTTTAGATTTGCTACGAAACTATCTAAGGATATCTTCAAGCCTACCCAATACACTTAGCATTCCTGGTGAACTACCAACAGTAGTATCCCAAGTACCTAATGGCGAGGTCCCAATCATAAAGTACATACTAGTGAAGTTATTCTTTTGTGCTTAGTCTCACTATTATAGAGCCAAAAGTACACTTGAACATAAATCACGTGTTGTAAAAAGAAAGAGAGACGCTTCCACTTTACAGTCTCCCCACGTTCCAGCTGCAAAGGTTCCCAAAATAATACCTGTCACTTCCTGCTTCCAAGAAGGTACAACGTATGTCAACAGAATACGAGCAATGTGTACGTCAATATCACAACCATCAGCTAACATCCGCATTTTAGGACAGCGTTGCTCAGTACATGCGTCTTAGAGGCCAAGGTATGCGAATCAAGATTATTTCCAGCTTTTAAACTGTTCAAAGCGAACAAGGTGGATGTGAGGGCAATGATCTCAGCACAGGATATAGAAGATCCTCCTGGAATGGAACTCTTGGCCCATCAAAGAGAACTTGCAAACGCTCTTAGAAAAGCAAACAGTCTTTTGATTTTGCCTCAAGTAGTACCACAAGTGAGCCTTTTAGTTGCTCTAGCGTATGACATAATTACTCGCTATCCTGTTGGTACGTATTCTTAGCTTTAACATAGGATCTAATCTTTTCTAGATGGAGTTATATGGGTACAGCTTTATTAGTACAAGTATGGTAATTCTACCTTTTATTTGCAGGTCACAAAGGATGCGCGACATAAAGAGTTGAGACATGATCTCTTTTCTCGTATTTGTAATAATGGTACGATACAGTCAGTGACCTTACTTACCAATAACGATCAACTTAGATTCAACCAAGACGAATAAAGTGAAACTAGTAACACAACAAGAGCTAGAGGCAAATAACCACACTCTCACAAAGTATTCCACAAGTACTATTACATAGCCTTATATGGTGGTAGGTTTCAGTTTCTGCTTTGTGACAGTATAGATCTTGGCTTACGTGCATCTTCCGCTATTATACAACACCTTGTATCGATCAAATCAGATACGACTTGGATTGTACTTGTCCCAGATGGTCTTCCAGCAGACACCAAAGTTTTACAAACAATGCTTACCCAGCTAACTATTACCGTACGTATTGTTTAACATGAATCATCCAAGATCTAATAATAATCCTTAGAATGTTGTTTGTCGCTCTTCAGTTGACTGTAACGTTTTTGATACTCTCCTAATTCCCTCACGAGAAGTCGCTGAAATGAGTGGTATGTCATCCGCCAATGAGAGTCACTAACACCCCACAGAAGGAGAGAAAATACTCCTGACTGAATTTGACACTTGTGTTAAAAGATTGACACAGCAGATTAAGACTAACTATGGTGTAACGTCCCTATTTTCAACAGAGCACGCTGACACTTTTTTAACATGTGCTAACACACATATTTACAGGACCATAAAAACGAAGTTAAGAACGCTGCCAAAGTCCGCACCATGTACGTACTTTCAGCATAGTAACCTATAGATCTGTTATTCATAGTTGCAGCTATGCTTGTTGTAGACTTAATTGGTCTATTGGCTACTATGAACTTACAAAGTGCAATTCAAAAGATGAGTATCCTAGCAGCTGAAAGCATGCTCACTAAAATGATTGAAACACCTAAATACAAGCAAGTGTTAGGTACGCTTCTCATAAATATAAAATAAAATCCTACTAAATATGCTAAAAAACCTAGGCGCAAACAACCTTCCAAGGCTATGGCAACTCTTGAAGAATACAGGAAGTTCAATAAGAAATGGCATTCTTCCACCGAGTTCGAAGATTGCTTTTCTTCAAAACCTCCAACCGTTGTTCTCGCCTCAGACTAAGGTAATAACTATACTATACCGCTTCTACTCATATTTAACATCTACCAAGGCGCTTATCATTGTGAACAGTGATGCTCTCAGAGAGCACCTACAATCAATTATTCAATTTCCAAAGTAAGTCTAAAAAAACAAACAAATTATTCACTTACAAGTTCTCCAGTACTTTGATAGTAGTCGAATCTCGTTTACTGTCTCAACTACGTTGCATGAATTCTGAGCAACTGTCTAGTATCAAAGTATGCAATCTGATGTGTCTGTGATTGTCAATTAATGTCTTCTGTAGATTATCATCGAATACTCGGTTTCACAGTGTGAACGCCTAATGGTAGATACAATAGATACGTACTTACCTGGACTCAAAACATGGTACAAGTTTGTACCGTGTACTCAACAAAAATGTGGAAGTGCTGGAAATGAGTACTGGGTATCAGCTTTCCGGTAAGTCTTTTGTATCTTTTCGTATTGATTCGAGTGAATTCTTATGTACAACCGTAGTAAAATGTGTTCCTCTAGCAGGGCCAATGCCACTGAAATGTGCTTGATACCTGTTGATACTTTGGCTTTAAATAATTTTGAATTTCCGAATATATCAAGGCGTTGGCAACTCCCTCTTTGTTGTACTGTACTAGGTATACTTGAAAGCAAATTTGACTGATAGCGTAATTACTTGTTGATTTAGTTTCAAGTACTCTTGATGTAGAGATTGTAGCTTTGTTAAACCAACGAGGCGTCAAACCCATTCCACAGTAAGTACTTTTCTGTTGGCATGTTTTAACTCTTTTTCTTTAGGGACCTTCCCAGATATCATAGTATGGTATTCGGAGATAGGCTAGTAGTGTTAAGGCAAACTACAGACAAGATAGATGCTAGAAATATTCCACTTCTAGGTGAAAGAAACTTGACAGTGTGGGAGTGCTACAATGGTAATGGTACCGATCTCATGTTCCAAAATGCAACGAGGTTAGAAAAGTAACTATAAAATTTACTTGTTTAAGTGTTTTTTCATTGTAGGACAACGTCTTCACAATCAAAGGATATCAACGTTTTTAGTTACACTAAGCAGCAAACTGTGGAATTCGTTTGTCATTTTTTAAGTTCTAAATAAATGATAAAGGACTATGCCTTGACAAGGTAGTATAATAAGTGCTGAACTAGGAGTTTGCAATCTTTTTTATTTTTGTAGGCTTCAGCAGTCTCTGACGTAGTTCCTGACATGCCTAGGAAGAGAAAGTTGTTGCTGTAACAAATAAATAGCGAGGTTGGTGCCTTATATATACAATTGGCCTACCTTCATTTCATTGGCACCTAAAAGTCACGTGACACTTGTTCATGAATTGACAGCATTTTTTGAAAGGTGATACTTTTAGCTAGCTGACAGCAAGCCAAAATGCGTTGTAGCTGTTTGTTGTAAGAGAGAAAGTGTCCATTTTTGTTAAAAAAGGTGTACCCGAAAAGTCAAACCTTGACAATAACACAGTTTCATTACAAACAAGCTATTATGTCCTCAAATCCAATAAACGGAAAGTTTAGAAGTAATTTTAGAACACCAACAGGTGGATCAAGCGAGGCAGTTGCTGATGTACGTGGTTTACCCGTTAATTCAAAACAGCCTTTTTAACGCTTGTAGGTGATGAACTGCTTGAAAGACAGCGTACCAAACGTATTTTCATTCGACTCAAAAACGGGTGCTTTTAGCTTTGACTTTACTGATGGCGGAGTACGACACAGCGTTGTAATATCGCTAAATAGGATGTAGGTGGCATACGGCGAGAAAGAGAAAACCCAAAAAACAGCCAAGGCAGTCGTAACTCTCAAAAAGGTACTGAATACGCCACTTGCAACACCACAACGCTAAAAACAATCACAGGGCGAAGCTGGCGTTAAATTTGAATTTGTTGGAGCCCCTGTAGAAATGTGGGGAATCAACTACGGTGGTACACTTCAAGTGAGTACACTTTACCAAATAGAGAGTTTTAATGATCCGTTTTAGGTAATTCACCCTTCTGGTGAAAAAGTACCAGTTTACTTGCCTGGAGAGCGTACTTACGATCCAGGTACGTAGGATGCAACAAGAAGCTACGACTAAGGGAACTTTTTAGCTGGTGCAACTGGTGATCCACACGCTAGTGAGCGCATTGGAGGTGATTGTTTCTTTGGTACGCATTTGATGCAAAAACCGTTATTTAAACAAAAAGTCTTATTTACCCTCTTTGTACAGCACAAAATTCCATCACTGCTGCACAAGTCAACGCAATATTCAGAGGCGCTGATGAGGAGACTGTTGAACAGCTTCAAGTATGGCCAACAACAAAAGAAAAATCACTTGTGTTTTATTCTTACCTCTGGCTGTAATACTTATAGTACCTTCTAGAGCTCTTCTGCTGATCTTATTAAATGCTATCACGGTAGAATAACATTGTACAAATGGATGCACCATCAAGTACGTGTTGCAGAATAACTATTGAACTTGTTGCACGTTATGTGGTAACACTAAGTTTTTTACTAAAAGTTCGCCGTTAACATTCTTTTTTTCTAACAGTTTTGTTAGCTCTCGTCTGCTGTATTCAAGAAAAAGGCTGGTATGCCTTACCCAGATTATATCAAGCAAGAAGTCGATGCTGGTAACCTTGACTTGAAGATTGACGCTCGTGCACACAGTAGAAAGTATATGGCTTCTTGGGAGGCAGGTAAACCAACACCTCCAGTAGAGTACTACAAAAAGGTACAAGTAAAAGATAACGCATCTGGTCAATTGAAGGAGGAGCTTGCATCTGATTCATTCGCTAAATTCGAGGCACTAAAGTGTTAGAATTAAACCAACAACAATCAATCAAAAAACATGTTGTTGAAATAAACATTTTGTGTTAGTACACCTGCGTCGTTAGGACCGCTAATACAATCGTTGCTGACTACACAAAGTCGGTATTTTCCTTTGACACATACTGCTAGTCTGCAACTGTTTGAGGAGAAAAGCAATTTCG
This sequence comes from Trichosphaerium sp. ATCC 40318, assembly GCA_038496445.1. NCBI lineage: Eukaryota > Discosea > Flabellinia > Trichosidae > Trichosphaerium > Trichosphaerium sp. ATCC 40318. The sequence continues at coordinate 138,796 of JALMLS010000311.1, read as the reverse complement.
ACTTTTATACTGAGTATAAAAAATAATAATGTCAACGGTATACCTGAGCACAACTTTAGGATCCATCATTGCTGTGGAATTCAAGAACAACGTATGACAATTGGATATGCGTGGCAAGCATCACGGCGTCTTTACATGCGTTTAGCCTCGCTTCACGCTCATTCAGGTGAGTACAGAAAAATACTTATTGATGACAGTACACAAGCACAATCGCTTCCTTCTGGATACGTAATACATACATTTGACGCAGTCAACGACCTTGTACTTACACCAATGGTGCTCTGGTTTAGGTACCAAGTTTTTGAGCAACGTTTACCAGTGAGGTACCTATGACATGATTTGAGACTATAATACGTGTATCCTAATACGTGTCGCCTTGACTAACATTTGACTTGCGTCGTTCTCACTACGTGACTACACTAAAACAAGCATACTACAATGGTACAGTTCAATATTTTGATTCATCACTAAATTTTAATGTAGAGCTCTGTACGCAGGTATGACTGGCAGATAATAAAAAAACATGTATTAGCAGTTGTTAACGGCCTATAGGCGTGGAGGCGCTTCAAATACCGTTAGCACTGGAGGTTCCAACAGTTTTGGTATGGGTGGAATGCTCAGATTCGTAAACGATGACTCTCCTGGATTAAAAGTTAGCCCAACAGTAGTACTCACAATGAGCTTGTCATTTATCGGTATTGTCTTGTTAATGCATATTTGGTACGCTATATACGCAAAATTTTGCCTCTAAGACGTAATTTAGGGGTAAATTCACTGGGCAGTGATACTCAGAGAAAAAATAAAGACAACCCCTCGACGATGCGACTAGGGATTTTTCTTGACTTTAGTTCCCTCTCTTTGTATTGAAAGTAAAATAATTGTTTAAAATTCAAACGTGTACAGTTCAATCGGGCGCCTTTAAGTTTTTGGGAATAAGTTTTTTTTTTTTGTTTTGACGTAAACAACCTAAAACGCGAATTCAGTAACGCAATGTTTGTTCAAATGCTACACGACTTATTGTGGTTTATAAAGGCAAAGATTACAGCGCCATTTCTAATGGGTACGCATTTTAATGTAAGTTGTAAGCACTAACATAGCGTTGGCGTAAGCATTGGCGTCGGAATATGCGCTGGTCGCTTAATTTTTTTTACTGCACGCAAACACACAATGCCACTGCTTCGACAAGCATAAGTACGCTAATTACACCAGAAGAGTAACTAAAGCTGACGTTTAATTGGTTTACAGAGAAAAAGATAGAGTCGAGGAAGCAATTCTCTTGCACGATCACTGGTACTATGTAAATGCGCTTGGTAACGTAAAATTTGGTTGACACGCAATGACAAACCAACATTTTTGCAACCAAAGTTCAACGGAGCACTCCGGCGAGTTGCCGTCAAGAGAAGTCTTGTCCTCTAAGCTTTCTTTCACCACTTGTACACTCAGTGTATGCAACCCCTCACCACATACACATACTCAAATTGTTATAAAAAAAGTAATAAATGGCAAAAAAAGTAACCAAGGATTTCACAGTGGTAAGTAGGAAACTACATAATTTTGTTGTGTGCTTATCTATGCTATTTTGGTCGTACTGGGTTCAGAGAGCTGTGGAAAAACTTCCACTATTTTACGGTTGACGGGGCAATCTTGCAAAATGGTGCCTCCTACCCTACAGTCGTTTCATAGGTGCGTTTGGTTAAACATAGAGCAAAACCAATCCAATTTTACCCTTTTTCTATTGTCTTCCTGTTTTCTGACTTTTACTCGCGTCGAATAGACTCAAAATAAACACTGGAGAAGGTAGTAATCGGAAAGGTAAGAAAAAATAGTGCAGACCATCAAGTGAAACGGTTTTATTTACGACCTATCGTAGAGGCGTCCGTTTCCATCATGGACGTAGGTGGTTCGCCTTCCTGTGTGCAAAAATACGAAGAGGTGCGTAACTTTTCACTAAAAATTAGTTAAACGCTCAGTTTATCGTTTGTGTATCGTTCTATATTGTATAGAATTTGTTTTAGAGTATAATTTTCGGATAGAGCAAATTTGGACTGTTTTTTCTTTTTTCTCCATGATTTTCTAACACCCTTCAGTGGTTATCTGATGGCGATGCATTCGTGATTGCATTCGATATCACAAGTTTTGAAAGGTGTGACGAATTTCTTCATTACCAGCCTTAAAAAAGCTCCGAAACTAACCTCACTAGCTTTGATGAGGTAAAAACTATGCATTCGCATGTTCAGAATGCAAAAGGAAAGGGTTTCTGGCTCACCTTAATTGGCACTCATTGTAAGTTTTTTTTCTTTTTTCTCCTATTACTGCATGTTGTCAACTCTAATCTGCTTTAGATGACCAAAAAAGTAAGCGTAAGGTAACCAAGAAGGAAGGGGAGGCAGTTGCACACTCTTTTGGATGCGCTTATCATGAAGTATCCGGAACAACTGGTGATGGCGTCAAAGAGGCTTTTCAAGAGTGTACGAGTACTTTTTGGTATTCTGTCGTTAACATTATCAAAGGTTTCTCACAAAATACGAAACGAGACACAAAAAAGGTAAGTAGGCTTTTTCGAATTTTTTTCAACTCAAAAAATTCTCGTTATGCTATATTTATCTAACCCTCTTTGTCTATTAGAAATACAAGCCTTTGAAAGAGCATCTACAAAAGGCTACAATTGTACGTCGAAACGTCACTGAAGAGAGACAAAACCGTTTCTCTTTTTTTTTTTGACAAACTCAAACAAAAATCAAATTTAGAAAGTTTTTTTGCTCGAAAAACGTTTTTCTTACCTTTTCTTTTGTTTTTGTTTTTTTCCTTTTTGTGTTCTTACGTGGTCCGTTTTTAGCAAAGTAAAGCAAAGATATCACGTAAGCGTGACTCATGGAGCTCTAAGTACATTGTTTTAAAAGAAACAACGCTTTATATTTGCAAGAATCACCATGCCTCTCCAGATGACTCTTTTGATTTATCAACGTTGAATATAAACGAGTATGGTGGTACGTTTTAAGAACAGACGGTTAACAAACTCTAAAAATACAGTTTAAAGCAAATTTCTTTTTGAAACTTTTTCGTTAAAAAAAAACATTTCTCCACGTCTTTATGTACTTACGCTTTTCGTTTTAGATAGCTTTGAGGTAGTAATGCCTTCTAAGCGCATTCATATCCGCCTAGAAAACTATAAAGATCAGAGAAAATGGGTAAAAGCACTCAAACGTATCATGTTCAACAACGTACGTATTTTTATAACTATTGGTTTCTTCTTTTTCAATTTTTCTAAATTTACAAACTTACGGGCCGCCGTTCGTCTATTTCTCTTCGGCTTTACTTACTTACTTGGATAATAAAATAGGATGCAGAGTTGAGTGGTTTTACAATCAAAAAGCTTCGTAGTAATAACTGTAAATGTGCTGATTGCGGTCAAGCTGGTAAGTGTTGCAAGCAGTACTGTTTTTTTTTAGCGCAAGTACCTTGTGTTTTATGGTGTTTTAATGGTCGTTTTTTATTTAGATCCTGCTTGGGTTAGTATGAATAAATGCATATGTTTGTGTGTACAATGTGCAAGTATTCATAGAACATTGGGTGTTTCAAGAGTAAAGTCTTTTGCAATTGATTTATTTCCTCCATCTATTGTTGAGGTACGTGTAAAATGTACATTTTTTTTTCTTCTTCTTTGTATTTTTAGCCACAACAGCCTTCGAAATTGATCAAATAATTAATAATCGTTTACAGGTTATTATGGCTATAGGTAACACAAAATCTAACGATATTTGGGGTGCTATTGGGTTGGGTATGGTACGTGCTAGCATCTTTTTGGTATTGAAAAAAAAATATCACGTCATGCTCACGTGAACATAGATCGATACTGACGCATCCCGAACTGCAAAAAGATTGTTTATCGAAGATAAGTACATGAACAGAAGATACCTAAAGTAAGTTGTTTTGAAGTTGAAGAGGAGCCCGGGCTCTTCCGGTTAACATCTCTTTTTTTATTTTCTAACTTCCTATTTAGGAAACGTTATGCTACAAAAGAAGCTGTTTATGATGGCCTCAAAGATGCTGTAGAAACAGGTGATTTACTCGGAGTAGTTCAATGTGTTGCCGAGGTATAACTATGAGTGCTGAGGAGCTGAGTAATCTAATATTTCTTCGATAGGTAGGTGATTGTGTTAATCATCGATTTGGGTCAAAAGGTGAATACCCAATTACAGCTGCAACTCTTTTCAACCGCTCTCTTGTAATCCAATACTTGATATTAAATGGAGCGAATTTGGATGTTGTTAGTGCAAATGGTCTATCTCCCCTTCAAATAGCAAGGTGAGCTTTACAAAACGATTAGAAAAATATTTTTTAACTCTGAAATATTTTTGTGACGTTAACTTCTTTTTTTAGCAAGTACAAGTCAACCGATGCTGAGAAATGCATTAGTGAAGTATTTGATTTTGAAGACAGCTCCGTATCAAGGAGTACATCTACAAATAGTTCAAGATCATGTAGTACATCAACAAACTTGTCTTTCTCTAGAACAAGCTCAGGAAACTACTCAGCAAGATCAATATCCGATTCTCCACTAAGCTCAACACGTGGAAGTCCTAAGCAAAATCGTAGAAGTCCCAAACAAAATCGTAGAAGTCCTAAACCAAGTCTTAAGTCGAAGTTTAACGGAATGCCTCGACCAGACTTTACAATCACACCAAGAAATGACTTGAACCTCGCAATAGCTTTCCCAGGACCAGAACTTGTTCGACTTAGAAGTCCAAGGGCTAAGCCAAATACTTGCTATTCTGTTAGCGAGAGTAGTCAGTCATTAGATGATATTGCAGTTAGTACACCTCGTATGGATACTCATACACTACCTCCTCTACCAGAAGAGGAACCTATACAATTAGACGACCAACTGTTCTCTAAAGGTCAATGCGCACCTCTACAAATGACTTATAAAACAAGTGCTGCTGGTAACCCAAGAGTATCTTTTCACTCGAGAACGTACTCAGACCAAATCCCACCTGTCCACAAACCTGTCAAACAAATGCCACGTACGTAACGGAATCGTCAAGTTTGTAGTGATTTTAATTAACATTTTAGCTGCAGGGAAAGGTAATGTACAGCCACAATATGTCTCAATGGCAGATGCTACAAAAACGTTTCCTCAATCTCGAAGTAACCAAATCAGTGTTGGACAACCAATAGCTCAACGCATGTCGCAATCATACTCGTTTCCTGTACACCAACATCAACCAGTTCATGTTCAACAAGTTCAACAGCAACATGTTCAATATGCCATGCCTATACAAGGACGTAAGTTAACTCCCAATAGTCACGTGACATTTAAGTGTTAATATTTTTTGTCTTTAGTTCCTCCTCAGCCATTACAACAAACTGTTATTGAAGCAAAAAAGTTTGTACCTTTATGGAAAACTGTTGACAGAGATGCCAATCTTAAAAAGCTAAAGTCTTTGAAACCGCTTTTTAAGAGGTTCAATCCTTTAGACAATCATAGTCGTATATTCATCACTGTAAGTCTTTAATAGTCTTCTTCGTGTCATTCATTATACTCACTTGTTCTATTAGAGCGGTCAAGTACTTGTAGCTGTTGCCTCGAGCTCTAAAGCTCACTTAAAAGAGAGGACTGTATACGTCTTCTCTGATTGTATTCTGGTTTGTTCCACTAAAGGAGGGAAACAGAAATTAAGTGTAAAACATCGCCTTGAACTAAGAGCTACAATAATGGAACCTTTGTACGTTTTAAAGAATGAATTTGCAATACTTTTTGGATTGCCACGTGTTGCTGGATTGAGTGGCTTACATATTTTCTTTTAGGAAGTACACCTTGGATGAAAAGAGTGAAGGTGTTGATAACTTCTTGTTTATGTTAAAAACACTGAGAAAGCCTGTGGCTAAGTATGTTTTTAATATGAGCCATGAAGAATCTTATCACAACTGGTGCGTTCAAGTTTTTTATTGATTATAATCTAAATATTTCTTTTTAGGGTATCTAAGATTAAGAGTGCCCTTGTTGAAGCACGAAAACCTTAAGAGTAAAACCTCGCTGCGGTAGCATTATACGTTATTATGTGCAACAGTACAAATTGTAAAAAAGTAAATAAAAGAAAGTTAAAGATAACAAAATGTTTTTTTATTGTACTGATTTTATCTCTGAACAGTTAACGGCTGTATTTAGCCGCTAAATACCCATAGGTAGTTTTACTTTACGTTGGTGATGACTACTGGTTTGTTTGCGTGTATAATTAAGGATTCACGTGATATCAAGCATTCGGGAGATATTGCATTATTTTCAACTTCCCCTTGCTCTGTAAATTCCACTCCTTCTTCACGAAGTAATCGTATTTTTTTCTCTATCGTTGGACCACTTGTCTTCCCAGTAAATCCACCCATCTTGCCTCCAGCTGCAACAACTCGATGGCACGGTACGCTTTCAAACGTTAGAGCTGTATGGGCAATATAGTGGACGTACGTTGGTGCAAACGGGTTTCTTCGAAGCGCTTGACCTACAGCCCGAGGACTAGACTTTAACAGAGATGCCACTTGACCATATGTGCTGACAGTACCTTTAATTTTGAAATCAGTGTATTGTAAAGCGATAACGGACGTGTAAATAGGTTTGTAGCGTTTAAAAAGGAGGTTTGGGTCTACCAGACGGTTTAATGTTGCTCACCTGCTGGTATGTGTTGTGCCAGATGGTAAACAGATAGTTGAAACGGTGTAGGGTTAAATGCGAGTATATCACGCTTAGCTACGCCTACGAGTGAAGTCTTACGCTTGAGTGTGACACCTTCGACGGTTTTTGGAGCCTTTTTGGTCTTCCTTCCCATTGCGAGTGCCCTATGCACGGTTTGGATGTATGCAAGTTTGTTGACGACCGTTGGACTACTTTTTTTCTTTTCACTGCTTTCCGCGGAACATACATCCACTCAAAGACTGCGCTAAGTACTAGTGTAAATTATGACTCTATCCGTGGTCTCTAAGAGGCAGAAAATGCGGGAAAATTAACGGAGGAACTGGCACGAAGTCAATGCGATATTTTGGTTTTTTTATTAATTTTATTTGGACATTTTGATCTTAAAGGATAGTGCAACTATTACAACAGCACGATTTACAACCACAATAACAGCAACACATGTGTACCCGACATCCTATCGAACAATCAGGTTAGTGATTTTGAGATGTGTCAGTTACAAACCTGTTGAATCTTCTGATTCTTCTCCCCGTTTTTTACGTATTAATGGTGTTTTTTCGCTTGCTTTTGACATTCGGTTGTTGGGTCTATAAGGGACCCTCCTTGTCCTGGCATAGGGTGTATCTGTTTTATTTCTTTCATAATCAAACTCCTAATATTACTGTTTATTAACGAAGCAAGCCAAGAGTAGAAAGAAAGGTTCAAGTGCGCTTGCCAGTTTCATGCTGTCTACAAACTCCATCGATTCTTGCAAGCTACCATCAAATTTATCACTATCATTGGTTGAAGATGTTAATGTCAAGCGTTTTTTAGATGGTTTAGCTTCTGTTCGACCTTGAAATGGTTTCAGCATTCAAAAAAAAAACATGTGAATAGAAAAAAGTTAAAAGAAGAAAAGTTTTGTACGTAGAAACCGTGCTGCGCCACCACTTGTTACCTATTCCTTCGTTAGACGAAAAAAAAATTGTATTGTTTGATGGTAAAACATACCAAACTATTGCGATCATTAGGCTTTGAATTGTCATCTAAAAAACGAATAAATCACGTGAACAAAGTTTTTTTTGAACATACTATTCTCAAGTTCTTCTGGTTTTTCCAAATCAATGACTACGCTGTCAGGTGATTCTACAATTTTATCGTCTTCAATTTTTTCATTTGTTGTTGCAACATGTTGTACATCTATCGTGGGTATACCGTTAGATATCTCTTGTTTTGAGACCTGTTGAGTTTTAAGAGTTTCTATCTCCTTTCGAGCTACTTGTAGTTTTTCTTTATATTTTGTTGTCTCATCGTGCAAGTGATCACGAAGCCTTACTTTGTGAACAATCATTTTTTTTGAATTTATAAACTCTTACCTATCATTTCTAAAGTATACATGTTAAAAATTAAATGGGTTATCTATAATACAAAAAGAACGTGCGCAGCAATGAGTCCAATTATTTTTTGTTTGAATACTTTATTCGTTGCCTAGTAAAACTGCGTTAAAAAAAAATAATAGAGTCAGATTTTCATTAAAGGTCAACTTACTTCCATTGTGTTTTCGTTTCTTGTCACTTGCTGTTCTGTTCTTCTTGGTGTTGATGAGTTTTTAGCTTTGCGTAAATCGATCTGTGTTTTTACAAGTTCGTCTCTTGCATCATTCAGAGACCGAAGCTCAAATTCGAGTCACAATATTGCTTATAAAATCATAAGGTTTTGAAGTACCTTTTCCGAAAGTAATTTATTCAAGTTATCGACTTTGTCTAGAGGAAAGTTAACTTCAACAAACATCGAGAAAAAAGTATGTAAGTTTATACTAACCGGTAGCTTGCTTCAGTTCTCGGTCTTGGTCTTCTTTGTTTCTCTTCAACTACATAGTCTTTAGCTTACATATTTCTATGTTTAACGGGCAAAACTTGCTTCTTGCAACTCATGTTTAAGTTCCTCTACTTCTTGGCTTGCTTTATCCCAACCTTCATTATCTCTTGATAAACGACGTAGTTTCTTTTTCAATTCTTCCTCTGTCCGCACGTGACTTGAAATTTGTTGAAGAAGCTACAAATGTAAGTTAAAGTACGAACAATTTTTACACCTCTTCTCTGGCGTTTGCAGCATTATCAAGTCTAGCTTCTAATGTCTTTACACGCTATATTTTATGTCAAGATGGAGTTTAATCAATTACCGTACTTGAGAGGACGTTGTGTCAAACGTCTTGACAACAAACAAGTTAGTTGTACGCTAGCAAGTTTCCCAAAAAAGGCTCACCTTGTTTTCACCGTTACCGGCATTTTCCACGTGCTTTATCAAGGATACAAACGTATCGTAATCTACTGTTGATGGTGAAGCGCCATGATGGCGTATTTTATGCGCGAGATCAGGTTGTGTAGACTTTATGCGATACTTATTAAGAAAAGTTTTTAGGCGTCTCATACCGTTATACGTTCCAAAAAAACACTCCAAGGAATTTCTGCCTCGCCTTCACTTATTCGCGCGAAGTGAGCGCGTTTTTGTTGCTGGTCCTATTGTAGTAAGCTAAAATTGAATTGAAAACGTTGTAACTACCATGTTAGTGCGCTCACATTGAAAAATTTGGTCACGTGCGGTCACTTAAAAAAAAGTTCTGACATTCGGTATTTCAAACACTGTTGTACCTACAAATCACAATAAAACACATTATTACTTACAAGTGTAGGTAGTAAATTAAATAAGTTGCAAGATTTTGTAAACAAGTTTATTTTAATGAAGTCAATGAATCATTTTGCTCTTGCGACCAAAAACTTTTGACTTGGAGATTAAAACAAACGTATATGGGCAAGCCAACATGCTATTGTCAAGTGTTCGAAGGAACAAATTATTGTGCTTCAACTACCGCTACTCCACCAAGTTTACTTGGTGCCAATGTTTCAAGGATCATGGTCAAACAAAACATTACATCGTGTTCTTCAGCACAATCTACGAATTTCCCAGGATCATCAAGTAACTCACAAAGCCTTTTGTGGATTCTGTTTTTTGTCATAAACAATGTAAACAGGCGGTCTAATGGCACTAAGCACGAAAGCATTAGTAAGAATCTTTAGAATGTAAACTTACTATTTTTGTGGAGATGTGACTGTGTTAAAGCGATGTTTTCTTTGGAGCATATCATGTTATCTTCAGTGTCAATGGTTTCTTTTATTGATTCAACAGCTTCGAGGGATTCTACAGGTGTAGAGTCCTGAGACCAATGCATTGGTACTGGTTCATCTTCACTTTCAGTATCGTTGTACTTCTTTCTTGGCTCCGCTTCTTTCTCATGTGATTCGAACTTTCGAGCTGCCATTGCTTGTCTTGCTTCAAAAGCTTTACCATAATCTTTACCCGTGTTAGGGATTTCGATTGTTGGTTCAAAGAGTTTGAAGCTTTCTAACTCTTTTTGTAGTTTTTGTTTCAGCTTTTCTTTACGAATCTTTTCAGTCTCGGCAACTTTTTCACCAGTTTCTTGTGGTTGCTGAACTTCGTTTCTCTTTAGGAAACTCGTTGATCTTCGTCTGGTTGGTCTAGATGCTTTAGGTTGTTCAGTGACAGTTGGGCGTCTTTCTTCGGTTGAGGCATTCTTTGGTGCCTTGGTGTTTGCAACAGAGTCAACCTGACTACTTGCATCGCTCTTCTGTTGGAGTACAGATGGTCTTCGAATTACTGGATTTGGTACTTTGAATGCACCAGGTGCATCAAGATCTTTGAGACCCTTTTTAAAAAGTGCTGATAGATTTTTGGATTTTCGATCAGGTACAGCACTCTTTTGTGGCGAAGAAGCCTTGCCTACTTTCTTAGTCTTGGTGGCCTTTTTGGTATCTGGAGTGACAACTTCAGGTTTAACAGATTTCTTTTTTGCCGCCTTGGTTTTGAGCTTTACTTCTTGGCCTGTTGCTTTTTCTTCGTCCTTGGTTTCCTTTTCTCCAACCTTAGCCTTCTTTGTTGGCTTTGGACTCTCTTCGGGAGCTGATGTATCTCTCTTCCTCTTTCCTGTTTTCTCTGGTTTACTCCAGCACTTCGTAAACGAACTAGTGTCAAATGTGTTGCCCATTGCGATAGTTTTATATTTTAAGACCCAATTATCAATCATTGCTCAAGTGAATTTATTTTCAATCACTGAAAAGAGTCAATATTAGTCTCATATTATAGTCAATAGTATTGACCTGTGGACAAGTTCGCACGCAGAGCAATAAAAATCCGACATAAATTACGTTACAGTACAAACAACAAATAAAAATGGCCGCCATTGGCTCTGTCTTTTACAAATTACAATTAATCACCTTGAAAAAAGGCATCTTTCTTGAATGTTGGAGGAGCGTCCTCCATATCAACATCCTTTACACACGTCCCAGCATTCTCTGCTTCTTTTTTAATAGTTTGTGATAGTATATCCGACATTGATGGTGTAGCTTCTTTTACAGTTACATCAATAACAACTCCACTAAAGCAAGTAAGACTTAATTATTCTAAGCCATTTTGACGTACCGTTCTATCCTAATGTTGGGATCTGCTTCGAGTTGACGTTGCTTTTTTATCAAATCTTTTAACCATTGTATATCTTGGTCAATCTCTGCGTTCTCTGGTGATAATTTTTTCGCTTGTAGTAGAGACTCAAGACCGAGATCAAGTTCACCGAAATTTGCTTGACATCTCCCCTATTTAGTTCTTTTTATAATTGCACGTGTTAGAAGTATTACAACGTACCAAAGTAAGGAAACCGGGATACCATTTAGGATCTATAGATGTTGCTTTGTGCGCAGACTGAATTGCAAGAAATAACTCGTCCAATTGCATCAAAACTATGCAAGCGTTATTGCTAGTCAGAAATAAGGCTGTCGACGCACTTTGAGCTTTTTCTTCATGTAAACGTGCCCACATGGGATGATAAGCTATCGCTTCTTGTATTTTACCAAGAGCAGTGTTCCATTCCTCTCGTTCTACGTAGAAGAGCGCTTCTTTCTTGTTGGTTTAGAATTTCATTATTTAAAAAACGGTAAAAGGTACCTCAATACGTTTACTACGCGCAATAGAATCTTCCAGTAATATTTTTGGCTTTTTCGTTACAGGTTGTACCTCAGGCTCATCTGCTACGTCAAATAAGGAAGAAGGAGCCAATTTCTTCCGTTTAGTGCTCAAAGAGAACTGTACTTTGCCCTTCATCAGTAGTGCCATGTCAATCCGGTTTCTTCTTAAGTTATCGCCAAACAGCTGCTTAGCCAACGGTTTACGCGAACACCGCAACGCTTTAACGGTACACGCATGTAGAACTGTGCTGTAGTATGCCTGAATATCATATTTATTCATGTTATTCCTGTGGCCAATTCCAGGTCCAACAGAAGAAGAAGAGCAATAAATGGCAGTGCCGAATATGTCACTCAAAACAATCAGTAAAAAAGGTACAAAAACAACACAAAATACTCTCATACGCGTAGGTGTATGGTAAAGCCCACAGAGCCAAAGATTTGAGGCCTTTATGCCAAGAATTAAGTATGAACCGTGGTATGCAGCAAGAAGCTACCAACGCAGCAACACTAGAGCGCGAAGAGAGGTGAATTATGACTTGACAGCTTTTTAACGCTAAACCGCCAAAATCAGAAAACAAAACGAACCTAGACCAGTGCCTACACAAAATCAATCAACGTCTACAAAACCGGAAGCACCAAAGATAAACAAATGGAGCAAGTATATTGAAAAAAAGCCACAAGTAAAAGAGAAAGAGGCAGGTTTTGTAACAATACTGTTTTTTCACGTTTCAATTCTTACGTCATAACAAGGTATTACCTGAGGATGATAGCTTTGTTACAATGCTGCCAGATGACGTTAGTATTATAAACAAGAATAAATCAAGATGGAACAAAAAAGGACAAAAGAGAACAAGAACAACAACTCAACCACGTGTTGCCAAAAAGCAAAAAGTCATGCCAAAATCAAAGCCTCCTTATTCGAAACCAACGTCATCCAACAATTATAAAACACAAACAGCACCAATAAGAGCTCCAATAAGAGCTCCTCCAGTCGCTAGTAACAGTAGATATACGACACAACGTCCATTGACAAAGCCAAAACCACAAGTCACAAAAACCGTTACAAAAACTGGTGCTTGGAAGAATTTCAAAGCTCCTGTTAAGGTCAAACCACCTGCACCTATTGAAAAACCTAAAATACCTGTGGCGAGCAAAACAAATAACAGCTGGATGCAGTTTGTTGAAGAACCAGAAGAGCCAGAGAAACCTCTAGATGTTGATGCTATTGAAGATGGTGGAGTTTTTGGTTCTTTCATGGACTTAGCAGAAGGAGATGGTAAAGAAGAGTCCGAAATTGGTACGATAGCTTTTGTTTTCAGTACTTTATTGTGACATTAACTTTTTGTTAATACAGCTCTTGTAATGTCACTACCAGATGGCCCTTGATTTATAAAAAAACCCAGAGAATAAATTTTTGTACATAGCTGTCGTAATAAGCCAATACCAGATTTAAACTGGAAAGTTGTGGGACGTTAACTCGAATGTTGATACAAATTGGAAAATCACGTGGTGTGCACTACAATGCTGTCCAACAGGTGCTTGAGTACAATGTTTAAGCACAAATTCTTTTTGTTGTATAAAAGCGTCTTAAGTTGGTGGTACTCATGATGCAGTTAATCGATTGCAGGGTCAAACATTGATAATTTATTAACTTCACAAGTTCGGTTTTGTTCAAGCTATATTTACCTTACACATTTTACCAACGTCCTGGTTTCTTTGCTGTCCACATAATCCACTCTATTATATCATGTTCCAACAAGAACTGTTTATCTTGTATATCTAAAAATAACGTAAGAACGGATAGGACTACGTAAGTAAAGTTTGCCTGTTCTCAATGTATCTCTTTCACGTTTGTTAAGCGTCTCCCTCAAAACGTGACATGAAGTACCACTCTTGAGTTCTTTATATCAAACATTAGATGCAATGGAACGTGAAGGTGTCCGCACCCTTTAGAACCCTTTCAAAACTTTCCAAATCATCAGCTGTTTGCACCGTATATTTCTTTACGTCTTCGAAACCTGTACAATTTATGTAAGTAATTACGCACCAAAAGTTCTGTAACCTACCGGCCTCCTCAAGCAACTTTTTTTGTTCTCCAAAAGTAATCATGTGCTTCATAAACTCAGCATCATGAGCATGGTCAACCGCAGTTTCATGAAAATCAGTCATGAGCAAATATCCTTTGGTACATTAGTCTCTATAAATCTAAACATCCTAAATACCATTCTGTGCAATGCTTCTACAATCAATAGTTAACATCTTCTTCAGAAGATTTTCGTATACCTGTGTATTTCTTTGAAAAAAGCTAGCTTGTCTTCTACTGTTAAATGACCGCCTACATCATTTGCAAAAGCCAAAGAGAATTGGTCATCATCGCTTGGCAATGGTGGTTTCGAAACATCACACCGCACGACCTATATCCATAACCGTTATTTACAAGCACGTGACTTGATAGATTTCCTTACTTCTCCACCACTACGCCCAGCAAATGAAAGTTCTGACATTAGCTTATGATACTTGTTGTGCTTCTTCGATCCGTGGTAACAAGTGACAAAACAATCATATTTCCTTGACAGATACCTAGCAGAAGCACCCATATTGGATCCAACCATGAGCACATTCGAACTGTCTATCATCCCTTTACATTGTTACTATAAAATGGATTGATGAAAGTTATAGTGCACCTTTCGGCAAGACTGAGATTTGTCGCTCTATTTGTTGAAAGTTAATGTCAACTGTAAATGGTTTATTACGCACCTAACGTATATTCTACCGCCTCTAATATAGACATTTCATTACTTTTACCTTCTGGAAATATGAAATGATCTATTGTCCCTGTACACGTGTCAATACGGTAATTATTTTAAAAATTTGTAAAAAACATACCAACAGCGGAACCTAGCATCAAATACTCACGCGATTCGAGCTTCTTTAAAGAATCTAAGTAATACGTGTCACTTACTTGCTCTTTTTCGCAATGGTCATCTTCACAGGAACCATGAGCTAATACTAGAGCGAAAAACAGAACAAAAACAACCAAGGTCTTCATTGTGAGTTGTAACTTTTATTTTAATCAAGGAAGTTCGTTGACTTTAAGTTGTACAACTTGCTTTGATGTTACTGAAAACGGATAGGAGACATGATAGAGACAATACTTTATGCGCTAAACAATAACCAACAGCCAACTCATAAGACTAACGCATAACAAAACATCATGCCGGTTGGACCAAATTCCATGTGAAAAAACAAATTTCAATATCAGATTAGTTTTCCTTTACTATGTACATCAGTAGGGGTTTTTTTTTCGTTCTCGTGAAACTCTTGGTTTCAACTCGATACGTGCAAGCACTTGATTTGTTTTTTATCATCCACAACATAAAATCGTTGCTCTACACTTCTTTAAAAGAGTATTAGAACAAAAGATAAAAATAGCTCCGTATGACATACTTTAACAATGTTTCAAATACAATCATCCTAGCATCTTCATCAAAAGGCTCTTTTCCAAAGTACTCCCATTGTATATAATCATGATGACGTATAAATAATGGCAATAAAAGTTGATCTAATACTTCCTTCTGCTTTGTTGTATACTCCATACCCTTCAATGGTCTCTGAGACTAATAAAGCATCGTATTAATAACAACCAATAAGTTCACACAAATAAATGAACTACAGAGCACACAACGAACCACGTGGTTCATTGCAATATTGAGCACCAAAAAAAATACTCACTTTTTTCCAATCTCCAAGAGACATTATTTCCATAAACCATCGAACTCCAGATCCACTTTCCATTTCAATAGAATCAATTACAAATGAATGCTCAGGAGGTGATTCTTCAATTTGATACTCAAACGGCTATTTCACGTGTTACTACTGCCAAGAATTTATCAAACGGAAAAAATTGCAATGAAATGACAACAAAAAGCACAAGAAATAGCAGCGTACGTCTTTACAAATAGAATCCCCAAGTTCAATTGTTGGCTCTGGATTAAGCTCATTCGCTCTAGATAACTGTGCCTCGAAATTTAACGCACAATCTTCACCTATTGTTGTGATAGACGCAGCATCTTCAGCATCTAAATGTGCTTCACCTAAAAAAATGGTTACACATCTGTTTCTAGAATGATAGTGACATACGGACAACGCTCGGTGTTGAACAAACCTCTTTCTTAGGTGTAGAAAAAGGCGTAAGAAATTGGTCTGTCTCAATGTCTGGTTTTGGTAGACCCAAATTCAAAGAAGCTGTTGAGTTTTCCTTGTTATTACTGTTTTCTTTGTTTACGCTATTCGTCGGTGTTTGAGCGCGTAATCGCTTTGTTGGTCTCTTTTCTGGTGTATGGAAGCCTGAGGATAAGCGTCGCCTTGTATTGTTTGTAAGTAACGGCTAATTTGATACTGTGGTTGCATATGGGTACATACTTTGAGCGTGGGCTCAGGGACACAGGTTGCTGATTTGTTAAATCTGTGTAGTCTCGAAAATACCGCCTAAGTTCTTTTCTATTGGTGGTTAGCGTATAGCATTAGAACTAACATGTTAAGCGTACTGTGACTGTGAGGTGTCTTTTACTTCATTTGTTATTGAACTTGCCGCCACCTGCGCAAATTCTCGACATAAACTCGTTTTCAAGCCTTTGGACTGTCCTCTTTTCGGATTGGATCGTGTAGCCATTTGATTTCCAAATTTCTGTAAAATTTGAATACCTTAACACCAGAAATTCGCGCTTTTTTTGATACTTGCTAAAATGGTAAGACTTCACCTACACCCTCACACAATATGTCCTAACACTATCTAGGCTGACCTGTCCTGAAACATTCATCAAGCCGTTCTGACAGCGATCTATAGTGCAACATACTAAAACGTATTTTATTATTGTACTCTCCTGGTTTTTTTGGTTTGGTTTTACAAGTTTTTTATTTACAAAAATGATAAAGTGTCACATCAACTCTTCTGTTGATACTGTAGGATCACGCATGAAAGATAAGGGAAGAGTATCCTAAAAAAATCATTTGTCAAATGCTGATTGCAAAAGTTGTAACGTACCATGCGAGACAACAATAATCTAGCCTTTGGATTTTTCTTCTTTGTTTTTTTGCTTTTTGAACATCTTTTCGGTTTCTCCTCATCGTCCTCTACTAAAATGATTGTGTCGGCTCTGGTTAATAAAGAACGTTCGCTAGCAGCGTAATCATCAGTCGCTGGTTCCTCAATAACCTCATCAAAGGTTTCATTCGAAATAAGCGATATTTTACGCTTCTTTTTAGGTGATTGATTCTGTAGCGCGTCGATACACGAAGAGCGTTTCCTTGTACTACATATACATCAGTTTGAACAAAGGATAAAACGTAAATTTGTGGAACTTTTTACAGCTACAATTGGAAGCAAAGCGTACTTTTGAAAGAGCCCAACCTCGTTATTCTGTATGGCCTCTGATGAGTCGTTTAATAGGGTGTACATATTATCGCAATCCTCGCCATCCGAGTCCTCAAGGCGAGGTAAATTGATGAACTCTTCGTGATTTTTTTTTAGTTCTTGAGAGAGTTTATCTAGCGTGTCGGATGATTCTACAGCGATAAGCAAGCGTTTGTAAAACAAAAACTCGATAACCGTTTTCTAACATTTTACCTTGGCTTGTTAGCTGCTTGATATCTCGGGGTTTAAATTTTTGCGTCCTGTGCTTGACTGGCTTTGAGGCTGCTTTTCTTCTGCCCTTTTTGCCTT
This sequence comes from Trichosphaerium sp. ATCC 40318, assembly GCA_038496445.1. Lineage (NCBI taxonomy): Eukaryota > Discosea > Flabellinia > Trichosidae > Trichosphaerium > Trichosphaerium sp. ATCC 40318. The sequence continues at coordinate 121,374 of JALMLS010000311.1, read as the reverse complement.
TTTTCTTTTGTGTCGTGCCGCCACCGTGAAACTATTATGTTTGTGAATACAATGTAGCGATTTGAACAAATAAAAAGTTTGTACTTTTTCAAATTTTTTGAGACAGTGGCGCTGGTGCAAGCGGAACTGTTTATTAGTTGGAAAACGGCTTCGGCAATCCCCAATATCGCATACAAATTCTGTTTGAGCAGGTACTACTCTAGAAGAAGCCATAACTCAGTCTTGTAATGCCTGATCGGCCTTACCTGGAAAATATGCTCAATTGAAGCGACTTATTTTTATTTTTTACTGACTTAATCAGTGAACACAAAACGTCTGGATTTTACGTAGTGTTGCCACCCTAATAATGCTAAGAAACAACAATTAATCAAGGCACTGTAGGATTGACCTGTAGCTACGACCATGACTTTGAAGCTGGTTACTGATAACAAGAATTTGTGTTAAAAACTTTATTAAATGTGACATATTCAATCCCTAGCAGGTGAACGACCACGTGGCTCTGGAGGAGGAGAGCGTCTTGGAGAGCTACGTGCACGCTCGTCGCGGCGGTCATCACGTCTATCTTCACGCCTATCATCACGTCTGTCATCGCGCCTGTCATCACGACGATCGTCACGTCTATCTTCGCGTCTATCATCACGTCTATCTTCACGTCTATCATCACGCCTGTCATCACGACGGTCGTCACGTCTATCATCACGTCTGTCATCACGGCGGTAATCGTCACGTCTATCATCGCGACGGTCCCTTGGAGGAGATCTGTCGTCTCTGCGATCGCGTGGAGATCTACGATCGCGTTGGTCTCTGCGCGGAGGAGATCTACGGTCAGCAGGAGAACCTGAACGACCTCTAGGTGGTGAACGCCTTGGAGAACCTCTTCGTCTTGGTGACCTTGGTGAACGAGACCTACCACCTGATCTTGAATGAGAACGACCACCTGACCTTGAACGTGAACGAGGTCGATCCTAATAAACTAAGCCAATAGAACACGAGTTGATGAAAGTGTTACCTCAGTTACATAGATGGTTGCATCACCCAAACGTGTGCCATCTAGACGCTTTATAGCGTTTTTCATACCCTCATAGCGTTTGAATTCAACTGTACCCCTGTCTCTTTGCACATCAGCAAAAGTGACATCACCAGCACGGCGGAAGTAATCTTTTAATTCTTTCCAAGTGCAATCACGAGGTAAATTCTCAACTGTGACGCGGTAATCAGTGTTGTATGGGGCGCTATAGCGACCACGTCTCTCTAAGTGAATAAGTTAGAAAAAAACGCACAAACAAAAATTGACTGGAAAATTCAATCATGATTTAGCCTAGACGTGACATACCACTGTGAGGACTTGGTCTCTCTCTAAACAAAATCGTCAGTATTTTACCAAGCAGCTAAAACCAGTAATAACGCACCTGTATCCTTTTGATGGCTCTACACAGATACGCGCACCTTCGAAGCTGGTACCATCGATAGCGTTCATGGCTTCCTCGGCATCTGCCGAATTTTCATAGTCCTAGAATAATGCTCATTGATATCGAGGTCCAAGACACTGCCAATTTGATAGAAAGAAGCGGCGACCAACCAAAAAAATTATCGAAGTGACAACCAAGCATAGCCAAAGGTTTCAAGGCAAGAGGTAACCAAGAGAGTAGGAAACAATCAAATTATGATATTTTTTTTGTAGCCAAAGCCAACCAAAGCTCAAGTGGTTCTCAGACGTTTTTTTTTTTGCCAAACCATAGAGCTCTACAGCCCAAGAAAATTACACGACAATGATCGATTTCAAAACAGCAGCATCGCTTTTTTGGTTGTTTTTTGGATTTGGAGTGTAAAAGACAAAAGCAAAATTCACTGTGCGTACCACAAACGCGTATGTAGACTTACATACGAAATTAGTGACGCGACCGTGGTTTGTGAAGAGATCTTCAAGGTCACGCGAGTGATAGTTGTATGGAAGACGACCAACAAAGAGCTTGTTTGTAGCCATTTTCTAGCAGAGTTAGACAAATGTAGGCATTAAATAGAGCTTTGTAGTTATAAAAGAACTATTCAGCCATTTTGAAAGGCTACAAAACGGTACGTACTCTTTACTTGTGGTTTAAAAAAATGTCTTTTCCAATTCTCCCAACTTAATCTTTTCGAGTTTAAGCCTCAAACTTCCGAGTACTGGCCTATCTCTACAGCAATTTCAAGCTCGTAGTATGCTTAATCCTAACGCATTGCCTAAAATACTATCCCAGGCTCAAAGCGATGACATAACTACTATGCTGTACGTTTTGTTTAATTCCGGCATTCCTAAGTGTATCTAGCCTCCTCACCAAGACGGGAGAAAAACTTGCAAGCGCAGGGAACCCAACTGTAGTGTCGGCAATATTCGCGAACCTGTGGACGTCTTTTGAGCGTAATAGAAGTGGCATTGAACACCTCATCGTTGATTGTGAAGTATTACCAAAAAGAAAAAAAATAACGTTGTGAACTGAGTAGTCTGATTGATGCATTAGGAAGGCAAGGTTATAATGACATCCATCACAGATAGCGTAGTACTTTTATTATGTGGCACGGAAGAATCGCAATTTGGCATGCTGAAAGCAAAGGTATGCGACTACTCATTACTATGGTACGTAGCTCACACCTTTTGTAGGCGCAAGTATTAAAGCAACATTTACAAGGACCGTTGCAAACTGTCTCTTTCAATGACGTTTAGTTTTCGAAAACTTTTTTTTGTATTTCAGTTATGATCACAACCCCCTTCATTTAAAAGTTGGCAAAAACGCCTTCTCCTATATGCTTCGACGCGTATAGAGACTTACTTTGAATAGAGCCAACAAAAGCCTCTATTCTATTTGTACATAATAGCAGTTGAATAGATGTATTTTCTTAATCATGTCTTGGTGGTTGAGTGTTAGTGTTGTAAGCGTAATCGAGAAATGAGAAAACTGTACTGAAATTGCTTTATTTTTTGGGATGTCGTTCTTTACCATTCAATACGTACAAAATGGATGTAGACTTAGACGCTATTGATGTTTTCGATTACATTAGAGACATAAAAGGTAGCTGTGCTTTAATTTATGTGTTTCTACCTCTAGTAGATCCTGAGTACCCTCAAACACTTGAAGATCTTGATGTAATAACGGAGGATGGAATTACGCTACAAACCGACGAAAAGGTGTGTACATCTCTGTTTCGCGTCTAAACGTTGTGACGTACAATACAGCGTCATGTTACAACTACTTGACACGCAAAATGAGTTTATAGTTATTGATCAACGAATGAGCATAATAGTGTCTTGTTAACGTTATCGTAGGGAGTACGATCAATTCTTGTTTTATTTAAACCAACAGTTCCGCACTGTCATCTCGCAGCTATGATAGGACTGTGTATAACATATAAACTCAAGGAAGCCATAGACGTACCGTATAAAGTACAGACTCCAATGTCATTTGACACTTTCTGAAATTGTTCATAGTTGACAATAAAAATAAAGCCTGGCTCACATCAAACAGAAGCAGAGAGTATGTCTTTGCGTAGTACAAGATTAGTGCTAACAATACATAGTAAATAAACAAGTCAATGACAAAGAACGTGTGGCTGCCGCATTAGGTACATTTTATAACTTTTATTGGTTGAAAGGACTCACACTGAGCAAAGATAATCCGGCGTTACTGAAGGCAATCAAAGAAAATTGTTCGTGGGAGCCTAGTGGATACTAAATTTCCCGCGCCAATTATCACGTGGTTGTTCTTAAGTGCAGCGCCAACCAAAGCACCACCCGAGAGTATGACTTGGACAATAATGTAAAATAGGGTCGTAGATATTTGAGTAAGACGGTTTGAGATTTTCTAGTAAGCAAGGGACAAGTATGTGTACTAATAAACCGATTTTTGATATCTTCGAACTTGTTAATGTGCGTGTAGTATGAACACTGCTTGGTCGCTAATGTTTGATACTTTTGTGTGACACAAGTCGTTGAAGTATATGCGCATGGTTCATATAATGACACTTGATTCAATGACATTATTGAAGACACACAACAGTCACAACAACAAACCTCATGCCAAGGAGAAAAGGCGTAAAGGACACTCCAGCCCAAAAAGCTGAGATGGGGCCTGTCAATCCAGAACGGTTCCCGCGTATTCTTGTAAGACAGGATAGCACGATAAAAAACGTAGTGCTAAAACACGTGAGTACAACCTTGAGGAGTAGTTTAATAATAACTGATTTAGTATACTGGAGCTAAACCAAATTGTTTCTACCAACTCTCAAAGACAGAAATCATTACGTAAGTGCATTAATAGCATTTTTGCATACTGACAGCTCTTCTCAGCGGGAAAAAGCTTGTATTGGTTTTTACAAGTGGTAGTTGTTACCGAGGTTTTGGCGCGAGATGCTTACTTCGTATCGAATCGAAACCTAGGGCGTCTCTGAATCCTGAACTATTTCCTGATTTCCAAATATTTATTCAAACAACATCTCATAACCGAGGCGCGAAGGAGGGCGCCTTGTACGCTTTTTTCGCTACGCCTTAGGCTGACGTTGCTAACAATCACCTCTTGGTAGTGTTGCATACGAAGACACTTCCCAACCCATGGAAATACCTAACGAGGATTATGAGTACCCAACACGCGATAATGTCATTGAGAAACTCCTGACAATGCCAAAAGAAGACGCGAAAACAATTTTGACGACAATGTTTAATACTCATCAAACATTGTATCCCTCAATGCTTCCGCTTCTCGACCATCAAGCACCCTTTTCGTGCTTTGCGTTAGATTGGGAACACATCCTTGATCTCTTTGCTTCAGAGGAACCCGACATTGAAGAGTTTTTAGATGGATTTAGAGGAAATACTATGCCACACTACGCTGAAGATGAATGGCATAACCATCCTCAAGAGCAAATAGATAGGTTTATTGAGACTATTAAAACCAAGTTTTCAAGGGTGAACGGATGGAAAGAAAGGGTCATTGCATATGACAAGGAATCAACAAGTAAACGTCTGTTCTGTTTTGAAGACACTATTACTAAAAGCAAGATCGCATTGTTTGATGATGAGGATGAGCCTTATACTATAGCTATGGTTCAGTTAGGAGATCTTTCCATGATAATTGGTATGAATTGATTGTTGTTAGTTAACGCCTGACACGTTTTTTTTTGTAGCAAGTCATGGATACCACCCTCAAATTATATGTAATGCTTTCAACTATGTAGTTGGAGATGAAGTTGATCAGGACGAACTTCCAGATAATATCAATATAACTCCTAGCACTATATTCAAATTTGCATTGTCCAAATTTGACATGTACATCGAGTGTTATAGTAGAAACGCTGAAACGTCAGAGTAAATAAACAGGTAGTTTTGTCATATCGACATACATTGATATCTTGCTACGAGAACATGGAATAGAACTAATAACACAAAGTTCCTGTCAACAAGTAATAAACGGGCATGTTTTTCTTTGAAAAAGCCGCCAATTGACGCTTTGCTGACGTTCAACAAATTAGTGTACAACAACAAAATACTACCTTTTTATGTATTTGTAAGTATGATTGACTTTTTACAAGAACATTATTTACACTCGTATTTTGTGACGTCATGAACGCCGTTTATGCGAAAGGTGCCAATATGATGATTGCATTTCTTACCCTCGTAAGTTCGCTTATTACAACGTTTACATTTTTTCGAACTTGCTACTTTATCATGCTACTTGGAGTAAGACCAACAGTGAACATAATCAAATACTATCCAAGCGTACTTCATCGTAGTTTCTGTCAGGGCAAGTGCCCCACCTATCCCCACAAAAAGTCTGTTCGTCTCTGGAGTACAATCTTGAACACCATTTTCCTTTACAAGATGCCTCCGCCTCGTCTTCAGAACTAGCTGCAGGGCATACGAACATTAAAAGTAAATAGGTGATGGTGAGAGTATAAATTGGTGGTGAGTAGAAGAGCTGCATTTCGTTTGAGTATAGGGTAAACAAGACTCACATAATTCACATCTATACGTCCGATGTTGTGAAGTATTACTGGAGTGATGTTCACAGATTATCCGGTTGGTGAACCGCCTGTGTCGTACCCGATCAGCGCATTTTAAAGGCGAAGGGTTTTTTCTACGGTATATTGTTGCCTATCCTCTGTTCTAAGTTCCAATCATTCGTGATCACGTGCAAGTACTTTACGTGCTTGAAAAAGTGAAACAGTTTTCAGCTATTAATTGCACTTGAGCGTGGCCACTCTGTTTCCATGGTTCAAGCTTATCTAGGCGATTACTGTACTGTATTTTAGCAATGCGTAATAAAGATTACTACTCTACTCTATTCTATTTGAGTGGCACGTCCCTTCAGTATTGTTCTCGGAGTCCATTGGAGTCTGGCTTAAAGCAGTTGCCTTCAGGCCCTTGGGCGGCTTCTTGTCGAACTAATAGTCAGTTTGGTACTATGCAGCCAGTTGACTGTTTACTACTTTCATTAAACGGCAGTGACCTTTGTTGACAATGTAAAAGAGCTCATTCTACATTGACTTAAGGTAGACTTCTGATATCAAGTGCAAGATGGCCGCTGCTGGGCGTATTTTTCGAACGCGCACGTATTTAGATGTCAGAGTGGGAAAAGGAAAGCCAGGAAGGATGGTTTTTAAGGTTTGAAACTATTATTTACCTTTCTAAGCTCAGTAGATGTATGATGATAAAGTACCAATTGCTGTAAAGAATTTTAAGGCATTTTGTGAAGGTATTGATTAAAACGCTAACTGGCCTGCTTAAAGCGTAAATATATCAATTCTAATAGCGTAACAAGGCACCAAAGGCAAAACTATGCACTACAAGGGCAGCGACTTTCATTATTCATACCCTGGCTTCGTATCCACCTAATAACGCATTTCTACGCTTATAATTTTGTTTTTCCTTGACGTTTAAAGGGCACAATGGGCGGAAGCTCAAGCCATCATGGTATTGAACCAGAGACTATCTATGGACCATATTTCCGACGAGAAGAATGCGACGCGTACGTCATGTCGATAGATTGACAATCATTAATATTCTGTTTTAGAAGCCACGATAAGCGAGGCATACTGAGCGCTTTACACTATGGAGATGTTTCAAGTACGCAATTATATCACTGTGTAAGCCTTATAGAAGCTTAGAAATGACTGCACAATTTATGATTACCTTCAACCGTGCACGTTTCCTTGATAACACGTACGTTATAACGCAGCAACGCAGACGTCAAAAGACCACATTTTTGTATTGGTTTTGTTTGAAACATTTTGCAACTTGTAGTCATTACGCTAACAAAATCTGCTCAGAAATGTTCCTATGGGTGAACTTATTGAAGGTAGAGTTACAATAACACTCATTGATTCATTCTGATAACCGATTTAGGATTTGACACATTGAAAGAAATTGAGTCCGCTGGCACACCTGTTGGACGTCCTGGCGCACGAATAGTTATTGAAGGTTGTGGAGTTTTGGAAGCAGACGAAAGCCAAGAGTTTAAAGAGAAGAAACACAGGAACATACTGGCAGAAGAGCAAAAGCCTAGGCCTGACTGGGATATGTGGCCTGCTAGGATTCCAGGTGGTAAGAAGGATGCAAGCGAAACCCAGTAAATAGTGCCAATAATATTAACTCAAAGAACTGGACCATGTATGAAATAATTAATTGACGTTGCTTTCAGAAAGTATCTAAAATGTTGTTTTTTGGTTTTGTTTTTTTTTTGTCATCCGACATTTGCTTTTTTTGGTTTGTGTTGTATCATTGCTTTTGTGGAAGATGTTACACTCTGGATTTATGGATTATGGAGATTTCGGGTGGTGCGTCGGGTTGGCGCGTTACTACTTTCTAGCGCAACGCAAAAGGAATGCATTGCTGTCAGCCCGCCAGTAATCAATGACGAAATAGCCGCTAGTAGTAGCACATTGGATTCAACATTAAAGAGTGTGATTCTTTTACCCCAGCGCGCTTATAGTGAAGCAAGTCGTCCCACAAATAATTATTTAAAGCAAACATGGTCGAAGCTGTACGCTCTCAAATCTTTACCGTTACAGCGGTTTCTTTTTTTCCTTTTTTCGTTGGTTTCTTACTGTATTCACGTGCAGGCTGCTAAACACCATTTTATTATCGTTGGTATCGAATTTGTAGTCTTAGTTATCCTTATTGTGGCTCTGAGCGTGCAGTGGTGGTATACAGCATCTGACGTACGACGCTTCGTTTAGCATTACATTTTGACATTTAGTTTCGCATTATAACGCCGTGCGTTACTCAAACACGTTTAGGATGACGGTAGGGATGTGTTTTTCGATAGGCCGTACGTTTTTTTTGAAACCAGAGCGTTGTCGTTAATGTTTGTAGCAAACTGGGGTTACTGGAGGCTTGTTCAGACTGCCGTAGCTATGAGAGTCTTAGAGATGCACACGCTCTTAGTAACGATACCAGCCGCCAATTGGATGGTTCGTCAAATTTATCTTTTTTATTCTTATTAATTTATCGCCTTCTCGTAGCTATTGCAGACGTGCGTACTGGTGGATTGACTGCCTTCGCATTGACATTTGGATCAGCATTACTAACCTTAATATCGCACGTCATTGTGTACATTTAAACCTTGTATTAATACTTGTTTATAGTATGGTATTTCATACACTAAAAGGGCTTAAAAAGTTCTGTATTAAACCATCTAATTGCTGTAATCAAATTTTGTATGGCATGTTCGAAAACACGAGTATCACTGCTATGATCCTTATTTTAGTAGCGTAAGAAGAAAAAAAGAAAAAAGATTACAACAGTTTTTTTTTTTTCGTTTTTTGAAAAAAGCTCGCTGACGCAATTTGTAGGTGGATTGTTTGGGTACAGTTCTTTCGAATGATTTATAGGAGTGTAAATAACGTGTAAATAGGTTGCTATTTTCCCTTATGGTGATGTCGATATTTCTGGAGTAGGACCGGGGTTACCTCTCGCAATTATTTCGTACGCTTATTTTTTTTTTACTGTGTTAGAAACACGCACGTGTGAAGTGTCTAATGGTTTTAATTTTAGATTTGTAATACTCGTTGCCATAATTATTTATGAATGTCTAACCACGAGAGTACGTGTAGTAACTGAACGCCCTTTTTTTCCCTATTTTTTCAGAAAGCCAAAGTTTTTTTTTTGTTTTAACCGTTCATGTTTTAGAAAGACCTTGATGACGATGAATATTACCCAGACAGTTAGAAAAAGTATATGTTTTTATACCAAATACGGTATACCTTTTGGGCTAGTAATTTAAAGAAAAGCTGTACCAAGTAAAGTCAATCGCATCTATTTACTTGCATGGCTAGTTTCCTCTTGGTAGAGAATTTCAGAGCGAAAGTGACATGAGCCAAATGACTTCATGTGACAAGTTGGTTGGTACGTTACAAGCCGCGTTGCAACAGTGAGTACACTAAAAGAAGGGTTTATGCATTTTGAGAACGTTTTATTTCGAGAGTGTTAGGGTTTAAAAGAGAAATTACGTTTGAGATCTGTTGACTGCCAGAATTGGCCGTTTCTTTATTTTTACCAAGTAATAATGAACTCACGTTCATAAGTACTGAACGCTTGTGCCTTATAATGACTTCACCTTAACATACTTTGAGTAATACAACATGTACAAACGAAAGTCACAAAAGGGCAATATTTTATTAAATATGGCAGCCGGGGGTACTAGTGGTGGCGTAGCGCGCTTCGTCATCGCTCCTCTGGACGTTTTAAAGATACGATTTCAGGTTGGTTATTCCGAATTACATTTAATTCTTACTCGTACCATAGATTCAAGCAAGCCAAGCTAGCGCGTCAGTTAAATCAGCAGCCAAAACTATTCCACAACTCGGTTATCACTATGCGGGTAATAATTTTCCATCTAGATACCTGCGATGTTAACTAACAATCACGTAGGTATGGCAGATGGTACAAGAAAGATATGGAGACAAGAAGGGATTACAGGCTTTTGGAAAGGAAATTTAATAGCGCAAACATACATGATGCTTGGCATTGGCGTACAGGTGCAAATAAACTACCAGTCAAAGTGTCATTTTCTAACAATGGACAGTTTTGCATATACGAGATGGCTTCTACAGCTCTACAAACATCAGAGTGGTCGCCTGTCGGTAAAGTAGCTTTACCTTACCTCGCTGGCGCTTTTTCTGGATTCACAACTGTCCTTGTTTGCTACCCAATGGATTTATTGCGTACGCGCTTTGCTGCACAGGGAGAAAAGAAGGTAACGAATATTTTACATTCTAATTTTTTTCTTGGGTTCTCATCTCCCTGTTAGGTTTACAAGACAGTCCTTGGTGCTGTGAGATCAATATATAGACAAGAGGGAATGTTAGGATTCTATTCAGGTACTATAGAGCGTTGTAATTTTATGTGTGCTTGAGCTCACAGAGCTTAGGTATTTGTCCTGCAATGTGTAGATTTGTTCCATATTTCGCATTACAATTTGGAGTGTACAAAGGTGTAAAAGGCTTTTTATTTAACGTACGTAGAAGCACAACAATTGACAAACAAAAACACTTATCAGAACTAATTTATTGTTTAGAACTCTTCTCATCCTGTATGCCACTTGGCTTCTGGAGCGATCGCTGGGAGTATTGGTAAATTTTTAACCTTACCATTGGACGTAACTCAAAAACGGTACGCGGGGTTTTAAGCAAAATCCTCAACAATTTTTTGACAAACGACAATGCTTCATTTTGCTATTTTTTTAATCATTGTATTGACATTATTTAGGCTCCAGGTTCATGGTATGGTTGACTACAAGAACAAGAAAGGGTATAAAAAATGCCCACCGACACTAGCTACAATGCAGACAATTTGGGCGAAAGAAGGGATAAGAGGACTTTACTCTGGTGGAGCACCAGCCATTCTAAAAACTTCATTATCTGTGGCTGTAACGTTTGCAATGTACGAATATGTCACCACGGCGTTATCCACATACAGTCAGCTGACGTGAGGGGTTCGGGAACGGAAACAAAACTCTCAAAAACCAAAACTGTAACATAGACTTCCATCCGATAATGGCATACATTTTTCTCTTTTTTTTATTCATAACTAATGTTCAGAAAAATAAACCTATAACTATTGTACATCTTGCCTTTATTCGATAAGAAAAAGATTACGTGTGGCCATTTATCTAATTGGTGCATTGAGTAAAGTTTTTTGAAAGGAAGCATTTAATTGCACAAAGAAGACTCTTTATTGTTCCGTTTTTTTTCTTTTTTTTTTTCTTTTTCTTATTTTTTTGTAAGATACAGGATTTATTGAATTGTCTTGAGTTTATGATCACTCCAAGAAACCTTTGTCAAAGCGTTAACAATTAAAAAAAAGAACAAATTCTCATCACGTACGAACTGTGCCATCCATAACGACTGGCTCATGAGCTTTGAATTTTGCCCATTCTTTGTTGTATGCAAGATCTTTCAAGTGTTCCATCCTGTCTACAAACAACTTGCCTTCAAGATGATCCATCTCATGCTGTATAATCGCAGCTATAAAACCAGTAGCTCCCATAGCACGAGGCTTTGCTTCTTCATCCAAATGTGATACATAAACGTTGTTGTAACTAGAAAGCGAGTGAGCTCAGTTTATCTTCTTATCATCAAAAAGCCTTCACCAAAGAACAATGTAGGGAGTTCTCTGAGGTGTCAAATGATATTTGTTGACTCGAATGACTGTCAAATGTCATGCAATTAAGCGTAAAATTTGTTGAGGTTATTGCTTACCGTGTGACTTTGCCTGTTAGACGAGGTACAGATAGACAACCTTCCCACATCTTAATTTTCTGGTGCTCGAGTTCTATTTCCATCTTTGGGTTTACCAATACAGTGTAAGGTAATTTGTCAACATCTGGTATGTTATCTTCAAGTTCAAGTATAATCAGCTGATTGTTGAGTTAATTTTGTTTTTCGTGGCGTGTCATTTCATCGTACGTTTTTTGATACACCAACCTGTGGTGCAGAAATACCAGAGCCTCCTCCTTTGCGAAGTGTTTTTCTCTGTAATACCATGTTAGCTCGTTCAGTTGGAATTTGGTTGATTTGGCTTGTGTAGGTGATTTATAGGCGTAAAAGATCCATTTGGAGCGTATTCATCATGATTTGTACGAATGTCACAAACTGAGTTCGTACCATCGCTTTTAGTAAATTTTTGAATTGAGGGCTATGTATCTCCTCCTTTGTTACATCTACGCATTTTGTACGTAGAATTGGATGACCCATGCGTAAAGGCTTTATTACCTTTCCAGCTACGCTTGCTTAATGCCTATTAGGTATATGGAACGTACTTGCTGCCATTCTTCCTATTGAAGAAGCCATTGTTGCAATTAAAATACGGCAGTGATAAGATACGCAGTTGTTGACGGACTGGATAAACTCTGCCAGCGTTTTAAGTTGGAGCAGCTTAAATTCTGTACTTTTTGACATTTTCACAATTGAACGCACCGACGCGCCGCCGAGGCGAACAAAGGCAATGTATATTCACCGTAATTGAAGAATCATTGGTGTAACTGTAATTTAGCGCCAGAAAGGTTCGCAAAGCTATCAAAGTAATCAAAAACGCAGAGTCAACGCATGGAGCGCCTATACAGGGTACCAAATAAAAAAAAAAGTCACACTAAAACCAAATCGTAGAAAGCCCAACGTATAAGCTTTTCATTGCATCATGTGGCCACGGAACAGGTATTAAAATGTAAATACACATTAACAACTTTAAAATAGGTGTTACACAAAACCAACTAATACAAGTATTCGTAAAACAAAATGGTTTTGTTAAAATAGTGATTATCAAAGGCAAACCGTATGCTTTGGCCATTTTTGAAAGTAAAGATGTACGCAATGTGTCAAAATGTTTGAAATTTATTGGTTTTTTTCAGAGCGCTGAAGTAGCGTATAAATCGCTTCATTTGACCTTTTCAGATACTCTGAATCGGGTTATTATACTATTTTATGCTGCACCTGATATTGGTACAGTCAATACAACAACAGAGGTATGCAAAGACGAACCAACTAAAACTTTTTATTGAATCACGTTTTCTCGTAGAAAATACAAGGCCTTTTTATTATAAAGGAATTTATCACCACTGAAGAAGAGAAGCAAATGATAGAACATTTAGAATCGCAACCATGGACAAGGTGAGCGACAAACACTACAAAAAACGACTTTTTTAAAACAATTATTTTGTACAGGTTGAGTCAACGCTTTGTGCAACATTATGGATATGAATATGATTACCTTACAAACAAGTACAAAATGGATGAAATAAAACCCTTTCCAGAACGTTTCAAAAAAGTGTGTTAAAGTTTCACGACAAGCTATTAAAAAATCGGCTTAGGTTTACACTAGAGTAATTGATCATAAAGACGTACCTTGCGTGCCAGATCAACTGACAGTAAATAAAGTAAGCTTGACTTACTTTGTTTAAACTTAATGATGTTGTAGTATCCTCCTGGGGCTGGGATTGCGGAGCATGTCGATACTCACTCTGTTTTTGAAGTAAGAATCAAGTAATTGACCTTGCGTTAACATTATTTAGAACGGGCTTCTCTCATTATCTCTTCAAAGCCCGGTTGTAATGCAATTTCGATCCATGAACAAATGTGTTGACGTAGTGCTTCCTGCCAGATCTTTACTTGTACGGTAAACACATATATCTACTCTTACAGTTCTTCTAGATTTTGACTGGCGAAGCACGATACATGTGGAGGCACGTTAAAAAGAAATTAGCTATTTCTGATGTATCCAAAGCCATGCCATTGCGCCAAGAGTAAATGACTTTATTGATGGAGTCAAGACAGAAAGAAGAACAAGGATATCACTTACCTTCAGACAGGCATGTAAACCAATGTTGTTGAGTAGCTTTGACACTTCAGTTAAGATACGTCGTAAAGGGGATTGTAAATGTACTTATCCAGGAAGAACATGGCAATGGTGCATAACCATTTTATACTTATGTTGGTAACTAACAAGGCGAATAGCGATACTTGGCTTGACAAGAATAATGGTAAGAGAGTTGTTTACAATTTTCTTTCTCCGTAACTCGTTTGTAGTGACAAGGGTTGAACAAAAATATGTGTATTGCCAATATGCTGCTACTCTACCTTATCAGAGATTAAAACAAGGCAAACCAAATCAGATTGTGATGGATTTTCTCCAGAAATTACAAAGTGGAAGTCATATTGTTGATCTCGGCTGTGGGAATGGTATTCAATTTTTTACCATAAATTCTACGCTCTGATATTCCTTAGGACGCTATACACGTGTTCGTAAAGATATACTTGTGAGTGGATTTGATAAAGAAAATACAATGCCGGAAAAACCGCTTTTCGCACAAGCCAACGCTCTACACTTACCATGCAAGGTATATTTTATTTTACCTTCGTAATACGCGTTAATTGATTTGTGTAGGAAAACTTTTTTGACGCTTCCATAAACGTGGGAATGTTACATCATTTCCAAACGGAGGAACATAGATTACATTCTATAAAAGGTACATATAACTTTGTGTGCGCGTGTTGAAGTCGTTTAGAAATGTTACGTGTTGTAAGACCTGGTGGTATGCTTCTAGTAGTTGCTTGGTGTCAAAATAGGCCTGGAAAGCCTTTCAAACAACAAGACATCTACTATCCTTTTCACACAAGGCAAAAGTTTAAAAAGATCGGTAGACCTGCCCCACATGCCATGCTACCGCGTTACACCTTCTTTTATCACACATTCATTAAGGGTGAACTGGATTCACTTTTCGGTAAATGTGGGAACGTTCGAATAGTCTCTTCAGGTTGCTCAGGAAGATACGCGTGGGTGGTAGCTAATAAAAACGTGAATTAAGTTTTTTGTAGAACGCGATCTTTTTTCTTTGAGATTTTGCCTGTCTATTCTGACATTTACGCATTTTAAGTAAAACTGACATCAACTCCGAACATGCACCTCCCGTTTCCACCATTGATCGTTTTTGGGTTTTTAGTTTGTTATGTACTGGGCGCCTTTGGTTTCCACTTCCTATGGATGGTATTAGTAATGGTTGCTGCGTACGTAGCGTGATTTTAGAGTGTTTTCTCATGTGTACAGGGTGCAAGTTGAGAAATTGTGGCAAAGAAAGTCGTGGGAGAGACGTTGGTTCCTATTAGATCGAGAAGCGCGCATGAAAGTAGTACGTGAATAACGCGCAAGATTAATACTTTTTATCGGAGATTTTCATTGTCGTTTTTAAACCTATTATGCGACTGTATGATAACGTCCCTTCACGGACCGTGATTTAATTATCAAATTCACAGACTTAGAAAAAAACCGACAAAGAGAGCGTAGAATGGCTAAACAACCTCGTCGAACGCGTGTTTCCACAAATCGTAGAGTTTACGGAAAACATTACAAAGGAAAAAATAAAAGAAGCAATGGCCAAACTTCTAAAGGAAAACCCTCCACCAGCAGTGGTACGTAACCAACGAAACGACAAAATACAAAAAAATTAAATCGGTGATCCACAAAATTACTAATTTGCTAAAAGAGCAAAATTGCAGTACCTAAGCTTTCATTCGGTACAATGACGCCAAAGCTATCTGACCTTAGTTCTATCAGAAGAGCTGCACCAGAGCTATACGTAAGTCTTCAAATCTCAATAGTTTAATTTATCAAAACGCCACATGTATTTATTGACACGTGCTTCCTTACCAGATTCTTGATTTCTCAATGGAGTTTTTCAGTGATGCTACCGTGGATGTTGCTGCTACAGTAACACCTGGTATTCCAGTAACTATTCGTGTTGATGGTATAAAATTAAAGGGAAGGGTACGTACTCCAGATGATTTTTTTTTCTTTTTATTTGTAACACGTGTTATTCACTTCTTTCGTAGATGAGAGTTGAAGTTACTTTTAAAAAGGAATTGCCATTTTTGAAAAAGATTGCTTTTGCCTTTAAAAAACTACCTGAGTTCGATATTGCTATCCGTATAGCAAAGGGTATGGATGTTAACAGTATTCCTGGAGTTGAGGTACGTCGAATTAAAAAGACATGTTAATACTTACACATCTTTACAGTCATGGCTAAAATCGACTGTCTTTGGTGTCTTGAAGGGCATGATGGTATTACCTAATATTTTCACTGTAGAACTTGAAACAAACGAAGACGTACGTCCATTTCTAAACAATTAAAAACCGAAACTTTAAGCTGGTTGACAAGACTATTTAACACTCGCCTTTAGGGTAAGATCAAGGTTGCTCATGAAGTTAAGCAAAAGGGCGCTGCCACAGCTGCCATTGCTGGTATTGGAAACGCTGGTAAAGCCATTGGACAAGGCGTTGGCGCCATTGGACAGGGTATCGGACAAGGCGTTGGTGCTGTTGGTAAGGGCGTGGCATCAGGCGTAATGGGTGTTGGTAAAGGTGGCGCTAAAGTCTTTGGCGCAATGGGCGGTGTACGTTCAGTTTGCTGTTTTTATTGATTTGTTTGCTTATTTGGTTTTTTCAATAGGCTATTGGGTTGAAGAAGAGCTCTAAAGGATCAAAATCGTCTACTAATGGTAAAACCAAGTCTGGAGAAGAAAAGAAAAGTAATTCTGATGAAGACGGAGAGAAAACTTCTGAGAAACACGCTGATGCTGCTCATGGTAAGTATTTCGATAATGTTAGTCTTATTCATTAACACATTTAGATAATAAACGTAAGAGTGGAGCATTTATGGGTGGAATGTTCTCCAAAAAGAAAAGTACGTTCACGTGCTCTGTCAGTGAAGTGAAGTAATTGCTTATTTCTTTCTTTTAGAGCACAAGCCAACTTCTCCACCAACTTCTCCTCGCGCCACAGATGAACGTACGATAAAGGAATGAAGAGTTTTAATGCTAAACTTTTTTTTAGCTGTTGATCCAGAGGAGGAGAGTACCAGTAAAAAGAAGAAGGGAAAACACTAGATACAAAAAAAAATAAACAGTTTTAATAGTTGTTGTACGTCAATTGTTCTTAGCTCGGTAATGTGAATACCTTTGTTTTATGTTGGAAGCAGACAATCCACATTTTTTGCGAGTAGAAAATTGTATACTCGGTGACATTGTCAATGAAATGAGGTATATAGCAGCAGTTGCTAGGCTGACTTTTAAACGGCTTACCTAATTGTTGAGAGCTGTTGCAAAGTGCGTTGGAGTACGTCTTGTTCTTCATTTTATTGTTGTAAAAGGGAGCGTCTCTTTTTGACATGCGAGTTCTGTCGATGGCTTGGGTGGTACTACGTGAATGCCTACTTCATGTTAGGTTGTTTATTAAGGTTTTTACTTAATAAAGAATTTGGTGCTCAAATTCACACAATTCGTCTTGTCTTTTCCATTTCACGTATTCAGAAACTCACTACATCATGACTACCGATCCATCAAAGGCTGGCCCACGTAAATGCACTTGGACATCGAACACTAAGGAGAAATGCCCACATACAACCAATAAATTGTACGGATACCGCTTGAAATGCGCTCTAGAGGCTAATAATCGGTACTAGCTGCCCTGTTCCTCCAAAAATTTGCGATACTATTCTAGACAACATTGGGCATACCCCACTCGTTAGGATTAATAGGATGACTAAAAACGATGGCATCAAATGCGAAATTCGTACGCGGCAAAACACGGCCAACAATTAACTTTTATTATAGTCGCAAAATGCGAGTTCTTCAACGCTGGTGGCTCTGTAAAGGACAGAATAGGTAAACGTATGGTTGAAGACGCTGAAAAACAAGGCAGAATCAAACTAGGCGATACCTTGATAGAACCAACGTCAGGAAACACAGGTACACAATAAATACCGCCTACTAACGAAGAATTCGTTTTTAAAAAACACTTGACCTCACTTTCGATGCTAACGTTATTGCGTAGGAATTGGTTTGGCGCTCGCTGCTGCCGTTAAGGGTTACGAGATGATTATTACCCTCCCTGAAAAGATGTCTACAGAGAAAGTGGATGTTCTCAAAGGTCTTGGTGCTACTATTGTCAGAACACCAACTGAAGCAGCGTGGGATTCACCAGAATCCCATATTGGTGTTGCAGAGCGCTTGAAGAATGAAATTCCAAACGCCCATATTCTCGATCAAGTACGTGGTTATTTTATAAACTAGATCAAGTCAGTTCTCGTTTGGTTAGTTTTACATAAACAAAAAAACCTAGTTTCGAATTTTCCGCAAGGTCTGTATGTTTGACAAGCCTTTTGTACTTATTCCCCTTGCTTCTAGTATGGTAACCCATCTAACCCACTCGCTCACTACGATAATACAGCTGAAGAGCTTATCTACCAAACTGACGGTAAAATCGATTACCTTATCGCTACCGCAGGTACAGGTGGAACAATCACCGGCCTCGCAAGGAAACTAAAGGAAAAAATTCCAAACATAAAGGTGCGTTTGAGATGCTCTAGCCATCTTCTAAACTTAAAAAAATCATTGTTCTATTGCTTACAGTTATCTAGGTTATTGGTGTAGACCCTCACGGTTCTATTTTGGCCCAACCAAGTACTTTGAACTCCGAAGGCATTCATTCTTTCTTAGTTGAGGTACAAAGCACCTCAAAGCAAACAAAAACTACCATACCAAAGACAATGTATTTAGCTTTTACTTAGGGTATTGGTTACGATTTCATCCCTAATGTTTGCGAGCAAGGCATCATAGACTCATGGATAAAGACACATGATCGTGAAGCATTCGTTACTGCGCGTAGACTCATCAAAGAAGAAGGTAATGTGAGTTTTTTTGCTTCATACTCTAAAACACATCAAGGTATTCTCTGTGGTGGTTCAAGTGGTTCAGCTATGTGGGCAGCCCTTCAATTCGCAAAGACTCTCCCAGCTGGCAAGCGCGTAGTCGTAATGCTCGCAGGTAATTAAGGCCCAGTCTCGGCTTATTTGAAGCTTAACTCTTCTTTTTTGTAGATAGCGTCCGTAACTACATGACAAAGTTCTTGTCCGATAACTGGATGATTGCTAACGGTTTCATGGATCACCCAGAAAGAGATGAAGAAGATAACTGGTGGTCTGGCAAAACAGTAAAATCATTGAGCCTCCCAACTCCTGTAACAGTAAGCATTATTCTATTGCTCTCTACATAGCTGTTTTCTAACGGTCGTTTTTTTTTGAAGATTACTCCAGAATGTCCATGTAAAGACGCTATTGAGATCATGAAGGCTCAAGGCTTTGATCAATTGCCAGTTATCAGTGATAGTAAGGTTCTAGGCACAGTAACAGAAGGTATAAATGAGTTGTGGTTATTTTGTAGATTAGAATTTGCTTCAAAAAAAAAAAAGTTGTCCATCAACCTAACTTTCGCCCTGTAGGAAATCTTATGGCTCAAATCATGAGTAACAGAATCAAGGCTGAGGATAGATGCGATAAAGTACTCTACAAAAAGTTTAAAGAGGTAATGACGATTATGTTGGTTTCTGTTTTTTCTTACTTTTTTTTTCTTCTAGATTCCTTCAAGCGCTACTCTTGGTGAACTTTCTCGTATTCTTACTACTCATCCATTTGCTCTTGTTGTAACTACCCAAAAATCATTTAAAAACAGTGCTGGTTTTGAAGAAAAGAAGGTTGTAACTGGTGTTGCTTCTAGAATTGATTTGTTGAACTTTATCACTCACGGTGATAAATAAACAAGATTTTGAAAAAAAATCAAATAAAAAACAATAATTCCAGCCCAAAATCTGCTTTTGGTTGTCCTGCTAACGTATTTTAACTTTGATACATTATCTGTAACTAAAATGTCATCAAAGTGGACATTTTGCTTTGATGCTTTCTCTGTCACGTGTTTACACTTTCTTCAATTAACACAATGGTGCTTAAATTTTAACTGGCGCACAGTATAAGTTATTGGCGTACTCATGAGTGTTGGCAACATGTGATTGTTGGATGGTAAGTTAGGAACAGTACAAAACGTGACGAAGGAGTAGTTAAATAAGTTTTTTTTTTATAACAGTAGCTGTTTGTGCAACTATATTGTTACTCTTTGTCTTCTTCTTTCTCCTCTTCAGGTTTAGCCTCCTCAGCTTTTTCTTCCTTCTTATCTTCAGTGCCTGTATCCTCAGACGGCTTGTCTTGTACTTCACCAGCATCTTCAGCTGGTTGTTCTTCTTCAGCGTCCTTCTCTACAGCTACTTCTTCAGCGTCCTCTTCTGCCTTTTCTTTTGTTTCTTGACCTTCTTCAGGCTCGTCTACAACTATATCTTCGCCTTCTGCGTTCTCATCCTTAGGTTTCTCTTCTACTTTCTTATCAGGCTTCTTACTTCGTTTTTTCGAAGCAGCTTTTTTCAAAGCTTTCTTTTCTGCCTGTTTTTTCTTCTTTTCAGCTTTTTCGGCTTTTTTACGTTCAGCATCTGCTTTCTTCTTATCAGCAGCAGCTTTTTTCTTATCTACCTTTGGTGAAGGCTTAGCAACCTTGGCATCTTTGGCAGCTTCTTCATCCTCTTCGCCTGCTTCGGCAGTTTCTTCTTCTTGTTTCTCAGGTTCCTTTTCTTCAGGTTTAGGAGCAGCTTCTTCTCCTTCTTCGTCTTCTTTGGCTTCATCTTCTTTGGCTTCAGCTTCTTTTTCCTCCTTTTCTTTACCATCATCATCTTTTTCAGGCGTTTCTTCATTAGCAACCTCTTTCTTATCCTCAGGTTCAACATCTTCGTCTTCTGCAATCAAAGATGCTCTTGGAGGTACTACTTGTTTATCACCGCCTTTAGTAGCCTCGCCCTTTCCAGATTCCTTTGGAGAAACTTCTCCTTTCTTCTTACTTGAAGAGCTCTTTTTCTTGCTCTTCTTGGACTCTTTAAGACCTCCACTTGGTCCTTTACCAGTTGCTTTACCTGGTTGTTCAGATGCTTCTTCCGACATTGCAGATTCCTTTGCATCTTGGCTTAAGTCGTCCTCCTAAATAACCCATTAGTTACTTCTGCCACAAACGTTTCTGTAATTTGTACCAGCTCAAGCTTCTTTATCAAGCTAAGAAGAGGTGATACACGGATGAGATTGTATGGTCGTATTTGCCATACATATAGTCCGTATATACTATACCATACACTAGCATACTTGGCGAAATTGAACATGTTCCCTAGTAACATTATTACTCAACCAAGTTTTTTTATTGTTATTCAATAACATACCTTTAACAAAGTCCTCTCCGCTCAGAGTATCCTTGAGATTAAATACAATTGCACCTAATCATTATAAATGCAAAGACAAAAGGTCTGCAACTGTTCATACCAATTGGTGCAACGCCAGGATGTTCTTGCTGCAAAGCAGTAGTAATAGCAGCTTGTAAGTCTTTTGGCTTACTTAATAGTGACTCTAGCTCCTTGAACGCCTTAAACGTTGATGTACGTTTGATAAGCTACACGAAAACACCGTAAGAACAAGCAAAAAAAAAAAAAAAACAAAGTTAAGGTTCAAGAGGAGAAAGACGAGCCACCGTACACTCCATGACTTCTTAAGATTCATCATTGTGTTAGACTTCAAACCCTTGATGATTGCTAAAACACAAGCATAGTTGTTCATGGTAGCACATGCCTACAACAATGTTAGAACAAAACAAATGTAATGTGAGATCTATTTTACCCTTGCTATTTTTATGACATGTGTCAGAACTTTAGCTCTTCCTTTTGCTTTGTTACCTTTAAGCACTTGATTACGTGTCCAAAGAGCTAACTACAGAAGATGTGTTAGCAAATAACAAACAGACGTATAAGAGCACGTACCTTATCTAATTGGGTCATAAACATGCCAATAGGTGTTGCTTTCTTGGCATCACCGTCTTCCGCATTTACATAGTCGAGCACTGAATTTACATCTATTTTTCTGAATCTACAAAAAAAAATGAGAAAAAGGATACAAAAAAAAAGAAACAAGGAAAACGACTAAGTGTTGTCTCTGTGGAGTGGGACAACACGTACCTATCGTGGTATAGAATACATAATTGTCTTGCTATCTCCTCAGCTGAGTATGCTAATATAACTGCACCAGATGTCTTTAAAAGACGTGAAGACTTTGTTCTTCTGGCATTGGTGGTATAGGTGCTTTGCTGAAGTAATTATCATCAGCTACAGACCATTTACGGTCTCTTTGACGTTGCGTAGCATTAGCCATCTTAATCTACAACACTTGAGAATGGCGTTTGCTAGAATGTGTACTTACTGCGAAACCTTTTGCTTCATTCAATTGCTGGCGTTGCTCGCTTGTAGTAATGTCAAGTAAACTATTCCATTGTGCATCCCATACTTCACGGAGTGCTTTATCGCAGGTGTCTGATAGTTCATTGCACTTGTAGTTGTTCAACCAATACCGTATCAAAGCTACAACACTAACAAGAAGGTAAGTAAATACAAATTCAAAAAACATTGCTCGTGGTGTTCAATTTGATTCAAAAATACGAACCGGGATCGAACAATTTCTTCCTGTAGTGGTGATAATTTTTCAGTCCTTAGACTGAACTGTGATGGTGTTCTGTATCTCTTTACAAGGAACGATAGAATGTTCGCAGAGTGGAAATTAGCGAGACTGTATTTAAAGAAGATGTGGACTGATAGAATGTCTACAAAAAAAGTAAGTCATCATTAAGTACTTGATTAGTTTGCTTTGGTACCTGTTGCTCCAAATGTTTTATATCTTTTCCTGTCCATATCTGCGAGATTTTGTACTGATACTTTACGTGTAATATGAGCAGGTGCTGTAAGGAACCACACCAAACCATCAATAGATGCATATTTAGGCACAGGTAAATCTACAAAAAAAAAGTCAGAGCGTTCTCTTTATTGCCATTAAAAATGTCTGAGTGCCAGAACAGGCAAGTATAAAGGCTCATAGTGGAATCACTTCTAAAACGTACATGTTCCTGCTACGTGATCATCATCCCACTCAATGAGGTCAGGGGTATCTGTAAATAACTCACCGTATAAATCCTAGCCGCACAGTAAGCTATCAACGCTGCTATTGTTGTCGACAACATACCCACATAATTTTACCACCTGTTGACACTCTTGGTATCTGTTGCTTTAGGGTTTTGTATGCCGTATGCCAAAAAGAGATTGCATTTTGTGGTGAACGTCTACATTGTTTCGAAAACCAAGCCTCTAGCGCTTAAATTAGCGACAATAAGCGATAAATCGTTGTACCGAGCTCTTTCATTGGCCAACCGTCCAAAGAAACGAGATACTTCCACACATCGTTCGAAAAGCAAAGTTTGTGCGTAGCAGAACTTGCACGCGCAAATACTACGGTGTCATGTACGCTTAAATGAGGAAAAACCTAAAGAAGCAGTTAACTAGGCTTGTCAATTTAAAAAGGGACAGTACCAGCTTCCATACGCCAGCTTCGCCTGCGCTAAAAGGGAATTCTGCGGTTGGGGATTGGGTTCCTTTATTTGACGATTGCTCCTTTTGCGTTTCACTACGCTCAGACGTCTTTTGTTTGCTTGATTTTCCCTTAGAAGCACCTCTCGAGCTCTTTGAGCCTTTTGTACTCTTTTTTACGTCGGTAGGCGGTTCTGACGGCTCTTCTGTTGTCTCTTCAGGTTTTTCTTCCTTTTCAACTTGTTTTGTCTCGTCTTTAGTTTCGTCTTTCGTTTCGGTTTCAACCTCGGGAACGGTTGGTGACTCGTCCTTTTCTTCTGGAGCGCTCATAGTATTCAGTATTGTCCAAAAACCATTAACAGGTACGTATTTACAGTACTTGGAGTATAAACAGCGCTAGCGAGTATTACTTAACATGTGTAACTTAATTGAGTTTTCCGCACACGTGATACTTGAGCTGTTACTGCGTACTTACTATTTGCGCAAGTAACCATGTCCAAGGACATACCAAAAATAAAGTCCTCCAAGGGAGGTAAACACAAACGCCGGAATTCAGTCGTCACGGCAAGCAACGTGATTAAGCGTATGGGTGGCGGTAAACCTGGAGAAAGAGAACGATGCAAAGTACAGTACGAGGTAACTCTATTATTTGGTTTTACAACTATAACATAACGATTCTTCTTAAGATTTGGATAAAGAAAGTAATAAACATACCAAAGAGAAACACTGCTCATCTCTATGTCGCATGGCGTCGTGGTAATACGAGCGGTAAAACGAAAAGAGTGCTAGAGAAGCGAAAGGAGGCTATGTGGGAAGAGAAAATTATATTTGACGTGAACTTGTTTCGAGATGCTGGAACCAAAACATTTGAACCGAAGTTCATCACGTTCGAGCTAAAACAGGCACGTTTTATTTAACAATTGAAAAAAAAGAACAAAAAAAACAACATGTGCGTTTTACTGCGAACGACGTTGCGCGTAACTTGCGTTAACTATCGATAAACTTCCAACTCGAGTATATAACAAAAAGGCGATGTTGTTTGCCCGGATAGATTGGCGTTAACGCTTATTTTGGGCTTTGAAAACCTACTGGATTTTTTTTTCCCTTTTTTACACGTAGGACGCACGTGGCTAGTTAAAAAAGAAGTATCGGCATAAAACTTTGCCCATTAATATGTATTTTTCTTGTATTGTTGAATAATTTGTGTATCGCTCCTTTGTGTGCTTATGTTATACAGATTCAATGGGAAAAGAAGAATATTGCTGGACAATCTAAGCATGGCTCTCTTGGTAAAGCGCGTTTTGACTTGACACAGTATATCGGTCAGAAAGAGATGGAGAATGAGATATATAGTGTTAGGTTATCAAAAAAGAAAAAAATAATGTTACTGGTGAGTGCATAGGTAGAAAATTGATTTTTTTTGAAAAAGAAATCTCACATTGCCTATTTTTGACTGTGCGATTATGATGTGAAACTAAATTTTGTTTTTAAAAGTTCCGAGTAAAGTCCCAATACTTAAAGATTGGCGCGTTACGTATTGTAAGGTATGTATAAACGCTCTCTAATATTTATGCGCCCGTATTAAAACATGAAATAGCGACAAGAGCAAGGAACAGAAAAGCGTTGAATTTCAAGAGAGTAAGGCGTTTCTCTTACCTTGGGTTTTTAACTATTTTGTATTCACATCTCTTTAGTTGAAGAAGGTGGAGATAAATTATTTGGTCGGTATGAGGATATAACCCAAGCTATTGACGTACTTATCAAAAAAAAAAAACTCAAAGAATCATTTCAAAATCACATGATAGTCACGTGCTTTTTTTTTTGAACCTTTCCCTTAGCCAACCGAAAGACACACTTACACTGGATCAATTGAAGGTAATGGATATTTACTAGAATTTTTCTCTAAGGTAATCTAGATGAGTCTACGTCACTTAAGAAATCAGAAAATAACGAAGGCAGTGAAACTCTACAAAAGAAAATTGTTGCCTTAGAAAATGAATTAGAAGCAAAGAATATACAATTAGAGCAAGCAAAGCAAAGTATAGGTATATCACAACTACAGATTGCTTGAAAATAACAAAACATTAACACTGCAAATTGTAGAATTCTTTGACAAGAAGCTACGTAAATATAAGAAAGAGAAAGCGAATGCAGTCAAGGCCAGAGAGACAATTACTGATGATACCTTTGAGATGTCTCAAGGCGAGATAATGGTAAGTTTAAAAATTATTTACATCTATGAGTATTAACAGAGAGAATAGAGCGATTCTACTACCAATGATGCCGCATCAATGAGAAACACAATCGAATATTTACGTAGAGAAAATTCTACTTTGAAAAAAGAAATAAAAAAAGCGAAGCACCACGATACCGAAGACCCAAAAGAGAACGGAGAGAATGGTAAAAAGATAAAACATAGCTTAACTGTATCTGCCAGTGGAAGAAGGAAAAAAGCTGTACGTAACCAAGACAATCTGGGAAGAAGACATACAAACCTATTTATTGAAAACATAAGTGCGTTCATTTGTATGAAAATACTATCCACTTATCTAAAACTAATAGGCACTGGTGAAAGCCCAGAAGGAGATAAAGATGAGCCAAAGGTTAGTGCTTTCTTTAACGAAAAAAAAAACAGTTTCGTCAAAGATACAAACCTTTCCTTACGTTGTTACAGGAATCAAAGCCGACCACTATAAAATTCCATAAAAACAGACGTCTATCCATACCAGGTAAATCAAGAGGCACGTAATTAATTAGTGCTTCTTTCCGTGTTAATGTGTTGACATATTTAATTAGCAAATGAGCTGAAAGATAAACCACCAGACAGTCCATCAAGAAAGCACATGTACTAGTCCTAGTCCAACTTAAGCTCTTCGCTTTTTTGCTAATTTTTTAAGGGCTCCAACGAGATCTGTAAGGCTCCAGCTTAGCAGCACGAATGGCAACTCAAACACGGAAGAAACATCACATGGGCTACTAGAGTCAATGGCTCAAATAAAAGATTTGAATCAAAACGTATCATCACTAAGAAGACAGTACGCTTGTTAAATCAAGATTAACGAACTAATAAATGTTTAGAGTTTTTGAAACAGAATCAAGCCTGAAAAAATACAAAGAAGAAAATGCAGCATTAAAAAAACAAGCAGAATTAAACGAGATTGTTACTAACGCTGTATATTGGTCAAAGTATGATTTTACAGATAAATTGGAACCATCAGCTGTAGGACAGATTGTAAATGATGATAAAATAGCAAAAGACATTATTGAATCTGTGACAAAAGCTATTAACAGAGTTTGTGATCAGGTCAGTGTTATTGGGGTTTTTTTCTAATACTTATGCTCAATAGCCTTACCACTCCCGATACTCTCGATTATGTTACTGGATATCAGCTGTAACATTCCTTCGAGTGAGATGGGAGACAAGGACAGATACAGGATTAGAAGCACAAAAAAAGCAGTTGGTTCTACTCCTTGATACAATATTTTGTAAGTTCCTCTTCCTCAATTCTTGTCTCTCATAATTCTTTTGCAGCGATGTTATTAGGTACATTTATAAGAGAAATTCGGAACAAAGCTATATTGGCATTTACAGCGTATGTTATTATCTTCATAACGTAAATTATTAAAGTAAGATACGTAGAAAAAATGGAGATATTAAAGGCCTTACAAGCGCTCTAACGACCTTATTGACAACAATGAAGCGTAACAGAATATTTTACACATTTATAAAATCTCTATTTGGATATGTCTTTGACGTCATCAACTCTGCACTCTGTAACAAGATGTTCAAGTACAAAAAAAATCCTAACATAACACGTGATTCTCACTTTTTTACGCAGTTCAGACACTCTATGTACCTATGGGCGTGTACTGACAATGAAAATGAAGATAAGTGAATTTGAAAACACTTTAAACAGGGAACGTATTTATAAAGATATCCTCAGAGATAGTAAACGAACGTAAGCAACACCAAAAAAAAAAAATCAAACTCTAAAACCATTTTCCCTTAGACTATTACGTGGCCTCATAGACGTAATCAATGTCATTATGCTACCCAACAAACAAAGTCTACTAGAAGAGGAGTGCTCTAAAGCAATTTGTCCAACATTGAATGAAGGTACTGTACAATCTTTAAGCACTTCAAAAAAAAACTAAACCAGCTTTGTAGTCCAAATACGTCAACTTGTTGAGAACTTCAACCCTGATGATTTCAACCCAGAACCAATTAGAGGTACAAACTGAAATATCAAAAACTACTGTAAATAATAATAACCTTTTAGACGATGTTTTGGCTGCTTTCAGGCGACAATCAATGTCTGCTCTGAATGTTTTAATGAAGGATAAGACACCAAATTTTGTGTTACGATATGACTGGGACGACCATACCATCAAGCAAGAACTCGAGTATTGCGCGTAAATACAAATCTACAAAAAATAAAAATAAAAAAACCGGAAAGCACAAAGAAGCCCTCCTTGTTGCTTCCCGTCCCATTTTTTCTATTGTATCACTCCTCTTGCTCATCTTGAAATGTAAATCCCCAATAATACCCTGTCAGTAAATTGTATATATCCAACAAGCCTACAAGAAATCGAGGTAGGCTTAAGCCTGGTTCCAGTATTCTTTCGCTGTAGCCCCATGGCGTAAATGGAAATATGTAAAACAATGCGAAACTTGAAGCACGCATGAAAAATGTGGCTTGCATGACGGTCTGAACGTGTTAGAGAAACATGTCACACTTGAGCGTTCAGTACCTTTCTAGTGGACTCTGAACAAAATATTGCGCCTGTTTCTAGTGCGGCCATGGTGAGGCTGTGCCCTAAGTACGCAATCTAGTTGTTTGTTGTTAAATCGCGTAACAAATACTCAAATACGCACTCTTCCAAGGTATTCTTCATGTAGACGGAAAGCCACTAACCTCACTGAGCAAAAAAAACTATCAATAACGTTTTTAACCTGATTGCGTGAAATGGCGGCTTAGTTCGTCTGTGCCACTACATGCCGAGAAAGCTACACAATGCATAATGGAACGAAAACTAAGCACGTATACTCTGGCCACGCCGAACATGGCCTGGTAAATATCCAAATCCATCGTTAAATGCCTCTTGAGTCGAAGTTATTAGCAGCGTAAGTTTTGTACACACGTCTTTGAAAGTCAAGCAAAAATTTTGAACGTGCAGTTTATTGTTATCTTGAAAACGTGAGAAACTTGTCTACAATGATCCTAGCACTTTTATTTGCTTTCTCCCTTATCTGTGGAGCGGCACACGGCCAAAGTTGCCCAGCAGAGTGCTCCAACCATGGAAATTGTAATAATGGAGTGTGTGAATGCCAAGCCCAATATGACGGCAACGATTGCTCATTTCGTACGTCTGAGTTGTCGCATGCATTTTCGCTAACGTAGTTAGACTTTACCAACATCTCAAACACGCCTCTAGGTACTCATCTACAATTACACTAACGTGTCGTTGAATTTTTGTATTATAGCCATGGAACACGTCAAACACTCTCAGTGGGAGTACTACATCTACGAAAACCCTGCTGGAATAGCTTTTGCTGTTAACGTTGTACAACACGGCGAAGGAGACGCTGACGTTTACGTGCATATCAACGATTACCCTAGCAACTCGAATTATCTTGTAACTGATCGCTCGTTGAAATCAAACGTGACTCTCGATGTTGACCCACATGTGGCTGGTACATACAAAATAGGCATATTTGGCTTCAAAGACACGCATTTTGACATTAGGATTATCACCACTGGTACTGCTATAAACTCGCTCTAATGTCGTGTTAACAGTACAAAGCAGGTGGTGTTGGCTGCGAAAATGACTGTTCAGGTCGCGGCACATGCAACAACGGACGTTGTAACTGCCAAGAAGGTACATTTAATAGAGTACACCAATATTGTACTTACAGCATCAAAAGGGTATGGCCCAAGCCAGAATTGCTCGTTCCGTGTAGAGGAAGCAAAATCTGAAGCTACTCAATACCACCTTGGAAAACACGAAGGTCTTTACATTCATACTACAATAATGAGCGGAAACGTCTTAAAGTAATTCTCACGCCTTCTTTTACTTGAAAGATTTTTTAATGCGGTTTAGAATTGACGTAGAAGAAACTCACGGTTCAGATGTAGATGTATACGCAAACTATGGCTACTTTGGTGGAAAGTAAGTAACAAAACTAATCCCAAAACAAAAGATCACGCGTGTGGCTAAACAAATGTTAGATACCACTGGAACTCAAGAGATATCAGCATTAACGATAACTTTACAATCTCAGTTGCTGAACCAGCTATTGGAGATTGGTACATTTATTACTACGCGTTTAAAGACTCCTCGTTTACTACACATATTCAAACAACAGGTGCGCTTTCGTTAGCACGTACTGATTCGATATTAATTTTTTTGGGGTTTAGAGGAATCCTGTCCAAACGAGTGCTCTTATCACGGTAGATGTATTGGAGCAACTTGTGATTGCGCCGTAGGATTTGTAGGCGAAACTTGCGACACGAGCACCGTACCACTTGTAGAGAATAAAGTAGTGGACGGTTTTGTTGAGAAGTCATCTTGGAACTACTGGGTGTATAATAGCGCTACAGCAGCCAACTTGATCATTAACGTACGTCTTTGTACAAAGCAGTAAACTTCAAGAAACTTAAAATCATCTTTAGGTCAATCACACAAAAAGTGATCTTGCGCAGGTACGTATCCATGCTTCATCTTTTTTTTATTTATATTTCGTCAACCTTAATGTATTTGATCTAGGATTGCGATGTATACGTACGTCAAGAAACAAAACCATCGTTGGGTACATACGACGCCAGAAATATAATGACAAGTGCGTTTAAAAAACAAATATGTGTTTATCGTAATAACAAGTAAGGTCTCTTTTATTTATCAATCTTTTCTAGAAAATATTACCAATGTTGAAGTATCATACCCTGGAAACAGCGAATGGTATATTGGTGTGTATGGTTACAAGCAATGTGAATACAAACTACGCGTATACACAACAGTAGTATGTCCAAATGCTTGCAGTCAACACGGAGAGTGTAATGCGGAAGGAAAATGCACATGTGAAGAACACTATACTGGCGAAGATTGCAGCACACGTGCGTAATTATTAGTTGCGTTTAAGAAGTAGAGTTGTTTGTGACTCTTATTTTGTAGGTCTCAATGAAGCTCTTGAAATTGGTAGCACTGTTGTTGGTAATGTTAAAAGAGATGAGAACAAGTACTACGTTGTCACAACAAATAGCTCATCACTTGAGGTTCGTACTTGTTGTGCTTTTCAGAAGTGATTTCGTCTGACTGGTTATATTAGACACTCGTAAAGGAAATTTCTACTTCTGGCGCTGTTTGGGTTTATGTCTCTGAAGCTACATACCCTACAGCCCAAATACACGATAAAGCAGATCAAGAAACTAGTGCCATGCACCGTATCGCAATTCATAAGTACGTCATAAAGAAAATAGTTCAGCTGTTCATACTAACATTAAAAAAGGGATGCTCCACTTGTTATGACGTACTACATTTTGGTACATATGAGCCCTTTCGCTCCTGCAACAGCTCCATCTGTAGATTTTAAACTAGCTGTTTGGGCTACACCGTTCTAACCTCGTACTTTGTTCATAAATAAAACTTGGCGCACATTAATATTAAATAAATAATAATTATTGCTTAATAAAACAACCAAAACAGACAAGTTTGATAGTGGCAAAGGCTAATTAATCATTGTGTGGTGACACAAACTGTTAACATTAGAATAAGGTTGGTTGAGTACGTTTTGCAAGTAGTTTTCTAGTTGTCAGCGTTCTTCAAAAAAAAAAAACCACAGTCACGTGGCATAAAGTAGTGCGCATTCTCTAACAAAATATTGAGTTTATGACGCCATTGACGCCGCAATTTTACATATTTGTACACTGTGCTCAGCGATTAACGCTGTAGTAAAATTGAATGCAAGAAAGAATTAAATGAATTGAGACAACCATTGGAATCCTAACGTAAAAAATGAACACAAAGGAAAAAGCGTAAATAATGCAATACCCTCTTTGTAGCCTTGTCGTTTAACAACAGAGCACATGAACACTTCAATAGGGCGAACACCGCTATCCTTAGAACCACCAGTACCCTATATAGCTATTAGATACTTTCCAAAGCAGTAAAAAATAAAATAAAAAAAAAAGCGTTACTGGCAGTCGCTACAACACTTCGTGAGCGCATTTCTTTCACTTGGATGAAAAAAAAATTGCCCCTTATTAGAACAGTATTTTCCGCGTACCTTTCCGAAAGTTTGACGAAGACCTAGATTGCCACGCAAATCGATTTCTGACACGGCTTCTGGAAGGTCGATTTTGTTTCCTAATATTAAAAATGGTACAGTAGAGAGCTCGTCACTTGATAAGAGAGCCTATAAAACATTTAGTAAAAGAGAAACAAAAAAATTGTAGTCGTACAGCTAGTTCAGCTTTGGATTCAATAAACCTGTCTTGATCAGTAGAATCTACCAAAAATACGACAGCGTCAACGTCTGTGTAATATTCTCTCCAGACACGACGCGCTGCAATAAGTTTTAGAATAGCATAAATCTAATAAACAGTACCTGTGTCGTGTCCACCGAGATCGTAAGCTCGAAATTTTACAGTGCCCATTGATAATTCTTCCATGGCTTTTTAAACGTCGTCAGGATCCGGTGGTAAAATAGCGTATGCGTCGGGGTACGTACTGGGCTTTTGGGTGGGATAATGCACCGCCAACCTGTTGTCGCGTAACATATGTAACAGAGTCGTTTTTCCGGCATTGTCGAGTCCCAAGAACACAATTTTGGCATCCTTAGCGTAAAGGCCTAAACGGAGGGTGAGTAGAGCGCCGTAGAGGTAAGAACTGACCCAAAGCAGACAAAGTATTCCAGAACCAATCAAATAAGAAAGACATTTTTATGTTAGAGAGTTATTAGACGAACGGCGTTTGCAAGAAAGTAGTTGAAAGTGAAGCCAAACCAAAAAATCAGCGTCAACGTTGCAAAAAAAAAAATTGACTCGGCACAAATGTCAACCTTTTTCCTTCACCAGCATTTTTGTTCCAGAGTAATCAACCATCCACCCCTGTTTTTACTCAATACAATATGGTACGGTCACAGTTTCATCTTTGTTTGTTGCCGTGCGAGCTTGCAGGCTTTCTATCGTTTTTCTTCCATCCTTCTACCTTTCTCTTTTCGCTTCGTAATTGTTCAATCGCGCTGATATCTCCCAGGGAGCCCGTAAACCTATATACAAAAAGATCCGCCTAGCGAAGAAAATCAAGCAAAACAGACCTGTTCCTAACTGGCTACGCATGAAGACTGGTGTTAACAGGTAACGACAAGCTCTAATAGCTCGTATCTAACGAAATTGTAGAAACAATCTTTACAACAGAAAACGTCGTCACTGGCGCCGTACAAAGACCAAACTCGCTATCTCCAAGTAAGGGATCAAAACAAGAGATTATTGCGTGGGGGATGGATTTTGAAGTATTTTATCAACTGTGCTTTACGCTTTCAATGTAAACTCATGTAATATTCAATAAGACTGTGAATTTGGACATAAAAGTATTGCGTAAATAGCGTGTCACAAAAGAAATTGATTAGCGAAAAATGCGTTATTACCGCAAAGGTGCTTTCGCGTCGGTGTAGTGAGTGGGTTTCGTATGTTAAAAATCTAAAGTGTATGTTGCAAAGTGTTGTTGCTTAGCTAAGCGTTGTTTAAGAGTAACTTCCTGAGGCTTCAGCTACAAGTACAGTACGATTTTTATTCTCAGTGTCACTTTTTACTCAAATTACGCGGGTTAATAGAAGTCTAAGTTTTCATTTTGAGATTGAGCTAGTCGTCATCCTCTTCTTCCTCATCCTCATACTCATAATCATCATCATCGTCTTCATCTTCATCATCGTCCATGTCATCTTCGTCGTCTTCTTCATCCTCTTTTTGTTTATCCTCATCCGCGTGTGTGGCCTTTCTAAGATATGCATCCCTCTTCATATTTATAACAATCTTTTCGCCTGTATTCACAAAGTGAGGTACTATGATCTATACCGATGCGTCAATAATTAACAAGTGCACGTGACTAATAAAGAATGTACCTCCATGCCATTTTCTAGAACTACTTCTTTCTTGCTGCAACAAGTCGTTAGAAACGTTTTAACTGATAACTGGGAAAAGTGATGACGCTCACGTTTGGCCATCGGTTGAATTACCAGCGTCAGCAATTGGCGCTGATTTTACCGTCCACACACTTTTATCCTTGCCGTTTGGCCACCGCCAACTTAAAGGCTCTAATTTTCCATTGCCACTTTCATCTTCAAGAAAACTTACGATAATAGCTCGTTTAGCTATCATTAATCTGTCAGCTGTTGGATCCAGGTGAAGACTGCACGCACGTATCAAGTAGGATGATTTGCCTCCAATCATATTCCGTGGGATAAGAACTGCTTTTGAAAGACCTTTTGCTGAAAATTCAAGGTTCTTGCCTGCGCGCTTGACGTATCTGCAAGTGTACGTTTCAGTTTCCGCCACTATCATTGTGTTAGGCCTTATTTTGCATGCTTTGCGACGTACTATCGAGTGTTTGGTTTGTTCTGAAACGTTCAAGGGATCTATTACCATTTCTGACATCTTTGACATTCATCTAGCAATGTCAGAAGTTTACACCATAATTAAGTAGCAGTCCACGTACTTGTATGACTGCTTGTCCACGGCCTCGTGAGCCTGATTTCGCATGCTTTAAGATTTCTAACAGCTTTCCTGCCAAATAGCGTTAATTTTGTGTTGGTGGCATGGCTACGCGTAGTGGTAGCGTCGGGCGATCATAACTCAAATTTGACGCTACTATATTTTTTTTCTGCTGATAACGTGTAGTATGCGCTCTGCGCGCTTACCTTTGTATTTGATGATCTCTCCTGGCCTCACCTCTGAGGCATCTGCTCTATAGTGACGAACTGGCGCTTGTACACTTATGTAGTTGGCTAAACAGTTAGTATGTACAAAATATCCAAAAGCATCAACTATTGTTTGCATTGGAGCTCGTACATTTCAATGGCGTCAAGCAGCGCAAGCGTTGCAACATTCTGGAGTAATCTCACGAAAACTTTTGTGACTGTATTCAACACTTTTCTTGTTTAAACAACAACACATACCACAATATAAATGCACGTATTTGTAAAAGGACTACTAGCTGTAGGAGTACCTACCGCCCTTGGAGTGCTTTACAGCAGTTACACCTCTCCAAAGCCAGAGGATATTGCAAATGTACGCTTGGCGTGCTACTAATCAAAATACAATTAATTTAATTGTTTTCAGCAACGCCTACGACACAAAAGAGCTACTGAGCCTGATCTAGAGGAAGAAGCTTTAGAGGACGATGAATTAGCGTTTCGTAAATCTGTATTTGCCAGAGATAGATACGATCTACCTCTATGGGGTCTACCACAACCTGGAGGTATGTTTTTTTGACGTTTACATTACAAACCTCCGCTCCGCATTTTAACTAAACTGTTTCTTAGTTAAGACGTCTAAAAACTTTGATCGTAGGCACAGGTTACCTATAGAGAATGAATATGAAGACATTGAATATGATAAATCCCTTCCTTATGCTGAAGCGACTATACCAAAAGACTTACCAGCCAAAGAATCAAAGACAGGAAAGTATACACAGAACCAAGAGCTCACAGAAGACGGTTATCCCAAAGAATGGGAGGAAAAGCGACAACGCAGAGATATGAGATTAAGAGCATTACATGAGCGTGCTCGGCAGCGAAGAGCAATGAAAGAGGCTGAAATGGCAGCAACAAAGGATTTGTAAGATAGTAGAACCAAAAAAAAGAAATTGTAACAACGTGATATTCAACAAACGCAATTTTGTTGTACACTCTTTCACTTTTTTTTAAATTCGATACTGTGTTTGCTATTGGAAGGGTACAGTAAGCGTCAAATTACAGGAGATGTGCTGGCGGCACAGACACTCGTATGACAATTTATTGTGTAGCTTAAGATATCACGTGATGTTGACTGAAATGGACAATAAATGCATCATTTTTGTGACAAGCAAAAAAGCGGAATGAGTTTTATGTTGTAAATGCGTGACTGTTAGGGAGGTTACTGGCAAACATAAGTGAGTAATCTCAAGGCAACACGCAAAGACGCCTGAGAGGTTGAACAGCTACTTTATTTTTATTGTGCAAACATTCACGATTTAGTGCGAATATCACTACACTCGTATTTTGAGACGTCGGGGTAGCCTTCAACTCGAAGGGTGCCAACATAGTGATTGCATTTCTTACCCCGTGAGTTCGCTTATTACAACGTTTACATTTTTTCGAACTTGCTACTTTATCATGCTACTTGGAGTAAGACCAACAGTGAACACAAACCAATGCTATCCAAGCGTACGTCGTCGTATTTTTTGTTAGGGCAAGTGTCCCACCTATCCCCACAAAAAGTTCGTTCTTCTTTGGTGTGCTTCATTACAGTGCGCGCAATTAAAGGGTCACTTGAAAAAAATAAAATAGTTAAGATATTGTATTAATTTGTGATTCGTATTGCGTTAGTCATGGCGCCAATCTGATCTCGAGCTTTGATTGGTTGTGAACTTGAGTCTGTAGATGCCATTGAGAGTTTAATATCAGGTCTAGAAGAAAAATATAAACAACTCGTACATAATCTTAGCCGTCTATGTAAGGTACCTGTGCTTTTTAATCTCCGCAGCAATAGAAGGAATATCCCCAGGCGTCCACCAATAGGGGATGCATATCAATGTTATACCGAGATTGAGACACTCTTTAAGTTTGTTCAAGTCTCTACTTTCATGAAGCTTAGCGGGACCATACTTTCTTGGGTTATCAATATAGTGTTGTTCTCCTTGGTACTCGAATGCAAGCTCTGCCTCCGGAATAAATACATCAAGTGATATGCCGTGACTCAAACGATACTCTTCGACTACATCATATTGAGGTAGTAACTGTAAAATACAGTTACATAGCCATCTACAAATAGAATAAGGAACGAAACAGGTCTGCTTCTCTATGTTTTTTCTTATTTTTTTCTTTATCTTTTCTTACCTTTGGATTGGTCGTTTTTCAGCATGGAATCTCTTTTCGTCCCAAGCGACTTCTGGAAACATAGTATAAAGAGCCGTTGGCCAATACTCTTTCAATCCAGGGTATCCAAGGATGTCTAGTTGTTTATAGGACACTGTGTACCAATTTTCATGAGTTTTGATGTTAAGCTTTGTGCTGATGTCGCTCAGAGCTTTTTTAATATTCTGTCTGTTTTTCCAGTAATTAGGTGGTTTGTTGCTAGTTACTCGAGGAGAAAAGTCTAATGGTGGGTGTTAAAAGCCACAGATGGTTTGCAAGTTTGTAGAACTTGTAACGCTTGCTTATCACATTCATGCTTACTTGTGAACTTATCAATGTCCCATTTCATATTAGGATAGCAATTTTGCAACATGGCTGGTAAACCTCCATACCGACTAAGCATTAATTAGCAAGACTGAAACAGTGTTTTTGGAGGCTTTTAATAGAAAGTGTTATGTACCTTAATAAACCAGCACCTCCAAGGTCAATAACTTGTTGTGTTTTAATCCGGAACCAATCATCAAGTGTTTTTATTTCAAGAGCTAAAGCTATCTTATGAAAAAAATTATAGTAAGGTACAAGTTGGTATGATGAACGTCTTTGTACCTTGTCTAGGAAATCAAGTTTGTTATTTATTCCATCCCAATATTTTCTTGGCACACGTGGGCGAGACGTTTGTTCAAAAGGGAATGATGGGTAAAAGTGGGCCAACATACGTTGTAGAGAATCTCGGAAAAACCTGTTTTTTGTATTATCAACACATTTGAACTTGTGCAGTATTAGCATCACGTGCGTACCTTAAAAGAGGATAACCTCCATTGGATATAACATCTCCATGAGTATGTTTAGTCCAATCTCCTACACATTTCAACTGTAACCTCTCTTCCAACTATGTTAAAGTGAGCCAAAAAACGCTTATCATTTTTACTTACCTCGTTCATTGTTTTTCGTTTGTAAGATAAAGACATAACCTCTTTCTCATTTATTTCGTCAAAATAAATTTCATTAAATAAATCTCTAACAGTACGACCAAAACTGGACATTATTGGACCACCACCAAAACGAAGAATATCATTTGGTTTCACTTTTTTCCAATCTTCTATTTTTCGAATACCAAGCTCTTCTTCTGCCTTGTTTATATTTAACCATTTATAACTCACATAACCATAGTTTACTTACGTGTATCACAAATCGAATAAATACATCTCTATCACAGTTAAGCTTCATCGGCGTACTCACTATCTCTATCAGTTACACAGCAAACAAAATGATTGTCTTCAAAAAAAAAAGCTTCATACCAAATCTCCAAGGTAGCCAATCGTACATGGGATACACATAACGTACAAACGTGGAAAGGGATCCATTAAAGTGGCTATTTTATAAATAAGCATGACTGTAAAAAAAGCGTTGCAACATACTTTTTAACCAAAGATGCACCGCCAAGCTTGTTAATAGTAGCAATATTGATACTATACCAATCTGATATATCTGTTATTTTTGCATAGTCTTCGACCTATCACGTGTTACAATAGCTTCAGATATACATTTATATTTTTTACCTCACGTGCAAACGCTTCGATGTTAGTATTATGGGCCCAAAATGAAGCTGGAACGCGAACTAGTAAAAAAGGATAAGATTAATGTGTAGTTCATTGATTTTTGGCATACTGAACTTCCATGGAAGCCATTGATGATGAGGATACACTTCATGTAGTGTTTCAAGCAAGCTGGGAGCATTTCTTATCACAAATACGTTATTTAAGCGAAAAGGTTTGTTACACATGCCTTGAACCTGATATGTCAATTAAATCTTGTTGTTGTACGCTATACCATCCTTTATTATCGGTTATGTTAAGTTTACGCTTAACCTTGTACATTTGTAACTAATATAGTACTATTGAGCGTATTTATTACCTCTGAGATGAGTTCTGACCTGTTTTGAGGATTTTTCCAAAATGACGTTGTCTTTGGGACACCCCACCGTATACCACCCTTCATACGTCACTTTGCTTAATCCTCATTGGTTACCATGTAATTTACATCTGTTTTAAACCAGTTTGACTTAGCCGCTATAACTGTTTTTTTAAGTCCGTTTTTCATTTGGCTCAGGAATCGTTTGAAAACGGCGAATAAAATGTCAACCACGAAAATAGCTAACCACAGTGTGAGGATACATGGTTACCATATTTGTAGTAGACAGCATCACGTGGTTTAGCCCATCATTCGGTAATGAAACTTTCCAAAAAAATAACTGTACGACATGTTAGTTCCTAAGGTACAAACGAGGTTTTATTTACATTGATGCTGGTTTACTAACAAGAACAAAAAAAAATACAAGAACGACAGAATACCCAAATTACAAATCAAAGGGTTTCTTTTCATCAGTTCAAGACTCTTTTTTGCTACTTGTAAAAAATTATTGACAAAAAAAATTCATAATCTTTTGATGGTTTTGACATAAAAAAAGACTTATGAAGAACCATTGCCAAGTGTTTCTAATTGAGTCAAGAGCTCATCACATAGTTGTGTCAACGACGTATTCTCTTCAGACTTCAACTTAAGTTCATGTTGCGCTGTCTTAAGCTTACTCTCGACCATTTGTGTTTTAGCGCGGTTGTTAAACAATTCCTAAGATAAACAGTGTCAGTGACCAAGTACACGCAAGAAAAACTCGATTTAAGTTTCACATAACGAAAAAAGGACGAACCTTCTTTACTCGCTCGTTATCATTCCTCAATTGGTCAGTAAGAGCCTTTAGAGCGTTTAGCTGTGTTTCATATCTCGCATTTTGCTCTCTAAGTGTTTGACTTTCAGTGTCAAGTCTTCCAAAGTAATCTCGGTTGTCTTCAGCTAAACAAGAAAACGTGAGCAAAAACTTATTTAATTTTTTTTTTGTGATTTTAGACGTACCAATGATATCAGTCATAGCTTTATCGTAGTCATCAAAAACAGCAATAAAGCCCTGAAGAGCACTGTTACGAAGAGCCTCCTTCTTATTTTTGGCATGTTCACGCTTGTACATGCGATCAAATTCAGTTACAGGCAATGTAATGGTAGGAACCATAGGATCATGTGTAGCAACATGAATGGCCGATGCTGTGTTGCCATTCATAGGAGCCCTTGGTGTCATGGTAGCCATAACTTGTTGTTGTTGTAGGGCCTGTTGAGTATTTCTAAGGAATACAAGTCAGTAAAGTAACTCCACAAGCGAAGAAAACAGAGAAAATACTAAAGGAAGAAAGTTGCTCTATTTTTTTTTGTGGTATTAGTGGTTGTACCTTAATTGCTCCTGTAACATTGTAATCTCGGATTGTTGTTGTAAACTGATACGTTTACTCTCCTCTCTAGATCGCATACGTTCTTCAGCATCAGATAATGGTGTCTGAGGTACAACAACCCTATGCATTGGCGATGCTGAACGTGGAGGTGCTTGCATTTGGCGTTGAGCCATAGTATCTTGTTCAAGTCTTCTGACTCTCTCTTGCTCCTCACGGACACGTCGTCTCTCTTCTTCAACCTTCAACCTCTCCAAAGCGATCTCTTGACGCTCTTTCCTAGACAGAAACCGTCAACAACTTTTCTAATAAAGCGCAAAGCGCGAAAGGGTGTTTTTTTTTTTGGTTGCTCATACAAATTTCTGGCGTTCTCTTGAGCAATGCGTTGATCTTGTTCGTACAGTCTCCTAGCTTGTTCTGCAGCTTGTCTTTGAATTGCTTCCTCCTGTTGTTTCTTTGCCTGTGCTTCTTGGTGTTGTTTTGCTTGTAATTCTTGTTCACGAATCCTCATCTTTAAGGCTTCTTCTTGTTGACGTACAAGATCTACACCAGATGTTTCGTTTACTACAGGTTGAGGTGCTGGAGTTGGAGCTACAGTTGGAGCTAGAGTTTGAGCTGGAGCTAGAGTTTGAGCTGGAGCTAGAGTTGGAGCTGGAGTTGGAGTCGGTGTTTGTATTGTAGTAATTGGAGAAGACGCAGCTGGCGCTAAAAAGAAGAAGTAAGCAAAAAAAAAGCATCCAATTGTTCCACCAAATAAATGCTACATACCTTGTATTGGCGCATTCTCTTCGGCGCCTCCCACAATTACTGTCGATGTTGCAGCTGCAGCTGCAGCAGCAGCCTCGGCCTCAGCCTTAGCTTTTTGCTGGGCCTCGAGCCTTCTTTTCTTTATATCTGCACGACGTTTATCCGCTTGCTCTTGGCGTTTCCTAGAGTAGTTGTCAGTGTTGTTCTTTAGAAGGAGTTTTGTAGTGAACACGTACCGGCGTTGCTCTTTTTGTTCTTCAGTAAGTTGTACTGGCTGTGGTTTTGGTTTTGGTTTTGGTTTAGCTACCCTTTTCTCAGGTTCTGGCGCAGGTTCTTCACCTTCAATAGATTTCATGTACTCTGCCCAAGTTGGCATGTCATCACCTTCTGCAGGACCACCGGAAAGCGGTTTTGGTGTCGGCTCAGGTGTGGCTTCTGCAACAGGTGTAGGTGTGGGTGTTTGTGCAGGTACGGGTGCAGCTGCAGGTGCAACTGGCTCTACTGGAGCTACATCTTCCATTGGAGTGTCTGCGCGGATGTCAAAATCAGCAGGTGCCATTTGTGCTGTTTAGAGTGTTAGTTCATTTTTTAGAACAAAAAAACTTTAACGGCTACGCGAAAAGCCGGCGTGAATTTTTTTTTGCTGTTGTCGCCATAACGTACGCTCTTGTGGTATAGTTTGTGCTATTGGCTCTGCAGCAGGCTCAGGTTGTGTTATAGCGGCTAATTGTGTAGCAGGAGCAGGTTCTGGCGCTGTTTGTGTTACTGGAGCTGCGGCAGGTACCTCTTGAACCATTAAAGGTTCAGGTGTAGGTGTAGCTATTGGAGTAGCTGCTGGTGAAGCAGCAATTTCAACAACAGGTTCTGGTTTATTTGCCTATGACACGTGAGAACCAAATAATCGGCTTCTTGTTTATAAATACGGCTCAAACACGGAGCGAAATCAAAGCGAGATCGTAAATTAATAAAAAAAGGATTTTGGGTACAGCGAAAGGTTTTTTTTCAAAACCGTTTGGGTTGTAATTGTTATACGTACTGCTGCTTGTTTTTGTGCTGCTAGCCGTTTTTGACGCATCATCTCCTTCATCTTTTTTCTTCTTGCATCTGCCTCTTGGCGTATTTTTAACCGTTTAGCTTCCTCCTCTGGGCTTAATTTTTTTTTAGGTGGTGCCTATTGTTTTTTTTGTTACTAGCCGTTCTTCGTGGCGGGAAAGTCCGCTGGTATACACCGTACCTTACGCTTTCTTCTCACTGGTTTGGGTTTCTCTTCAATTGTTTCGCCCTCTGCTGCTAGTTGCGCCATAAAGTCGCTCCAACTTGGCATTGTTTCGCCGTTCTCCCCCATGTTCTCTTTACCAATGCTATTCATATTTTTTCGCGTTCACAAATCACACTCTTGTACCTAAACCATTTGGTCCATATTTTGGCGCCATGACGACATATAAACATTATAGCTGCGTACCTGTGGTTGCTTTTTACTTTTTAAACGATTAACGGCAATATTCCCGCCAACTATTTAAGTACAGTTAACTCCTTGCCTTAGTAATTTCGCTTGCTGTTTACACTTAGCAAATGACTGTGCTTCAGCCACAATGTGCGGTTGTAGTCTATGGCGAGGTGCGTCACTCATTTTAAACAAACACAAGCTTTGACACTTGTGACACTTTCCTAATATACGCTTCAGTGCGCCACATTGCGTACAGTGTGCTTTATTTGGGTCCAGGAGTAAAACTGTTGCAAACATTGTTGTCTGCCAGTCAAAGTAAGGTCAGTTCTAGTACAAAAGCCACGTATACTGTAATAGTGCAGGTACAGCGACTGCTACGTAAATTAGTGAGTCAAGATGGCTGCAGACAATGTTTCAACTGTGGAGTCATATAGAAGTAATACCACGTAGAGTGTGGTAAATATGTGACTAATAATCCGAATAGAGGAAATGTTTGTACATTTCGTAAAGGAATCACCGTGGAAGAACATCTACGAGAATACAGTACGTGTAGACGCCGACGCGCAAGTTGAGGGTACATAATAAATTACAATGTACAAAACTCACCATTCGTAGATAAAATACCATTGTCAACGATTGAGGAGGCGGAAAATGCCATAAAATCGGGTATAGATTTATTAAAACCAGACAGCAGGTACTTTTGCGCAATTACATTGCTGACGCGCAATGAACACATCCATTGTATCTAAAATAGTCATTTAGGGGCTATCTTCCAATACACAATGTTGTCAGTAAAGGAAGACTAACAGTGCTTAATTTCTTGGTAGCAAACAACGGTAAACACGCGTTTGTCCTCACTCTGCGCTAGTTCACTTATATCTAACTGTAATTTGCAGCTGATATTCATTTGACGACCCAAGACGAAGCAGAACAACCTCTTGTTCATATAGCAATTGCGTCTGGATCAGTTGCTATCGTTGATTATTTGTCAAAACGTGGCGTTGACATGACCAAAACAGGTAATGTACTGCCTCTCAAATTTATACGGTATTCGTAATATTCTACCATACAGATGCTCGTGGACGTACTGTACTTCATGTAGCTGCTATACATAGTCGTGTTTTATGTTTAGGATATCTTTTGCACCTTCCACAAGTTCGTGATTTGCTTTACAAAACAGATAATAGTGGGAGAACAGTATGTTTGAGAAACTTTTTTAATTATAATTCTAATAGTTGTTTATCGCTCTAGGCTTTACATTGGGTAGTTGAAGGCACTAGTCTAGAATTATTTAAGTTACTGGTAAAACATTACGATAGATTTACTATGATAGATGGACAAGGTACCAAGAAAAAAAGAAGACAGTAAATGAGCTTTTCTTGTTGACTTACTTTGTAGGTCAGACTGTTCTTCATATTGCAACAAAACATAGGCACGCAGGGATGGTTCATAGACTTGTACAAAATCCAGGAATGACACATGGCGTACTGGCAATAAGGGGTAAGTTTATAACGGCCAACAATCTTTTTTTTGTTTGACTCACTTTTTCCTCTTCAGACAACCAAGGACAAACACCAACAGAGATTGCAGAGCTTAACTTTGATAAAGAACTAAAAAATACACTCGCATTTAATGCACGTACATTAAGGAGACCAAAGCTACTAGTAAGTAATCTTATGCTTGTAAAAAAAAGGAGTTGGAAAACAAGAAAAATCCCTTACTGACATTTTATTTTTTAGATCGAGTATAACCACTTGATAACTGGGTTTTGTTGGGTTTTTTTCTGTTTAATTGCTTGCGCATTCAATATTTACTTTGGTATTGCTAGTACGTAAATGTTTTTTTGTTATTTGGAGTTGATAGTATTGATGTGTTGTTAGCACTAATCGGTTGGGTCGCTGGCGCTGCTAGTTTTTGGAATGGTCCTGATTTTTTGAGTAAGAGGAATTATATGCTTGTTGGGTGGGTAGCTGCTACTATAGTAGTGTCTAATGCTAATTTTTGGCTCGTCAATGTTTGGCGTATCCTTTCACACTTGTTTGATTTTATTGTTTTCTTTTGTTCTTCTACGGACAATGGAAAGCTTGTTCTCTCGCATTTTATTTTCTTTGACGAATATTAAAGATCCTCAAGTTTACAGTGAACCTTTCCTTATTTGTGTGTATCTTATTAGTTCAATTATAAATGGCTACACGTTCATCCAAGTACGTTTAAAATTTTGTAG
This sequence comes from Trichosphaerium sp. ATCC 40318, assembly GCA_038496445.1. Taxonomy (NCBI): domain Eukaryota; phylum Discosea; class Flabellinia; family Trichosidae; genus Trichosphaerium; species Trichosphaerium sp. ATCC 40318. The sequence continues at coordinate 77,289 of JALMLS010000311.1, read as the reverse complement.
TTTTAAATTCTTTTTTGTTTTGAAAAGATCAAGCCATCTAGTAATTATACCTCTAGTCGATAGTAAGTGATCCTGGAAAGACTGAAGGAAAGAAAACACATGTTCTTGTACATAATCAAATTGAGATTTTTGTTACAGGTGTTAATCATTACTCTTTAGGCAATTGAAGAGAAACTTATGAATAGTTTTATCCCTAAAGAATTTTGCTACACGTGCTTGGTAAGAAGTATTTTTTTTGAACTTTCAATCACATCATTATCTAATACATCTATCCGTAGATTCAAAAACCCGATCGCTCCAAGCATTGTCCAATTTGCGCAAGGTAACAAAAAAAATTCTTAATTTTTTCTCCCTTTTCTCATGATTTGATTTATTATTAGATGTGTTCATAGAATGGATCACCATTGTCCATGGGTTAACAATTGTGTTGGTGCTGGGAACATAAAGATTTTTTTCGTATTTATTGTGACAAACGTCACAACATTGTTGTTCCTTATGAGATGGCATTACATTTGTACGTTTCAAAAAAAACCTTTTTTTTTAAATCTTACTCCTTAAAGTCCTCACGAACCAGCCTGATATACCTGAATCCATGCTCTCTGCTTTAATACACTTATATACTATCGCACCTTGGGTTGTATGTGTAACGATATGGTACGCTTGTTGAGATATTGAACCACAGCCTTGTTTACGCTTTGCTTTTTTTGGCTTATTTTTTCGCAAAGGGATTTTTGTTTTACGTTGTGGAGTATTCGATTTTTCTTTACTCAGGCATCACTTGTATCAAGAAACTTGACAACGAATGAAGCAATTAATTGGGGGAAATACGACTACCTAAAGGACAGTAGTGGTCGTTTTTCTAACCCCTATGATGATGGTGTTGTAAACAACTGCAAATCAATACTATGTAGTAAAAGCATAGCTGCTACAGGCAACAAACAAGTCTAAACAAAAGAAAAAATGTACAAAGTAATAATTAAAAGCTTTTGTGGCTTCATACTTGTTTTACGGACGTTTGAGACTAAGGAAGATTTGCAAGCAACGGCTAGAGGCAATTACACAATGACTATAATGTACTCCGGTCAAGTCAAGAGGGATAGGCTCCTGCAATCGATAAAAGTGCTCTGAGAGCCACCACAACTTTTTTTTCCCGCCAAACCAGTTCTTGAAACCTCTCGGATCTCATTGACTTGATAAATCCCAAAAATCTAAATTGTACAACGCAGCGTACGCGCCACAATGGATAACAACGCTATTAAGTTACCTCCTTGTAAACAACACGCAAACACAGTTACTAACTCTAATATCGCCTCGCCAGCGTCTATTCTCGATCTACCTTTTGATATTTGGGCTTCACTACTCCTATCTCTTCTCTCGGGCCGTGATATTGTGTTTATCATTAAAGCGGTTTCTAAAGTCCTTAAGAATCTGCTAGATTCCGATATAGTATGGAAGCGCACTTGTAGGCAATTTCTACAACGTATAGCAGAGGAACAAATCAACCCAGCCTACTATGATCCAAAAACTGATTATTTTAAGGACTATACTAAAAGTGTATTCAAGCGTTCAGGAAACTGGTTTGATTCGTACAAGAATATGTATTTATGGCATTTACCTTCATGGTGTTATTGCATTTCAGACGAAGTAGATGAAGATACCTTTGATTATTATACTTATCAAGTTCCCAAGCAGTACAATTATGGTGATATCTTACATATCTATGAGTTTAGGTTATGTGGGTCGTACTTTGTTGGACCCAATAAAAAGTTAATTCCTCCTGAAGATGAGTGTGATGGTTGTATTGCAGGCGCTGATGATATTGCACATTATATTATTAGCAGCCGCAAGAAGTATGAGTTCTTAGAAGATAACAAATTTAGTGTCTTTCAATGGTCTTACAGAGGAGATGATACACATGTTATCAACTTGTTAGGTAAACCATTACCTGGTTCTTTTATATTATCAGAAGACGTTGACAGTCAATATTACATTCAAGGAAATGGAAAGAATGTCGTACTCAGTGGTAAAGAATACCTTAATTATGACATTATTATGAAAAGTTGTATCAAAGCTGGACGCTGCATTTAGTCGACAGCCATATGAATCAGTGGTGGGTAGATTTTTCACACTTTGACAAGGACAATACTCAAGTGAGTTTTAGCTCCCTTTCAATGTAATGGTTAGTTTAAATGCCAATCGTGTTTGTTCTTCAATTTCACGCTGCATGGCAGCAACAGAGTTTTATTCTAGCATCTTACTTTGTCGTGTCTTTGAAATACAAGGGAAAAATGTATCTAGAGAGTTTAAACTCTGGAACGAATAGACTGTTTCTGAACCATCCAGCACAAACACATATTTTTAATTTCTCGATTGTTATCCAATTCTTTCCATTCTCAGATTTGAATGTTTTGGCGAAATCCGGTGTAGTGATATTTATACTTTCTAATCGAACCAAAAAAAAATTATTTTTGGGAATGTTTAATGGATTTTTGAAGATGCCTGCAAAATGTGATTTTGTTTTTTATTGTTATTTTACATTTTGTTAAAAGTATTTTACAGTTAGTGTCACTTGAGTTAATGTACATGTGTTGTGATTTAGTGGGTTATATGATGTTGTTATAATACAATGCACTATTATTTTAGCCTTTTAAAAAGCAACGTATGCCACTGTGACGGATTGTAATGTTTTTGATGAACTGACTTGTTGTCTTTGTTCATTTTTCTTGAGTGATTCTTGGTTTACTGACCTGTTGTAAACATGTTAGAATTGATTTAAAGCGAGTATACGAAATGTGACAGTAATGATCAAAATACGTACTGGATATTGATGGATGTTGTAGCGGGATTGACGCGAATGTTGTCCTTGTGTAAATTGCGGACGAAACGATCCATTTTCTTTTTTTTGTTCATGCACTTAGCTGTTTTCACTGGGCTAAATGCAGCTACTCGCGAACCTACGCGTAGGGATGCATTTGAAGAGATGTTTGAGGGTTGGTCGAGAATGATTGATTTTGTTGGCGTTGGAACAAAACGAGCTGCGGCGTTTGTAGCCGATACAGGAACGTTGTTTGGTTGCTCGTTTTGTTTTGAGGCTGGCTTATGAGCTACTTTGTCGTTTTCAGTTGAGTCTTTCCTAGCTACTGTATCGTTGACTACACAGCTTAGGCTGGATAATATTAGAGCCATAACAGGTAGTACGAGAGCGATAGCTATCATTTCCAAACCAAGGTGCACAAAGCAGAACGTGAACTACGAAAAGAGCGTCAGAGTGGACTGTTGCATTTGTTTAATCAACTTGCAGCTGACGTACAATCAATCGCGCTGTTGTTTCGCAAATACTGTAGAAGTAGTTTAATACTGTTGTCAATTGAGTTAGAAGGTTGAACATTAGGCGGAAGAGGTGATGTGATGCGTGTGGGGATGATCATTTTGTGAATCTATCGGTCTGATTGATATTCGAAGTTCGCCTAAAAAAGGAATGTGATTGAACATCGATGCTAGTCAGTTTTCGAGAGTTGCTGAATAGCTAGTAGCTAAGGTAGGCGTATGCGAACGAATATCAGCATACGGTTGGGCTTGTTGGAAGTTTTGGAACCAAAAAAGTATACCTTCTCAACAAGACTTGCAGTAATCGCCTTTATTACCATCGAAAGGCGTAGCGGACCTTTTTTGGATGATCTGTACACAAAAAACTACCAAAACTGTAAAGCACGCTGGTAGATGTCTGTGAATCAGTTATTTAGAGAGAACGTACCAACAGAGAACAAATCATGCATTTCAATCAGCAGTTCCATTAAAAAACGCGTAATCATTTACAAAGTGTCTTGAAACTGACCTTTAACGTGGTTTCAAGAAGAACATCACATCAATCTAGGTCAATTTTTTGCCTTTTATTTAAATTACAAAAACGTTGTTTTTTCCTCTTACTCTTCATCTGAAGAGTCAGTAAAAGCGTCGTCATCTTCTTCAAGAAGTATTGCTCTCCCTAAAGGGCATATTGTTATTTATGAGGTTTTTTATGAGTCTACAAAAAAATACCTTCGTCTTGCTCATCACTTTGCTCCTCAACTTGACGACGCATCATTGGAAGCTCTTCATCACCAAAATCTGCATCAGCAAATTCCCCTTCGACAGCGTATCTCTCATCTCGTAGTTCTTGTAACATTCCTTCTGTATCTCCTAGTAAATGGAAAAACACAATGTTCCTAGATGAAGCTTTGAGATGCCAGAAAAAAAAATCATCCGTTTTGAAAGGAAATGAGTACCTCAAGTAGTACAGTGCATTGTGGGCGCTCCAAGTCTTTGTAATAAACACAACAAAAGCAAGTGCTATGACTACTGAACTAATAAATCCAAAAACCCACCAAGGAAACAACCTTATACAGAACATTAAATCAATGTCAAAAATAAACGTACAACTTACTTCAACGGATTATCAAATACATAGCAAAGAGCATGAAGATAATTAGTAGCTGTTCTCTCAGACCTTAACAGATTGATATTAGTAACTTGAGCGGTCACAGTGACTATTGTCATACATTGGATTATAAGTTCTACCATCCATAATCACAGTTGGACTTGTCCGAACACCATAACTAAATAAATGTAAGCAAAGAAAAAAAACCCTTCAAGTTTGTACTTTTTGATGTATTCTATGACAGTTGCTAGAAGTCTCTTTCCTTCTGTACCATTATAACAACGCTAGTAATAAAATATCAGATAATTATGAAATAACTAATATTATTGTATGAACCTGAAGACGATTAAAGTCTAAATTATGAGTCTTTGCACACATTTTCACTTGACCCGTTTTTTTAACATTCAAGTTCAAACATGCCCAAAACGGCATCCATTCATGGTACTTGTCATATAATTCCATAGCACATACTTCCCATAATGCAGTTAGAACTTCATCAGTACTACGTAGAACAGTCATTGGAAGTATCAGAAAAAAGGTTACGAACCCATGGCGAGACGTATAACCTAGAGCAGATCCTGATTTTCTTTTGATAAGTGGTATTGCCAAAAAATCAACAGAATGGCCCATCACCTCCAAAACTTCTTTCCAAGATGTTACAACACCTGTACCATAAGGACCTATTGTATTTTAGAAGAATGTTATGGCGTAAAGTGAGACGTACCATGAGCTAAATAAAAAATCTTGACTTGATACTAGATAAAAAAAAAACGACATTAGCACGTGTTACTTGAACGGTACGAATGCGTACTCGTTTTATCCGGGGTACAGGGCATGGTATGTTAGTTATATTATACCCTTGTAACTCATGAGGTTGCCACTCTTCTTTACAAATAGTAAAGCATTTGCTACCACATTGACCACCTAAGTTTTTAAAACAATCAATAAACAAGCTTACAATAAAAGCCTAATACCTCTCTGTGTTGCTGGCTCTTTGAATGAAAATGGCCAATAAGTACAGTCACAATCACTATTCCATAGTGACTTGCAATCGCAGTCTGAATTTTTGATACAAGGTCTTTCTTGGACACCTAACAGACGTCAAAAAAAACTACGTCTTTACCAGCTTCATTTAGCTTACGGGATGGCAAACACTCGTAACCGATCTCGTCTCCAACGGCAGTACTCTTTGTAATATTAATGGAGCCATGCCATCCTTCGTCACCAGCTTGTATGAAGAGTTTGTAGCGACCGTTTGGCGCTGCCTGAACACGAAACGTCATTTGTCATCGCCTTAGAAATACGTTTTAAATAGTACCTGCACGTTACAGCACTTAGGCTCTGTTTGGCATTCTGTAAAGAAATGCACGTCTGTTGAATTGAACGCCTGATAGTCATCATAAGGCTGCAAAGAGAGTATTTGCGCCTGATAGTGGTTGTCTGAGGAGAAATTCGGGGTGGAACCAACACCACACGTAGTAGTGTTCGAACTGCTCCCATTGATAATGCTATACGATCCCGTGCACGAGCCTTGCAAATCTGCTTAGATAAACTGTAAACGCCTAAAACTTTACCGCTTTGCGTTTGTAGCTCCAATTTGATTCCTAAAATTGCCTTGGGGCCGTGTAATGACTCTGTTTTTGCGAATGAATACACTTTACATTCACCTTTATTCAATTTAACGTTATTTGTTACAGTAACACCTGTGTCGCTTGTTAGGATAATTGTCATGGTTAATTACAGCAAAATACCATTATTGTCGTAGATTGTTAATCCGTACAACACGCTAGCAAATGCGAGTGCCACTAGGGCCCGCACAAGCAAAAGCTTGACCATACAAGCAGTCGTCTTCTAAAGGCTGTACTTTGACTTTCGATCACTTTGCTTTCACTGAAACTTTGAGAGGCTTTCAGCTGTGGTCCATCTCCATCACAGTCGTAGAGTACTCCTAAGGGGCTCTACCAATCTATGAGACCTGCACGTGTAGCTAAGTGTTTTGGAAGTAAATCCTTACCGTATTTCGTACTTCAGCTACTTTTTTTAGCAAGCGTACTTACGCTTTTCGATTGTCACGAAGCCCAACGAGGTTATTGGCCGATAGGGTAGCTAACATGCAAGTTCATTGTTCTTAATATAGTTGTTTGCACCGGTTTGTACCTTCTAAAATTGCGTATACAACCAATTATAATCAATTTCATATTTGTGATTTTTACAGTTTTAGTAGGCCTCGTTAAGTGCAACATTTTCAAATTCTGCTCCAAATACAGCAATTTGCTCATCTCTCAATGTCCGCTGGAAGAAAACGAGGGCGTAAATACGCGAAAAACGCATGTACGAATTGCAGGCGCAGCCATGCGAGTTGCACAAATAAGAAGCCGTGTGCACGGTGCTCCGATATGAATCTTGTTTGTGAAGTAGAACCAACGTACAGTTTTTCTTTTTGCTATTAATCAGCCTTAACATGCATCATACAGTAAGAAACAACCCAGAGCACATACAAATGTTCTACAGAATGCACAATTTACTACAAACTCTGAGACTTCTTCTCTGGACTCGGCAGAAATAAGAGGTACGACCTTGATGCGCAATTGCTCGTTTTTCGATTTGGTTTTCGAAAAACGATAGAAATAGCGTAAAATAAGACCTAAACGTTACTAGAACCACCACACCATGTTGGAACTGACATTAGCACCCAAGAGCAAGAGTGGCAAAAATTGCAACAGAGTCAAGATGAATTACAAAAGCTGTTAGTGATGCAAAGCTGTATAGAGAAGCAAATGGCAGACAAAACCTCTCAAATTAAAGCTCTAGAAAACCGTATGCGCGGCATGGGGGCAAACGGTTCTGTGCCAAATGGAGTAAGTGTCAATCAACAGCAACCCCATGCTATACCGCAGCCTCTGCTACCACGTCCGAATAGTACACCATTGATACCTCAACCAAACAGCTACGCCCAGGGAACGCGTTTTGAAGCTATGAATGGTGTATTGCACAGAGCCCCAATACCAAGGACAATACATCGTGAGCCTGTCAATCCTCCACATATGAACAGCCCGCTACTGCCACATGCTAACATGAACAATCAAACATGTTTCTACAGCGTAACACAACCAAATGAACAGCCGACAGTGCGGCAAGTGAACTTTTTGGCAAATCCAACGCCTCAACACCACTCATATGTTACGAATGAAACCAAAGGAGTTGGTCAATTTTTCAGCTGGAAGGCAAACTGAAGTTCGAAAACAAGTTAGACTTCTAGCCTTTCTTCCTTTTTTGTACCATAATAATAAACAGATTGTATCAGCGCCATAGTATATCCAACTCTTATAATTCAATACAGAGTAATGGTTAAGGACAAGGTCATTTAGTGATAAATTGAATAACAAAGACTGTACGTTCACCAAAACACTATTCATTAACGGTTCAGTACGCAACGTAACCTCGAATACAATAACGCACGTCTGCTCAAACCACACTGGACCAACAATGGAGCATATTGGGTTGTTAGACCTCCCATGCGAGTTACAACTTGATATTACGGATCTAAGCTACGAATTGTACGTTTTGTGGCCACTATTATCTAAAAAAGCAGCGACACACTCACGCTTCGATTCTGACCTAAAGAAACATGGTAAGTGGATATCACGTGGCAAGACTGTTATTTGGCATACAAATTGGAAAAATGGTGTGTTGCATGGCGAGGAGAAAAAGTATGATACTAAGACTGGAGCATTGAATTTACAATGTAGTTATGTTCACAGTGTACGACAAGGGGAGTATAGGCTTTGGTACAATGATGGTCAATTGATGGAAAAACGGTTCTATGTTAATGGATTGAAAGAAGGAGAACAAGAATCATGGTACTCCGATGGACAACAGTTGGACTCTTGTACTTATGTGAATGGGAAGAAAGAAGGAGTTTATAAGTGGTGGGCTAGGGAAGGACAATATATGCGAGAAGAATCTGTCTATGTCAATGGGAAAAAGGAAGGGTTATGTAGATGGTTTCTTGCTAGAACAATAGAAGAAGTACTCTTTGTCAGTGGTGAGAAAAAAGCATACAAAGTGTATACTACTGACTGGAAAGTGATTAATCAAGGTCATTACGTTTTAAGTAATAATTCCCAAATCCACAGAAACACTGGAAGTGTCAAACCTGCCAAATCAAATAAATGTGTAACAATGTGAGAAGTAAAATTTGTTTCAGCTTCATCCCTGCTCCCTCTAGGCGCATTGTTGTAAGGAAGTAGTCTCGACCGCTTTTTGGCGTAGCTGTATGCTTGTTCGAACTGAGATGTAGTTCTTTGACTTAGCACGAACAGTATTTGAGCGCCCTACAAGTTAAAACAACGCCGCTTCGCTTTAAACGACCATAAAATGAAGGGTACTATCCTTAAAAGTTGATTTAACTGTAAATTTAAACTTATTGTAGCAATGGTGTTTGTTTCTGTGGTGTTACACCTTGGCTTGTTTGCCTTGCTATTGACAATAGATTATATTGCCTGTGGAGGTGTAACAGAAAAAATTCTTTACACCGCTGCATTTACCACAATCGCATTAATTTCGCTCCTGAGGTGCAATATAGATCCAGGTTATGTACCTAGAGATACAGTAAGTGCATTTGTAACCTTAACGCTCTAATAATCCAGAAAGCATCCCAACGAAGAGGAATCGGATGTATATTGCGATATTTGTAAAATAGTTCAGCCAGTTCGCACTACGTGCGTTTTTTTTTGTACATTTCACCAACGGACTCACTGTTTGGTCATCATAGGCATTGTCACAAGTGTAACAGATGCACCACGCGCTATGGTAAGATTGTTTGTTTTGTACAATGGTGAGTAACGGTTCTTTTTGTGTAGATCATCATTGTGGGTTTATAGACACGTGCATTGGTCAGAGAAACCATAGTAGATTCTATCTTTATTTGGTAATAGAATCATTTACACTTATGTTTTCATTTTTCACGTGCATACACGGATATCGCACGTGTACTACATATACTGGATCAATAGTACTTCAGATTGGTTACCTTATACTCGCTGGGTGGCTTATAATGTTCTTCGCTATTCCTTTTGTCTTCCTTCTTGTACAAAGTCATGTCGTTGTACGTTTAGTTTAACAACATCTGAACAAAAGGAAACTTGACAGCTTTTTAGGTTAGCAACTTGACGAGTGTTGAAATGTTCAGCCACGAACTTTATTATATGCCTTCACTTGATAATAACCCATTCGATAAGGGTATATTTCATAACATTTCACAATTTTACTCAATGCACGACAAAGACATTGATTGGGGTAAATATGTAAAAAATGAATAGTTGATATAACGGAAAATCGGGCGGATGTACACGTACAAGGAAATAGTAAAAAAATAAGATGAAACCATTTTATTGACACTTCATTTTTTTTTTGACACATTGCGACTTAAACTTAGGCTTTTTTAAGTTTTTGACTGGACCAATTTGTATTTGTACAAAAGATATTTACACCGCAGAGAGCGGCATTCGCAATTTATGTGCGATTGCGATGAAAAAACGAAGAGTATACGTGACTGGGTATGTTTTGTAGTTTTTGTAACTAAATAAGCAGTATATCAATTGTTTTAGACGTCTAATGCAATATCTGATTGCTTTGAATGGCTTGGAAGAGTTGTAGCTAGACACCCCGTTGTATTCATATGTATTGCTTGTATCGTGTGCCTGGTACCATCTACTCTATCACAAAAACAGTAAGATCGCTAAATTATCACTTAGTTATTTGGGGCAGGTCTTTACCTTGTTGAAACAACTGCGGACCCAGCAGATCTATGGGTACCTAAAAACACACGCTCTGTACAAGAAAAGGAGAAGTTTGATAATTTATTTGGACCGTTCTATCGCGTTAATCAAGTGATTTACACCCATAATAATGAGGGAGCAAGCATGTTTGATAACAGTTCGCTATTAGCCCTGCATGATTTTGAAGCACGAGTGCGTTATCGTAAAAACAAGTTTTATGATAAAAAATTAAGCTGTTTTTTTTGTTACTAACGCTCTTGTTAGCTATTTGAGATGCCTGTTCGTGATTCTGATGGCAACATATTTACATATAATGACGTATGTTCAAAAATTACAGATATATGTGTCACAACAACAGTTATGGACTATTGGCACGTGTTATACAAACGCAATTGACTCACAAAATTTAACAAAGAAACTAGGTATAATGAAGCAACTGAAGAGCTGGATGTTTCAGACTTAAGTTCTTTGGATTCGACTGGTATAGCTATCAAGATAAATCGCGCTGGTGCTAAAACGCCGTTGGGTCCGTAACAATGTAGTTAACCAACTTTTTCAACGAATGTGTTGCATTGTTTAATACTTATTTCAGGAAATGCTATTAATCCAGATACTGTAATGGGTCAAATAGTCAGAGATGATGTCAGAAATAACATACAATCAGCTGCATCTTTTCTTACTAATTTATTATTGGATAATCGCCCAGAAAGCGAAACAAGGTACACACCAAGAAAATTTTTTCAGTTTTTAACAAGATTTTTAGGACCAAGCTGTGGGAGACTGCCTTCATAGAATTTGCAAAAAACTATTCATCAAATGGAGGAGGCGTACAAGTATTCTTTAGTGCGGAGGTATGATCCCTATTCCTCTTGTTACTATCTCAACTGTTTTGCTTTTTCTTTTTTTTTTCACTTTTTTAATGTTTCTAGCGTTCTATTGAAGATGAGATTGAAAGGGAGATATCTGCTGATACTTTTTTGATTGTTTTGAGTTATGTTATTGTTATCATATACGTATCACTTGCTCTTGGTAAATTTCATTTGGTCTACGGAAAAGTCTTGCTTGGGCTTGGAGGTTCGCCAGCTAATTTACTTTAGAGTTGCTAATTAATGTTGACAGGTGTATTGCTTGTAATGGCAGCTGTCATAGCATCACTTGGGGTATCAGCTTGGTTTCAGATTCCATTTTCACCAATCAGCACTCAAGTACTACCATTCTTATTGCTCGGTACTGGTGTGAATGATATGTTTATCATTACGAATGCGGCCAACAGGCGTAGGATACACGCTATAGCTCAGAATAGAAAGAAAAAGAGTAAAAAAACAAATGTTGTTGCCACAGTAGAGGAATCTAATGGAGTTGAGAATGATACTGAATCTGGTAAACAATACGAAGAGTTTGATGTATGTCATCCTTATACTTATTGTAAAACAACTTACTCTTTCTTTAGGATGACTCAAAGGACTGGAGTAACGCTTCCGCTGATGAGTTAGTGGAGGACGTAGTTGGGAAGGCTATGAGAGAAGCCGGTCCTACTGCCACACTTACAAGTCTTGCAGATTTCTTAGCTTTCATGCTAGCTGCAGTGGCTCAAATGCCTGCAGTGCGAACGTTTTGTCTTCAAGCAGGGATTGCCGTAATGGTAGAATTGTTTGTTATGTTGACTGCATTCACGGGTATGCAGGTGCGTCAACCCCTTTCTGATTTGAGTTGAGAACTTAGCTCATTACCATTTAAGGCATTGAATATCAGACGTATGATATTTTATCGTATGGATCTAGCCCCAGTTGTGAGGTTAACACCACCTGATAATGAAGGTTGGAACGCAAAATGGGGTATAGCTGATGCGTTAAAGTGGTTATTGGATAAAGCACAAAAAGTTGTTTTTACAAAAGCAGGAAAGATAATCATTGTAGTAATCTTTGTTATTTGGTTCGCTGTCTCTTGTTGGGGTGCAACACGCTTAGATCAATGTACGTTAAACGAAGTTCCGTCGCAGTACATAAGCCATCTCCGTATTGTTAATGTACTTTTTCAGCACTTGATCAAGAAGAGGCTATTCCTGAGGATAGTTTCTTGGTACCTTTTCTTGACCGCCGTAATTTATATTTTGGCCATTTGGGACCCCCAGTGTATTATGTTTTTACAAATGAAGTTGACATACCAAGTAAGTTCTACGACGTCCGCTCTGAAGCCTTTTACTAAAAAACTGGTAGGTGTTGACGTTCGAGAAAACGTACATCGTATTGGTGCACAGATGGGATTTGGTAATCCTTGGACGCTACCGAGCACAGCCCCGTTGTCTTTTGATAGACTATACGGTAACTTTTGGGGACCCTTAAATCTGTACGCTATCCAAAGTTGTTTGTTTGTAGCTTCTTTTGACTCCTCTTAGAGATACTTCCACCGATCTAGAAATTAGAAATTGTGCGTCACAATTGTTATAAGAGATTAATTGTATGCTAACACCTCCCTAGCACCTTTAGCAAATGGTGCACCTGAGTTCTATGTCAACAAAGACCAGGCACAATATTGGTTTAAGAATTCTTACATTATTCTTACTACCTCTTAGTTTGAAGTGAACCTATCAGAATTCTTGAATGATACATTTACAGGAGGAAAATTTATGCAAGGCGAGGTTGTCACTGAAGAGTACATAGACAGCCAAGGTATGATTTATTTTCAATGGACTTTATAGCAAGCAAATAAAAAGAAGGATGTTAAAATCTAGTTTAGGACGCAATGCCACACGTGTGAATGCTTTTAGACTTTTTGCTTTCGCAAAAGGATTACGCTCAACATCTGATTTTGTAGAAAGTCTCAAGCACTTCAGAGAGGAGTTAGATGGTTTCAACGTGCCAGTAAGTTTATTTTAGTATTTTTTATGATTATTTCTAACAAATTATACTAGGGTGCCTTCCCTTACAGTGTTTACTTTATATTTTTTGAACAGTACTTGATACTCGTACAAGAGACTTTGCTACTTGTTGGTCTTGCATTAGGTAAGTCGTAAACAACCTTTGTTAGTACTTATGTCTTTACAATAGTTGGCGTTCTTGTTGTAACTGTATTCTTTCTCAATCTCAATATATTCGCTTCTGTACTTTGTGTCTTGGTGATCATCGCTATAATAGTTGACACAGCAGCCCTCATGGCTGCTTGGAATATTGCTCTCAATCCTTTATCAGCAGTCAATTTAATCATGTACGGACACCTTTTTTTCTTCTTAGACTGCCTTAGCTAATTGTATTTAAAAAAGGGGTGTTGGATTAAGTGTTGAGTTTGTAGCTCATGTGACCAGAGCATTTATGTTGAAGAAGGATGGTACAAGAACAGAGAGAGCATCCCATGCATTACACCGTAAGTTAATCGTGATTTTATCCGTTGAGCTTAATATTTTTCAGGTCTTGGACATTCTGTCATTTCTGGTGGATTGTCTACACTAATGGGTGTGTTTGTGCTTGCATTTGCTAAGTACCAAATTTTTGAAGTATACTTTTTCAGAATGTACTTCTTGGTTATTATAGTTGGCACACTGCATGGACTTATCCTTTTACCTGTGTTACTGTCATTGATTGGACCAAGGTTCAATACATGCTTCTTTTAGTAAGTATACATAAGAATAGTTGTATAATAAAAAGCGAAAATAAATAGTAGACTTGTTTGATGTAGTGGCAGTTAGTCGAAAATCAGTGATTGCAAGCAAACTGTTCTACCAGACATTAGATGCAACGCTACGGCTGTGGTGTTGTATTTCTACAGTTTTTCTTGCAATCACGTGATATTAGATTCAATAAGGAATTTTTAAGTAACTGCTTGAGATCTTTTGCGAACTACAACTTCCTACAAGGAACTTCTCAACGCAAATTTCTCATATGTGGGTCTAACGCCCCAATAAATAAAGAAAAACTAGGTTTCACAAGGAAAATAGTCGCGAACTACACCATCATGTGCATCACAATGGTTCGCTAGTTGCTAGCTATACAATAGACAATACATTAAGCCTACACTATCAGTTAATTAGTAGTTTTTCCTTAAACAATATTGTGAATTAAAGCGTTATTTTTAATGTCCCTTTTGTAACGAAGAAAGCTTATGCTTATCGTAAAGATAAAGGAGGCTGTTTACCCTTCGAAATACAAGGAAGGTATGTATACAATTATAAACACTCTGTACAATTGATTAACGCGTAAAAAATTAAAGGAGGGTACTCAACTTATATTAAAGTTGAAAAAGGCGCTTTCAGCGAGAAGACTAAAGCACGTGATCACAAGAATTACAAAAACAAAAAAAAACATTATTAAAACTAATTACATTTTAGCTTAAAAAGTCTATAAACGAGAGACCTCACTTCAACTCTACACATAAGTGCGTTTACAAAACAAAAAGAGAGTTCTTGTTTTTTCGAAAAAAAAAAAAAAAGTTTGAAGGAAGAACCAACTTCATTGTTCCATTTTTACTACAAAATATAACCTACATCACCAGGATTAAAATAAATGACCTGGCAAAGGATAAAATAACATTCAAATTAAGAATTAGATCTGGTATAACGCGAAAAGAGAGTCAATTAGAAACATTGACACTTGTTGTTGCTGACTTGAACTTGTCGAAGGTTCGCACTACTAGTTTTTTGGGTTTCGACTCTTATTCCGACATTTCATTTTTAGGGAGAGGAGACTTCACGATGGTTGAAAGGAAAGCGATCTCGCTTGAAGCTATCGCTCACTGCAGCGGGTAGGACTGTTTATTTGAAAAGAGGCGCCCTCTCAAGCATTTAATTAACTTTTTTTTTTCAGATTTCAGCGCTGGAGTTGTTGAGTCTGCACCACCTCCAGAGGATGTTCTAGCACAGTTTGAGGCATTAATAGAGAAAGGTAATGTTCATGTTTGTTCTCAAAAAAAAAAAAAAGAAAAAGAAAGCGCGATATTAACACGTGACACAAAGATTTTGACGACATACCGGAGAGTGAAAAAGAACATATGAGAAGTTTACCTCTTCAATCAAAATGGACACTCCTGCAACAACAGCAAAAGAAACAGCGTGAGAAGGAGCAACGTAAGGAAGACGGTAAGGTCCAAGACCTACCTGAGTACAAGTACGTTATTATTAGTCTAATCTATGTGTAAAACATGTCTAAGTTTGAATATAGCGTCAACATATTGGTGCGGAATTCTTGAGTGGCTTTTTTCTTTTTTTCTTGATACTCATTGTATTAACAGAAAATGGATACAACTACACCTCAGCAGATATCTAACCTATCCATTTTACTTCGAAGTGAACCTATTAGTTGGGTAAAAAAGTTTTTGGACTTGGGTGGTCTTGTGCAGATACTTGAGCGACTAGGAACACTAGAAAAGAGCAGACAGTGCGTTTCCTTTTTTTTTTTTTGGAAGTTTTTTTTTTTTCGGCAATGTCTTTGCTTTTCTTGCTGTTTCGATACGTATCCTCTTTTTGATCAAAGAAGTTTTAGTAAATCAGGTCATACAATGGAACTCGTTGAGGAACTTATCAAGTGCATCAAAGTAGTACTAAGAGAGCGTGTAAGTGACGTTTTTCGTGAAAACACGTGACACCTTTTGAGGATCTTTTTCAAACTAACTATTTTTATTAACGTAGTTTGGTCTGTACTCTTTAATTGAGACTGCTGGTGGAGTTAAAAAAATCTTACAAGCATTGAACCTAAAGAACTTGAGTAAAACATCTCAGTCCACTGTACTTCAGATATTGACTGTAATGTTACTGTTTCCTCAAGGACCAAGGTACAATTAAAAATGCCCAAATCTTTTTTCGATAGACTCACATTGAGTAATAGCTTGGTACGAGATGCTGTTAATACCTTCAAAGAAGTCAACAATGAGAATACCAGATTCGAGACCTTGGTCAAGCTATTTAGTGTTGCGCCTACTCCAGAGCTAACTGTATGTTTGAGCGATTTTTTTCTTCACATACACTTCGTTTTATTTATCACGTGACGTTACTGACGCTATTTTTTCTGAAAAAGTTGGAGTATTTTACATTTATTAATACATTGATTAATTCTCATGATGATGTCTCTGTTCGCGTGGCTATACGTACGTAATGGGTTCTTCTAAAATTATCTCACGCGCTATTGATAATACTGAAAAAATTCTAGGTGCTGAGTTCGTTGTGTTGGGCGTGAAAGACATTATTCAGGTTCTGAACCTTAAATATTTTTTCAGAAATTCTAAAGTTGTTCGTAGCGTTTGAAAGACACTCCACCAATGGCACCAGAGGTTTGTTTTAATAAATAAAATAAAATCACTTAATTTTACTTTAGGAAATTCTGCTCGATCTTGATAGTCAAATAGATTTATTCGAATCCGAAGAAGAGCGAGATGAAGGAGAATTACAGAAGAAATTTGCAAGTTTTTCATTTAATGCTGAGTATCCTTAACACGTGACTCTGTTATTTTTTATACTTGATTACTATATTTCTTAACTCTTAAAGCTCTATTGATGAAATATTCGCTCACCTCAGATCTAAATTCAAGGAGAGCAAAATGGAAGAAACATTCACGTCAATGTTGAGGTAATAAAAAATTGAATGAATCAAGAACTTTTCATTTAACTGCTTTTCTAGGTACATGGCAATTATACCTTCAAATCATATCGGGTACGTTTTATTAAGTAATCGTTATGTTGTTAACAAATATTCAGACAGAGTACTCTTCATGCCATCTCACAGTTTGTAAAAAGAATGGCACTTAGCATTGGAGAACAAGGTATCATCACCACTTCTTATTTATTTTCTTACCTCGTTAGACATGGAGAAAAGAACAAGAAGTCAACGCACGACTACATTGGGTACGTAGTGAACCTCTGCATTCCTATAAAATCCCTAACAAGAACGTACAGCTCAAATGAAGAATAAGAAATGGCATAAAACAATAAAAGATGTAGAGCGTGTTGATAAAATAGAAAAAGCGAGGATGGATATGTATTCATCAAGAAACAAAAGATCAAAAACAACAGAAGATATAACAGTAGATCCAGCCATAAGAGAGCGCGCAAAAAAAAGGCGCATGAGAGGTACAAACAAAACAAGTTTTAGCCAAATCAAAAACAAACAACTTGAAGTTCTGGGACGTGTCATGCTTACTTCTTGTGGGAAGTACTTATGATATAAAAAACCAAACTTGAAAGGAGTACTTAGTGTAGTAAAGCTTTTTTCCAGGCCGCAAATCGGTTTCGGTAGCACACATAGCAACACGGACAAAATCAAGTGGGCTTTTTAATTAACTCTTGTTATCACGTGGGGATTAACACCCTTTTTCACAGATCGATCCAAAACAATGTCTGCTTCAAGTCCTAGAGGAGGTCGAAGAAAGAGACCAAAACTTCCAAAAGGTGTGGATTAGAAGCAAAGAGAGTTAGACTAACAGTTAATCAAGGTGACGACTTCAAACGATCTAAAAGTACGAAAGAAAACGGAAATAGAAAAAGTCGTAAACTTGGTGAAAGATTGAAGAAGGCTCGTTCTACTCCAGCTTCAGGAGTAGACGAAAACAAATCCGAAGAAGTCTCAGAAAAAACTGTTAATGAGAAAACAGAAAATGGCGAAGAAAAACCAACAAAAGAGGAAAAACCAGTCGAATCTCCAGGCGATGCAAGCGCACCTCCACCGCCTCCTCTTCCAGGTGCTGAGGCGCCACCGCCACCACCACCATTGCCTGGTGATTCAGGAGCACCGCCGCCACCACCACTACCTGGTATGGGCGGTCCACCTCCGCCTCCTCTTCCTGGTGGCGCTGGAGGACCTCCTCCACCTCCTCCAATAGGTGGTGGAATGCCTAGAGGTACTTAAACGTCGTGTTCGTGTTGTATGCTAATTTTTTGTCTTCTTATAGTGCCTAAATTCGTGGCTAAAGGTCCTAAACCTTCTATGAAGATGAAAGGTTATCAGTGGACAAAGATTCCAATGAACCAATTGGAAAACACTATTTTCAAAGAAATTGATGTTGACAATGTACGTCTAATTGAGTTTATTTGATACCATTTGGTGGCACAAGGGTTTTTTTTATTGTTCAACAGTCATCAATTTGATACTGATTTTTGTTCATAGTTGTTGAAGATGGACTACAAGGGTATAGAAGGTGTATTCGCTGCAAAAGTTATCAAAAAGAAAGAAAAAGATCCTAATGCAGCTCCACCAAGAAACCAACAACTCATTGACGGAACAAAGAATCAAAATATCTGTAAGTTAACCGTTACAGAAACTTCAAAAAAAAACTAACACGTGATCTTTAAGCAATCTTATTATCAAGATTCAAAAAAATGTCTCACACTGAGATAATCAATGCAATCTTGAGTTTAGATTCAACGGTATTTGATGACCTTGAGATTGTGAAATCTCTTGTACCTCTACTACCTGGAAGAGAGGATGTACGTTAGAGGGTTTTAGTTTGAATCTTGAATACAATCGTTTACCTGTTGTTGACTTATGTTTCTTTAGCTTGCCTCAATTAAGGGTTACTTGGATAGTGGTGGATCTGTTGATGCTATGGCTAATGCTGAGAAGTTCTGTCATGAAATAAGCAAAGTGCCTTTTATTGCACAAAGACTTCAAGGCTTCGTATTTAAGCTGCAATTCCCTATAAAGGAAGCAGATATCAACCCAGTACGTCACTATTTTTCAAAAAGAGATATTTCAAGCGCTTCGCAATGATTAGTTTGTAAGCTAACTATGTGTTAATAAAGGGCATCGAAACTGTGTCCGCCGCTTGCAAGCAACTAATGGGATCTGAAAAATTGAAGAATCTCTTCAGAGTACGCACTTTCGCACGTGATTAATTCAGAACAAAATTAACACAAACACCTTTTCTAGATTGTGCTACAACTTGGTAATTTTATCAATGGCGGTACGTTCAGGGCAAACTGCCCTGGTTTCCAGTTATCAGCAATGTCCAAGGTACAACATCATCAAGCTAATTTCTCAGAAATTATTAACAAAAAAACAGTTGGAAGATGTCAAATCTACTGATGGTGAAACTACACTTCTCCATTGGCTAGCTACATACATTCAAGAAAATCACAAAGACCTACTCACTATAAGTGGAGAAATGGAAAAAGTCAAACTTGCTTGTAGAAGTGCGTACAAAAAAGAAAGATTGATTGTTTGTTCATTTTTTTACTTTGTAGTTTCTGTGGACACTATAACGTTGGATCTAAAACAACTGTCTGATGCAGTTGCAAGTCTAAAGGAAACTTTGACAGAGATAACACCTTATAATAGCAAGGATAAACACAAGGAAATCATGGAGGTAAGTCTTTTGAAACAAGCCTTTCTTTGCAAAATTCTGCTGTTATTTTGGGCCGTTTATTGATCACGTGTACAGGTAACGTTGAAAGAATCTGAGAAGAAGCTATTACGGTTACGTAAACTGCATAAGAGCCTTCAAGATCAAATATCAAAAGCAACTAAGTTCTTTGGCGAAGATCCAAAGAAAACCAAACCAGACGTACTGTCCTATTTCATGTAATGAACTTTTCACGTTAAACTGTACTATAGGAACTATTTAAACACTTTGCAGACTTTTTCGATCGCTTTGATGTACGTCATTTCAATGAAGACTACATTTGTTTGAACTAACGCGTAACTTTTTAGAGAGCAATCAAAGACAATGAACGCAAAAAGCGTGAAGCAGAAAGAGAGCGCAAACGCGCTGCTATTAAGAAGAAGCAAGTCAAAGGAAGAGGTGTAGTTAAGGGTAGAGCAAACATGCCTGACTTGATTGGTACGACAATGAAAAAGACAAAAAAAACAAGAAAAAAAACAATCTCATTTTTACCTTTAGGCGAACTTGCACTTGAAGCTCGTGCTGGATTCAGACGAAGAACACCTCTTAAAGCATTAGAAGCTCAGTAAGAAACTTATGAATATAGTTACAGCTTTAACATATCGATGTTGTTTGTAGTGTCTTTAGTTTCTCTCAAGAAGCAATTCAAAAAACAAAAATTTTTCTCCTTGTTTATTTTTTATGCACTTGCGTTTTTTCTTGCCTCCTCTTCTTGTTCCTCTTTAAGAGCAAGCTCTATTTCAAAATTAGCTTGTCTAGTATGAAGTTCATCAGCAATCTTTCTAAAATCTTCTGTTCTATGGTCTTCATAATCGTAAATAATATAGTTATCCTGTCGTATCATTCCTGTCTCGGTCTCAATATCAAAACAAGTTCTTTGTAACATAAGACGAGCAACCCACCAATGAGCCCAGATACCTATTTAAAAAAAAGGATAAGAACACTGAGATTTGTTGCAGTTTTGTGAACAGAAGTGTTCTTTTTTCTTTGATTTTTTTTTCAACAAAGAGCGCGCGCAGTTTTTTTTTTTGTTTAACGTACAAGGCCACTTGGTTAATGCTCCCCACCAATTTTCGCTTTTGTAAGCAAGAGAAAGACTCACATAGTAACCTCTTTCATCTTTTTGTTTACCCTCAGAATCATCCTAATAAAAAGAATATTTTAAGAATGACAGTCACATAAGTATCCTCTATTTTACAAAAAAAATTACCTCTGGTACTGGTTGTACAGTGAAACCAACGCGTAATCTGTATGCGCGGTCGTTAATACCAAGTAGAATATCCTCACCTTCAGAATCAAGAAATTTAATGTTGCCTATTTTGGAAGTTATTAATAAACCTGCTACTCTAAAAAAAAGACAGAACACATACCAAATGCTGGTTCTCCTCGCTCTAGCTCATCACTCATCTTGATAGTTTGTGTTTTTGGGTCTTTAAGTGTAACAGCAGATAATGCTAGCCTGTTAGCGAAGAAATCGCGCCACTGGTTATAGTTATTAATAATAGTTATTTTCTACGCGTATTAACGTACTCCAATGAAAAACAATGCCCATGGTGGAGTTGTTTGAACAAACTTCCTCATAAATTGTCTAACCTGCTCTCCTTCTTTTAGTTCGTTGTGGTCTTTGAATTCATCAATGCTACAATCAAGTTGAGTGACTGTCAATGTCATTTGAAGAAATAGCGCTAAAGCGTTCGTTTATGAGTACCTGACGCGGTAGCAGTGGGAATAAGGGTATCTTTGTGCTACTTTTCTGAACAGCGATCGTTTAGGCGGATGATACGCCCTTACGCGTGGTGATTGTATTAAAGGTACATACATACCCCAGAACACAACGGCGAGACCAGATAGGCACATAAATGGCATTAAATGTCTGAGTGGACTTCCTAGATTGTCTGCCGTGAAGGTACCAATACTTACACGGGATCTACAACTGTGAATTTAGGAAATGCCACAAAACTTACCTATATTGTTGGAAGACGAGCGAATTGTTGTATCCAAATGCGCTTGGTAGGTATGGGGTGATTTGTTTAGCAATGACTTTGCCTTTTAGCGCTTTTGTAACAGCATTGCTTACCAAGCGATATGCCATTTTGTTATGCCTATACCAAGCGTATTTGATAATCTGATACGATTTCTGTTGACTTGTACTTAGTTTTGCACAGCTAATAGCTATTGAGGTCTGTAATGACCGTAAAAAGAGTGCCATACGCTTGGACTTGCAATGAAAGCACTTTGTACGCTACACAAGGCGACAGACAGTTTTCAAATTAAGAGATCTATGCGAAATTTGGCCATGCTACAAACAACGCGTATAATTGCTCGTGCAATACCTCCAGTAGTAAAATGCGCTGGAGCAACGTGCCAATCACGTCTTTCTTAAATGACATCAACTTGAAGCATGATATTCATGTTGTCTTCACGCATTGGTAAGCAAGGGAGCGAGTGCTATGTTAAAACAGCACATACAAGAACGATCCATCAGTACTCTCCAGCTTAAATTGCTAACGTAAGCAACTCAGTACAACCCACGAACAAGCGGATTTTTGCGGAACGCGATGCAATGGCGTTAGGGCAAACAGTGTTGTAAGGTCATTACATGACTCTATTCAGTGAACGTGTCAAAATGACATTTTGACACTTTGCCAATTTTGTTAGTTCAATGTCAGCGTGTGTTGCCACGTAGTACTCAAACTTCTTTTGGGTACTTTTGTTCCAGTGAGCTTTGGATACCTACGATGTCTACCTTCGCTTATTTACTGGTCATAAACGCGGTACAGAACTGATGTTATTAATAACATACCATGTTCTAAATTCTTTGTTGATTCTTAACCTAGTAAGGGACTCCTTGACGATTGGCAACAAGAGGAGAACATTTACAAAGGTATATGTGCTTGGTATCCCTCAGCTATGCACGACAAAAACAGATTAGTCATTTCGCAGTGCCTCTTCAAGACGCAAGTGCAATGACGACTATATTTCAAATTAGCTACCAAACACTTTGTGAGCCATAAACAAGGTACTTCAAAATACGTACCGGCACAGTATTTTAAGCTCAACTTACTAAACCACTTGTATAACACAGGCAAAAAGCTATTCTATTTACAATACAAGACTGTGGATTTTTTCGTTTTCTCCTTTTTGTTTTTGTTTTTTTTTTTTTTGTACACAGTTTTACGACACTAATAAAATTATCCTATACCGCAGTTGTATTTTCAACCGCAGCTCGTATAAGAATATCTAAAACGGTCGACATTACTCTAAAAAGAATAGATTAGTAAGAAGTACTAAGAATGTTTTGTCAAAAAACTGGTAGTTCACGTGATTCCAAAGCGTGATAAAATAGTGTGGCTACGAGGATTTTTTTTGGTTATGTTGTGTTTTAAACCCGGGATTCTTCGTGAGTCTCGTAGGTTATCAAGTCTATTTTAGCGTACGTACACTTTAATATTATTTCTGTCAACGGCCGTTGTGGTGTAAGGTGGGTATAGAACGTGTCCGTTGAATTTATCTTGGTATTTCTCTTGAATAAAATTACTTGCTTTATCATAGTCCTCACCACCTAATAACGCGGTTATTATTTATTATTTAGTACAAAAAAGTAAATTTGGACAAAAAATAGCGCGTGGTTGTGTTTTATCGTATAAATACGTACCATCGTAATCAGCAAATAGTTTTTTGAGGCCTGCCGAGTCCTCTTCTATTTTTTGCTGAAAAAGATCTTTTTTATTTAAAAACAGCATAAACCCCGCATCTCTAAAAAATGGAGAACCTACAGTACACAGTATTAACAAAAATTATATTACACACGAATTCAGAAATTCAACAACCGCGAAGCTGTACCTGACACTTCAGAAAATAAAGATAAAGCTTCCTCCATGCTATTCATGACATTAGTTGTTAAATACGCCAAAGAGCGATGATTATCCTTACCGGTTCTGTGTGGGGTCTTCTTCAAGAACTGCGTCGTCTACAAAAGGTTTTTAGTACGTAGTAATATAATGTTTACTAAGTGGCGTACACTCTTCCAAACTAGCAACATAAATAACAGCGGTAACATCTTCAAAGCAATGTAACCATTTACGCCTCTCAGTACGCTGTCCACCAACATCAATGAGTTTCAATTTGACGCCTTGAACATTAAAAATTGTTTCTACTACTCCAGTTGTCTTTTGTTTTGCCCTTAGGGAAGACGTTAAAGAGAAAAAATAGAGAATTGTTAGCTGTCTTTTTAGGTATGGTAAGAAAAAAGGAAAAAAAAAAATTGTGATTTCATCCAACACGTCGCAGTAATAGTTTGTCCGTTACTCGATTTGTTGGTACGTTTTTATTATGAAATTACTTTTAAAATGTACCTTAGTATGTCCTCTTCTGTAGGCTCGAAATCATCAGCGAAATACCTCTCTGCTTGTTCGAAATAGCTATTGAGATAAAATTATAAGACCAAAAAGGAAATTAGGTATGCATCGACAGCAGTTGTAGAAAGTTTTTTTTTGTACTGTTACGTACTAATCTGCTTGGCATGATATTGATAGTTCTGCTCGCTTATTTTTAAAGAAATCCTTTGCCTTCTTATTCTTCCACACGTGTTGTATTGCCTTTAAAACATCCTGACATAGTATAAGCACTCTTGCTTACATTGACGTTTGAAACGCACCTCACCTGGCTCCGTTGAGTCCATAATTCTGGCAAAATGTTTCTAACAGGGGTAAACTGGTGGAAAATCCAGATGGCGTTGTAAAACTGGTTACCTTCATGCCACTGGGACAAGTGTGATTTTGTTTAAGGCCGTGCACGAGCTTTTTCATGTTTTTTAACGTAGCGTCACGTAAGACGTGCTTATACTTCTCCGTCTCAGTTTTTGTAAAGCCACCCGCATGTATCAATTTCATTTGCTTTAAATTATTGGTTAAAAATTAACGCCCTGGGCAACTCACAGCGTACTTTGGCGAATGTACTTTTACCTGAGTCTCCTGTACCTGTTTTTACTTAAATTAGTGCTTCAAACATGTCGCGAATTAGACGTACCCAATAACAATAAATTGATTGTTTTCGACATTTCCTGTTTGCCATTGCGCAAATCAGCGTTTATTTGATTATTTTTTTCCTTTTGGCCATGGCTGGAGCTCATACAGCAAGCCATTGCGCCTCGCTTTGGGGTGTGTAACAGCAAGGAGTTATCCCAGTTGTGTATTAGCTACCAATGGAATTGTTTTATTTCATAAATTTCAACATCGTTCCACATAACGCTTGAAACTGTACACTGTTGCGTCCACTAACTAATGACAATTATTTTAAATGGTAACTAACAGCCTAAACCTTGCGTTAGTTTTGGAGCAAAAGCAGCTTTTGTTCTATCAATAGGCATGACCTATCTACAATGTGGATAACTTAATCGTTCGTTGTTTACAACTACGCGCTACGCGCAAGGAGTTTATTCTTAGTTGTTCGTTTCGTATTTTTTACACCTTTGTGGAAGCGAAATCGCTTATACGATTGCACCTATTGGGTTGCAAGCGCTGCCAGTATTATATTGGCATTCTAGTGAGATAGCCCAACGCAAACCTAAAATCAACGTCAGTACATAAACAGACCCAGACATTAACGTTTTAAACGTACACCACAAACAATAACGGACGCAAAGCCAGCAGTAAGAATCAAATAGTTTTTTAAACCAGTGATTTCTTTGAATACAACAACAGCCCATACTGCTGCTACTATACCAGGAGACGTTGTTATTAATGGAAATGTAACAACATATTGCAAATTCTGATTTGCAACAAACCATCCTATTTCAGCAATTGCCCATAATACACCTACAAAGACTATCAGAAAAAAAAAAGAAAAGTTCTTTCAAGCGAGTTTTTTTTTATGTACCTGAAGCAATGCCTGGTAAAATAGCTTTAGGGTAAATGTCTGGTTTGTTTTTTTTAAGGAAGCAGTACACTATAAACCAAAATGTACTCGCTAACCATATACCACAAAAGAATGCAAAGCAATAATCCAAATCTAATTTTGGTAGTATTAGTAACTCAAACTAGTTTCTTTCGGTAGTCGTACAGTGTCTGGATTTAGTAGGGTCATTGTCAATCATGTGTTGTACAGGATTGAAGGAGTTACCGTACATTAGGCCTACAACAAGAGCGCTAACGATACCCACAACGTGTCGTAATCGTTTTGGAATCTACAATGCGTTAAACTAAGTTGTGTGACAAGTCAGACGACCTTGTCAAGAATTGATGTCTCTGTTCCTCTGTCTCCGGAATCACTCCCGTTTATTAGATTATCAGTTTCCTTTGGCAAGTTGTCTGTATCAATGAGAATAGAAATATGAATTAAATAGTACCCCAATCTTCATTGTCGCTAGATGTTGTACTAAAACAATCAGTATTAGCAAGATTGTTAAGGAATTCTTTAGTTCTTACAGAATGCCTCCTGAGTTCTTCTTCTTTTTCTTTTCACCTGGCTTACTACAAGGTGCAACTCAATTAGCCGAGGTTCAATTTAAACGTGCTTGCTCGTACATTACAATAGGTTTTACAAATGTTAGTATAACGATTGCCAACACAGCAAAGCAAACACCAACAACATTTAAAGCGACATGTCTCACTTTTTGCTACAGACAAATCGAAAAGTCAGAAAACGTGATAGGCAGCAAAATGTCAAGAATTGATTGACAATTACCTTATGAAGTCCATAGAGTCCAAAAAAGCCACTTGACCATCCCATTAACATGCTAGATAACCCCCACATTGTAACAGCAAGTGCCATTCCAATCATATGTATAATAGGCACCTAGAATAACGATAAATGTCAGAAATTTTGCATAACCCCACTAAATCTAACCGCTGCGATATTCCCTATTGAATTTGTAAGATACACGTGGGTGAATATTTACAAAAACAAAAGCACTAACCTGTCGCCCATAATGCACCACCAACCATGGCCTAGTTGAAAAGTCAAAAACAATAATTTCTGATCGTTGTTGCACGTACAAGCGGTTCAAACTCAGGAAAGTGTCTTATACCAAGTACAACGAAAGAGCATAGGAAAATTGCGCTAGAATGGTAAGCCAGCAGCTTTTTGGGAAAGAATAGGCCAATATTGTCACGTACTTGCATGTAACCCATTGAAAGAACATGCCGTCGCCTGTTTTAAACTTTTTAACCTGTACAATTGTCAAAAGAGCAAATACGCAGCTACAAACGCTTCAATATGCAACAACAGTAGCGTACAGGTACAAAGTTAGTGCCATAGCATAATGCGGCTGCAACTATGCCTATATACCCTAAAACTGCGTTAATACAAACAACGTAAGTGTAGATTGGCGTACCGAGTAGTGGGTTTTTATTATCAGCGCCTGGTGGCATGGTGCCATTAGACATATTCGCCATCGTTGGCGTAGCGAGGATAAGATCCATGTTGCGTACACCTCTGGAACTTTCCAAATTGTTACGATTCTTTGTGGTTTCAAAAAAGGAAAATGCCAAATATACTCATTAATCGATGAGCTATTACCAGCAGCGTACGGTGAGACTTGTGGTTCCCATCTAGAAGACTAATTAAGTCGTTTTCAACTGTTTTGTTCATATTTAAGCGTGAAATGGATACTGAGCCACTTGTACCCGTCTTCGAACCAGAGAGGAATAAAAAGGATTGCGGGCACGTTGCGACATATAGTTTATGTAGACATTGACACTCTAAATGTAGAAAACCAGTTAGATCTTTGCTCCATAGCCTGTTTTTTGGCGGCTTGCATCCATGGGACTACATAATAGAAGCATTTATTATAATTCTAATTGTTGGCAATGTAATTATGTTTATTGTATCTACGGTAAGCTTATCTTGATCAACAACGCATCAGATATCCTTTTTGTTATCTACAATCTAATAATTAATAAAATAGATACCAGGAGTGGATTACAGCGATGATAGGTACTTAAAAAGAACAATGGAGCTAAAGTAACAAAATATAGAACAGAAAAGAATCAAGGGCCTCTCTTAGATTACTTAGAGCTTGCGAGTGTGATAATCTTTACAATTGAGTACATTATTCGGGTTTATACGTGCATTGAGAAGAAAAAGTACTAAAAGATACAACTTCGTATTAGAGTAAACTGATGACTTTTGCAGGTTTGGACAGCGAGGACCAATACTTGGTGACCGTCACTCACATTTGTGAATTGCTTATATTTATTAGGCCGTATTAAATACATGTTTACGTTCATGGCTCTTATAGACATAGTGGCACGTGACCATCGAGCAGTTTTTTTGTTCGCTTTATGTTTTTTTTTCTGATGTTTGAATACAGGCTATATTACCATACTGGATAGCAAAAGCTGTTGCAGGGAATACTAATGTATCCTTCTTATTAGCGTTCCGTATCACAAGGCTCTTTAGGCTGTTCAAGGCACTTTTTTTTCCAAAAACTTTTTCCTTTGCTGACTTGTCACCAGATTGAGAAGTACACTCATGCCATTAGCATTTTGAAAAGCGTTTTAAAGAATAACAGAGAGGTTCTTTTAACCACCTTGTTTATGGTACAGGGTTTTGTGCTCAAACAAGTATTTGACACTTTAATTAGGGAATGCTATTGTTTCTTATTACAGCTTCAATATTGTACTTTGTAGAGAAGGATAACCCATCTAACAAATTTGATTCAATACCTGACACTTTGTATATTTGTATCCTACTTATTACGGGGCAAGGTGTGCCAGATGAAGAGATACGTATGTTATTTTGTAGCAACCTAATTCAGTCAAAATTCATTCACCGTGTAATTTCTACTGACCCATGAATTAGTATCTGCTGGAGGCAAATGGGTAGTAGGTACTCTCTAGATTTCTATGCATACAATGTCAAGTTAGAAGTATCTTTTTTGGTGTTAATAGTTGTGTTAGGAATAACTTGCGTATTTTCTATTGCTGTATTTGCTGTACGCTTTATTGCTTTTCGTGAATCGGTTTGTTGATGTTATCTTGTTTTTAGGTACCTACTGCTATTCTTGGTTGGGGATTTGAAAGTGTTGGAGAACATTTTATTGAAGTACGTAAGCAAAAGAAGCTAGAAAGGAAACAAAAGAGAAGAAAAAAAGCAGAAAAACTACGAGCTAAAGGTGACTTCTTTTTTGTTATTCTAATCGCTTACAAGGACTAGGAATTGATGTAATAACCTCAAGTGATACTGATGATACCTTTTCTCTTAATCTAAGCTCCACTGATGAAGAGGAAGCGCAAGATATTAACGGTGATTCCAAGCTTGCAGTTCTTGATAACGTATTGGATTCACATGTTCAGAAGTCTCTAGAAAGTCGTATAGATGAACTAGAAGGCAAGCTCTCAGATGCATTGATAGTTATTTCTCGTCTGCAAAAGTCTGTGAAGAGTTTAAAAGACAGTTCTGAGTAAACTTCATTGTAAATTAAAAAAAAGATTTTATTTAGAGACAATTTATACTGAGTTGAAATGTACTTGACCTCTTTCGAGGTTACATCTTGATGAGACCGGTTCTGAGTGCAATAAAAGCAGCGGCTCCAACTGCAGCCACAATGGTACCAAGTGTCAAAGCGCTTTTGGCGCTGTTTGAAATACGTGGAGGTACAGAATTGAATATTTTGTTTGTTCTATCAGAGTACGGAGGATAACGAAGCTTCATATCTGGCCATAGACCCTTTGTTTTGAATTATATTAGTTTCAGTATCAAACATGATTTATAAGTTATGAAGTACCTTGTCAAGAACGGACTTATAATGAGAGAATACTTCAAAAGAAGTAGAACCTTTTTGAGTGGAGTAAGCGTTTCTGATTTGGGATTTTTACGTTTTTTTCAGAAATACATACCATGGTATTTTCCAATGCCTGAGTCTCCTACACCACCAAATGGTAGATCAGATGCTATGTAGTGCATCATTGTATCATTGAATACGACTGCACCTGATGAAGTACTTTGAAGTATTTTATCTTTCAAGGCTTTGCTCCTATGAAACGTTTAGTACGAATTTTCACTCTTTTTTGTTAATATGATTTTTGACTTACTTGGAGAATAAGTATAATACTAACGGTTTTGGTCTATCGTTAACATATTTTATAACTTCCTCGATATCACGGTATGTATATACAGGAAGAATAGGGCCAAATATCTCTTCAGTGGCGATCTAAAAAATAAATAAAGGAAAAAAAATCAAAAAAACCAAAAAAACTAAAACTTACTTTGCTATCTGGTGGAGGATTATCAATAAGAGTAAACTCCATGAAACGTTCTTCTTTATCATATTTACCACCACCGAGTATTTTTTCCTTATCTATTTCCTCTAGCATAGATATCTGTCTATCAATATGCCTATCACTAACAATGCGTGCGTAATCCTAAAAACGATAAATATGGATGTTCTGCGCAGTGTCCAACCACATCCGTAGATCGGCTAGATTTGTTTATGAACTTTTTTTGTTCAAGAGAGTTTTTTGCTTTTTGTGGCTGGAGTTGATGATCCGGTTTATTTCTTACCTTGGATTTGGACATGCCAATAGGGAAAAACTCATCAGCTGCTTTTTTTAATGCAGCAACGAACTTTGATTTGATACTCTCGTGTATGAACAAGTAGTCTGGTGATATACAATTTTGTCCACAACCTAGTGTTTTGCCCCTTTTTGAACGTTAATAAGCCAATAATTTAGATGAACTTTCCAGATGTTCAAAAATCCAAAAAAAAAAATATAAACAGCTTGATTGATACGTACCATACGATACGCCTTGCGGATACCTTAATGTCACAATCACTATGAACAATAGTTGGTGCTTTACCACCAAGTTCAAGTACGACAGGTGTCAAATGCTCTGCAGCAGCCTATTTTAATTGGACGTTAGCGTTGTTTAGTTATTTTTTTTTTTTTTTTTGGTACCTTCATTACAATCTTTCCAACGCTCGTTCCTCCAGTGAAGAAAATCAAGTCAAACTTCTGTTTGAGTATTTCTGTACTTTTTTTAACACCTCCAGTAAGTACACGAATAACCTCTGGATCAACATATCTTAGAGTTATGGTAAGTTATTGATAACAACAAGAACGTACTTTGGGTCGTTGAGTAGCTCGTATAAAAGCTTCTCGCAACTTGGTGCTACTTCTGATGGTTTGACTAGAACAGCGTTACCAGCTGCTATAGCACCTACTCTTTGTTAACTCTGAGGTTACCGACACATGTCAAACCGTTTAAAAGAAACGGCGAAACGACGTACCGAAAACAGGCTTCAAACACAAGGAGATTGGATAATTCCAAGGTGCGATAACAAGTACAACACCCAAAGGTTCTGGATGCACGTATGCGCTTGCTGGCTAGCCAGCATTTTAGGAAATTGGTAATTATTAACGGTTGTACCTTCAACATGAGAGGAGTCGATTTCTTCTGTGGTTTCACCCATTTATCCAAGTTGTCGAGGATGGTGTCAATTTCCCCGATCATGCCGTACATATTAGCGCCTGATAGAGAATCTGGATGTCTCAAATCAGTTGACAATGCTTGTTTTAACTTGCCATGACGTTAATCACAATTGTTGTGTAAAGTACGTTTGTACCTCGCTCATGTTTTCAACAATCATCTTCTTGAGCTTTAACAACTGTTGTTTCCTCCATGAAACACGTAACGTCTTTCCTGTGGCAAAACCACGCTTTAAAACGTCTACAACGACAGGAACATCATCTAAATAGCGTAAGACGATAATTGGTAACAAGCAATTTCCCTACCCAGTTTGTCTGTCATTTGTGAGCAAAATAACAATTTTTTTTTTTTTGGGCTTTTGGTCGTACAAGTTCCATCAGGAGTTCAGTTCTGGCTATTGTTGAGAAAAGTAGTACAAATCACTTCATTGCGTACTATGTGGCAATCAGCACGCTGTATTGTGCAATCTCGTGTACAATCTACTAGAAAGGTGTCTAGGCGCAAAGGTGCGTGTCTTGGTGGCCATATCACGCGTAAATGATGGATATTATGTACTTTTAATAATTGTTCTCCTTTTTTAGGCGTACGATGCTATGCTCTGGACCTAGTAGACCTCGTATCCACTGAGAATTCGTCCAGGTGAGAAACGAGAAAATCAAACATTTGACATGAAATCAATTGGCCTATTAACTCCCTATACAGTATGGAAAAGAAAAAAAAGCATATGGAACGAAAAGAAAGAGCTGAAAGTGCCCATAGCGGTGTACCACGAGCTAATTTCTCTGAACTTGAAGCTGATGTACCTGCGCCTAAACGTAGAGGTAGCTCAGCGTATGACAATGATGGCAGGCCATCCAAGAAACGTTCTGAGAGACGAAGAGATGGTAGAGACAAACGTGCAGGGTACAATGAGAGGAATGACGACAGAAGAGGTGATAGGAGAGGTAGACGGGAAGATCGCCGTCCGAATAGGTCCAGATCTTATGACCCACATCATCACAAAGAGGAAGTAGCTAGTGATATAGTAGAGGAGAAAGTAGAAGAAAATACTGAGCCATATAAAGAGCGTAGCTTCGAAAGTAGATTTGGAAGTGAAAGGATAGACGTAGGAGAGGTACATTGGTAACAAAGTGTTACTGTTGCAATAAGGATATATATGATTAACATTTTTTAAATAGCGTCCTGATAGAAGAATTAGTGAGAAAACAAGCGCTGCCATTGAACGACAATTATATAGGAATGTATCTAGAGATGTAAATGAGGAAAGACGTAAAGAAATTTTTGGAACAGTGTCAAAGCGTATAAAAAAGAAGAACAAGCAACGCCCACAAACTGACACGGTACAAAAGAATGAAAAGACAAGAACAAGTCATTTTGTTATTTATAAAAACACAAAAACCCAACTTGATTTGAGCTTTGTTCGCTTACACCTCTCGGTTTTACAGCGTATTCAAGATACAGCAGAAGTTTTGGAAGTAATGGCAATGAGTGATTGGTATACAGTTCTAACTAAACATTTTGATTTGGCTGTAGAGTACGTGACGTGCAGTGTAAAATACCCAACTACTGAAGTGTTAACCAATATTCTTTAGGCAGCAAGAGGAGAAAGACATACGAAGTATGCATGAACGACTTGTCAATGCTTTCCCAGAGTATCATTGGCTACTATGGGAGTTTATGTAAGCGTGATTTAAATTGTTGATGTCTTGTTATTTATGTTCTTCTGTTAGAGATGCACCTACCGCTGAGTGGTGGCAAAAGACAAAACACCAAAGATATTTTCTTACACGTGTAAAAAAACATTTACATTTACACACTGCTGAAGCTTGGTATCGTGTAACATCTGAGGAGATAAGAAGATTAGGTGGTGCACCACTATTAGACATGTACACATCTTTTCTTTTGCAACCATTTCTTATTTTTTTCTGTCTATTTGTTTCACAGAAATAGAGCTTTGTCTTTTCAGTTTCGTACATTAACGCCCTCAAATAGTTATGGTTCATTATCAGAAGCTATGCTCACATTGTATCCGGAGCAAAAATGGAGAGCGAGCCAATTTCAGTACGTGTTGATTGGTGTAAAAAAGATTGTACAATCTTTTATTTAAAACTTATTCTTTTTTAGTGTAGATAGTATTCCAGATTGTGTTAACACGCTATTAATCGATTGTGATAACATTTTTCATACATTGCCATACGTATCAGAGTGGCTATCTAAAAAAGATTGTAAGTCATCACAAAATATTGGCTCAACTAAAACTAACTCATAAATCATTAGCTGATGAAGGAAATTCACTTCAACGACAAATTATGCGCCAGTGCGTAATCGACTTGACAAAGAAATGGCTTGAAAATCTTAAACAAGTTAAACGTGTTGTTGTGTACGGAGATAGATTCTTTGACTCTACCTCTGAAGTGTACGCCACTACTTTCACGCTTTCACTTCAATTTCCAAAGATGCTGACTTATTTTCCTTAAACAAAGTACTGAGAATGGCACTACGATAGAAATGCTGAGTGCCTCAGGTTTTGAGTGTGCTGACGATGCAATGAAAGCTTGGGTACATACACTATCACCAGAAAACCTTTCAGCAACGATGGTCATTACATCAGACAGGTACAATCTCGCACAACCTTACACCATAGCTAAGAAAAGGTATCTAACTTTTATATTTAGGGACTTACGTGAGTCATTTGCAGAAGAAGGCATAGAATACCAAATGTACTCTCAAGCTTGGTGCCAAGCAGCAATCAACCTATCGTACCCTGAGTACTCTCTTTACAACTATTCGATATTCGCTGTTACAAGAGCAAGCTCTCATACACTCCTTAAAAAGGTTAAAGCTGTTGAAAAGCAGTTAGAAGCGTTATCACAAACAGATACTGCAAAAATACCTTTGTACCAGGCTTATGATACGTTCACTCGTTTAACACGTTCTTTGGATGCTGCAATTACATCAGAAGGAGAATGTGCATCTCAATTGTCTGGTTTAATGAATCACATGAATAAAGCAAGGCGTTGGGACTAAATAAGATACTTGTATTTTTATGGACCACACGTGAGATGCCAAGAAATATAGTATTGCATTCAAAGTTGCGGCAACATTTATTTGCCGGCTAAAAACGTGATAAAGATGTCGTGTTAGACCAACATTAAGAGATAAAACCCAGCTTGTTTTCACGCAATTAAAACTGCGCATTGCATCCCAAATAAGAATATTTACCAGCTGACTAGTTTTTATAATTACAGTTTTAAAATACAATACAGTTAAATTTACATTTGATTGATCCACAAAGTTGCACAAAATCAACTTGGTTTTCGCCTGTGTTTTTTACGTCTTTTTTTAACTGTAGGTCCAGTGGCTGATGGTTTTGGTATTTTGAATAGCTATTAAATGTCAGACACATTTATTGTAACGATCAAGATTAACGTACCTTGTTATTATATGCTAATGATCCCCTACTCTTCCTTGGGTTGTGTTTAAGTGTATGCTTTGATAGTCTCTTTTGTACCATATCTGAGTTTTTCTTGTCGTTCATTGCATCCAGTGCTTTTTGCATTTCCTCAATCTCTCTGTCATATTCTGCTTGTCTTCTGGCGGCTTCTGCTTGCCTTCTCGCAGCTTCTTCTTCGTCTCTGGCTTGATTAATGGCAGCTTCTGCTCTCTTGGCATTAATTTGTCGTTGAAGGGCTTCCTTATCAAAACGCTCTTTACACATTGCAAAAAACCCTTCCAACTTGAAAGGTCCCAAAATGTTCTCCAAAGAAGTTGGGTATGCTCGTCCATTGGCGTAATACAACGTAACCATGTTGTATAGAGAAGCTCCGTCAAGGTTCAAGCTAATATGACGCAGAAATGCTGTAGACCATTTATTCTCTTCTGCTGGGTATTGGTCGTTTATCCAAGCGGCAATATAAGGTCCTCCAAGGTCTATCAACTGCTCGGGTTCCGAATCTGGCGAAAAGAAGCTATCGTTACTACTAAGATAGCCTTCGGAGTGAGGCGCAGTAGAAGTGCGAGAACTAGAATTACTAGGTTCTAAACTCGCGTAAACAATTGTAACTACCGCAATTACAAAAAACGCACCCATCATTTAGTTCCTGCAGGAACTTACGAGTTCCTTCCAAAAACAGTAGTCAAAAAACGTCAACAATTTACAGCTGTGTTGTTTAACTTTGGATACAAACCAACGAATACTTATTGCCCACCAAAGTCGTTCTAAAAAACTGTGATAGATGGGTATGTTGTTTTATCATCCCTGCAGTAAATCTTGTCGTATGTCTATGCGAGACCAAGTGCACGTGTCACGACCAAACATTAAGTCAAATACCACAAATCTCAATTTAGCGATGGAGTGAACGTTGTCAATGATTTGGCGTGGCTATTGGTGCAATGTTGCCCATCAGCGCCAAAGGTTTGAGGTTATTGGCGCAAAGCTTGGCGTTAAAGATTTAAATGGGTGGTATAGTGTTACGCACAGGGATATAAACCAAAATAATGGTAGAGGTGTCATGCTGAGGTGTGTTAACCACAAAACTGGTTTAATACGCTATAAAATACGCGTTCATGTTATTTGTAGCGTTAACGCGCGATAGATACGACAATTCTGTTTATAAAGCTCTTGAGTGCATTTATCCGTGGCACAACTGGCAACCAGAGCGATTTAGGTACGAATAGTGTTATTTGGCGTGCGTTACTAACATTTCATGTAGAAAAGTGCCCCAACGCTACTGGGGGTACAAACATAACCAAGGAAAGCTTCTCGACACGATAAGCGAAACACTAAACGTAAAAGAGCTTGATGGATGGTATAACATTTCAGTTGCCAGCGTCATAAAGCAACGTGGCCATGGGCTTATCAGCAGGTACATAGTTATGGAAATAGCGAAAGCTTTCTCATTTTACATAAAGATTCAACGGATCTTTACAAAGTGCCTTGTGCGCTAATTTCCCATGTCATGCTTGGTCGTTTAAGGAAAAGGGTGATAGAAACCCTTATAGATACTGGCAGGACTCAAAGAATGTCAAAGATTTCCTTCACAAAGCTATGGACACACTCGGTATAAAGACACTAAGCTCTTGGTATGGTTTGAATTTTGACGAGAACTTGTTGTTAATATTCTCCATTTAGGTATACAGTATCAAAAGCGCAGGTGTGTCAGATAGGTGGTGGAGGATTGTTAAGATATTATCCTCAAGTTTTATCAGTGTTGGATCCGCAGTACCGTTGGGAGTGGCATAAGTTTATTACCTTGTCCAAAAAATCACGACAAAGGTAAGCAGACTTGGGCTTCCTGTAGTCTTACGCTACCTCTTTGTTTTGTAGGTGGATGTCATCATGTATTTCTAGAGTGTTCCCTGAGTGTCATGTCATAGATGAGCATGCTGTAGGGACGCGAGCAGCGTCAGGAAGAAGTTTGACCGTTGATGTATTTGTACCTGATTTAACACTTGCTTTTGAATATCAAGGTATGCCTTACCAGTTGCATTTGTTTAATTGCTTTTCTTATACATTTAGGTGAGCAACATTATGATGATAAGGTATTTGGAGAGGGTTTATCAAGTGTAACTAGAGAAGCTTATGATGTCGAAAAAAGAGTCCAATGTCACGTTGCAGGTGAGAAAAATGTCGAGATTGTCGATCAGTTTTTTCACTTTTCTTTTGTTTAAAGCTGAGGTTTTTTTTACAGGTATAACGCTTGTTATCATCCCGTACTGGTGGGATGGTACTACACAGTCTCTTATCAAATATATATCTAACCAAGCTCCTCACGTGCAAGTGAGTACTCAGTTAGATGATGCTCTTCTGTTTACTGATGTAAACGCTACATGCTCATTTGAAAACACAAATCGACGTACAATGAACCCTGAACAAGTGAAATTGGCAAATGTAAACTAGTTGTTAAATAAAAAAAGTACTACTATTATCACAAAAAATGTTAGCACAAAACTGCAGAAATTTTTTTGGGAGATGTTTCAATTCAAGTACTTTTTAAAAGAAAATTATTTATTAATTGTAGACCAATTAGATGCTGGTTGTTTAGACAAAGATATTTACAAACTCGTGTGCGTCTACTGATTCTCTAAGTTCTCTGAGATCAGCGTCTTGTAGAAAGTAAGATAATCCAGGACAATCATCATAAGAACTCGCTTCCTTTAAGTAATCCATTGCTGTTTTAAGCCATACATCAGTACTATCTACTTTCTTAGTTTGTGAATCTTTGTACGCCCTAACCAGCATACATTGTATACATGCCATGTTATAATAAATTATACCACGTTGATAAAAATCTAACATGTGCTTGTTGTGAGCTTCCAAGTCATCTAAAATCATTGTCACGTGATCAATATCCCATTTTATATTTTTTAAGTATTTTCTAAATTTATCAGGTGTCCTTGTCCATTCAGGCATTGTCTCAGTGAGCGTCATAGAAGGGAACAATTCATTGAAATTAACATCATTAATTGTACTTTTTGGATTTTTTTTGTACTCCAAGATTGCCGCCACCAGCTGTAGCCCTGATGCTGTCATTTGGCTTAAGCACGATCGCTCAAATTCAGGTATACCTCTAAAAAGGGCTGACCAAATGATAAGGAAGAATGCTTTTGTTGAGTTGATTAATCTCATCTCCAAACAAAAGTCCAAGTCACTTTGGCCAACAACTCTTTCTTCTTCACCTTCATTGTCTTCCTTAGTCAGCTGCTCGCCGAAAATCTCCCAAAAGGTTGCAATGTTCCTAGCGCATATAGCACCATAGTACCTAGCCATGCATCGCGTTGTTGGAGAGATAACGCCATCGTAAATCATAATCATACCACAGCCCGTACCTCGCAGTATGTTTACGTGTGCCATGCCGTTACAACAGTTAAAGCCACTAGTTGTCAATTTTATTCTACTGTCAAGGTGCTCAAGAAGTATCAAAGCTTGGTTCGTTACATCCCAAAACCAACGTGCTTGGCGGTTATAAGAAGGCGTAGTAGACCGCCTCAGTGCATCAGCAGCCTACAACGTTATTCAATATCCGCTCTCGAGACTGCAATCTTACCTTCGCGCCGCTGAGAGTCATGCTTCGCGCCATTTTGAGCGCGTCGTCCTGCGATAGCTTCTTACGTAGACTGTAGACGGTAGAAGCAAACATCGTCCTACTTACTACTCGTAGAGATAGAACTGTGCTCAAGTTAGAATATTGAATGATGTAAATCCAAAGCTCAGTAGGAATGCTGTCAAGGGTCCTCGCAGGAATAGCTGCCGTTATTTTTTCAACCCATAAATCACGCTCTGTTTGCTTGGAGGCGCAAAAGTGCACTGTACTACCTCCAACGGTGGAAACCTTTTATAGATGTCAGTTTGTATTTATTTAACAAAAATGTACCGCAAATCCGTGTCTTTTCTTCATTGCGATGTTTGTAGATTCGATTACGGCGTCTATTGGTATTTAGAGTCGAATTAAATAAAGACCTTACCATCTGTTAACGTAACAGTGTAGCCACACGTAGTTTTACTATTCTTACCGCTAAATAGCAACAGTTGATCGTCTGACAACTTTAACCACCTTTTACGCCAAAGATCTCGCTTTAAATATTCGTCTCGTATCCAAACTTGTCCTTCCATGCTAACCCAATCAATAAAACATGAAATGGGATGGTTAGCCCAACTTATAACTGATAACTTGAGATGTCAATCACTGAAACAAATAAGTTGGTTAAAAAAGACACCAATTTAAGATTGTTGGATTCGTTCATACACTATTCTCTACATTTGATAAGGCCTTACATAGTCTACATGCTGCTGTTTCT
This sequence comes from Trichosphaerium sp. ATCC 40318, assembly GCA_038496445.1. NCBI lineage: Eukaryota > Discosea > Flabellinia > Trichosidae > Trichosphaerium > Trichosphaerium sp. ATCC 40318. The sequence continues at coordinate 38,547 of JALMLS010000311.1, read as the reverse complement.
TCTGAGTAGTCTTCATAAGGATGTCCCAATATCTCACCTTCTGCTTCTTGATCTTGATAGTAATTGATAGCATCTCCTTGTCTAATACCGTCTAACAAGCGCATAATTCCTGGCAGTGAAGATCTAGTAAGACTTTGTAAGCGAAGCCACTCATGAAGTATAACTCACTGGTGCTCAAGTCTTATAATTTCTGGACCCCACGTGAACAGCTTGTCTAAAACACGTGATCCATAGTATACTACAAAATAAGAGTAAGTTTGTATTATACGAAATATTAGTACCTGTGATGGTGTTAGAGCAAACTGATTCCATGACTTCTTTACTGAAATGTTGAGATGAAGCCATAGCGTCTATGATTATTGCAAAGGTATACTTTCCAATTGTTTGTCTAAAGTCTATGTACAAAAAGGTGAATAAGCAACATTAATACTACTACTCTGTCTGGCACCTTCAAACGAGATCTGTTCTATTCCCTGAGTATTTGTCAAATAGCCTGATGAATGTGTTATTGTGTACCTGCATGCCACATGTTTCTCCATGTATTTCATAGCCGTTCTGTATTTTTTATTGCTGTTAATACAACTTAAGTAAACCTATCACACGCACCTTCAGCAATAACTGAATAAGATCTTGAGCAATACTTGGTAAAGCGGAACAATCAGAAATCCACAGTAGTATAATATTACGATCAAACTCTTTTGCAACCTGAGGTATGTAAAACAAAGAGCGGGAGATATCACGTGGTATTTTAGTACCATATTTGAAAGAGGGCATTTCGGGATGTGGAGCATCGGTACATCAGCTGAAGGGCGCCTTGACATGTGGATATCTATTGGTATTTCATAAAACGTCGGATTCAAGTAATAGTTATAAGCGACACGATATGGGCTTTGGAAATACTCCAATGAATATGTTCTCGGCATTTCAGTAAAAACAATCGCATCAACCATACTAGCACATGAAGGAGAAGCAGTGATATTCGCCAATACAACGCAGTCCACATCACATTCCGGAACAGGATCCTAACACATAAAGTTTAGAAGCAAGCTTACATTTGGCATATATACGTTAAAGGCTATTGGATAAGAGTCCTTGATTTGACGTCTTCCACTCTACTAATAATGAACGCATGCTTCTTTTTCACATAGTACATACACTTGCAAATATGTCCCAGAGTAAAATAACAGTAGGCTTCTCGTCAATACGGTTTATGAGTCTGTTGGTTTGTAGTGTCTCATCATTAATACATTCCAGCCACTTTGCGTCGCCAAGTATCCACCCTTGTTTCTTTCTCGCTAATAAGTTTGTAAAAGTCGTTCATCACTTGGTTATGTATCACAGCTTACGTCTTAACGCTTTGGGTTCTCTTTCGACGGCATAGTCATGGTTAGCTACCTCGTGTTGTATTTCTTGTTTTTGACCTAGATTTGATTAAAGGCGCTACAACAGCGCTGGGTTTAACATGCGCACGTGGTTGTAGTAATAACCATATAATTGAGTACGAAATAACACCGAAGAGGATCAATATCTTCAAATATTGGCACATTGCAGGAGGGCGCTTAGCACCATGACGTGCGCGGTACTCCATTCCAAAAAAAACTGTACAAAAAGACCGACTGTACTTAGTTGAGTTTTTCAGTTAAGTTACCCAAGCGTCACACCTTGTTACTGAAAACGTCTTACAATCTTCAAGAGGGGAGAACACTATGTATGTAGCATGTTGTTGAAGAAATTGCTGACGTATTGTGACTTGACACCTTACTTTTTTCTAATCTTGATTTTTTTTTATATTGTTTACAGCTTTTAACCTATTATATTAACACACTTTCCTTTTTTTTTTCGCTTTGAGCGCTTTTGGTTTGTTTTTTTTCTATCCTCCCACAGGCGTAGTTGGTTGTTGATTTCCTTCGGTATGATTTGCGTTTTCTTTTGCAAATTTGTTTTTCTTTAGTGTATCAATTGTTCCTTGTATTGCTTCTAACCATTCTGACCTTTGTGCGTCAGACTTACAACAGAATATGTATTCAGTATCTCCATTAGTTACACGGAATCCAATTACAACTAAACATAAATGTAAGCAAGAGAGAACATGCGCATGGCCTTTTTTTTTTTTTGGATATTTTTTATCACGTGCCTGATAAAGATTGGAATACTTCACATACAGTCTCATGGGATATATTGATTTGATTTACGAATTTATACTTTTTGTTGCTAGCCCCACTATTACTCCATAGTCCACGCATACTTGCCCGTCTAATTTAAAAGAAACTTAGGACAAAATCACTTCCAACTCGCCAAAAATAAATTATTACCTGATGATTTCTTTTGTTTCTACGATTAGGTCGGTAAACAAGAACCAGTAATGCATCTTCTCCTTCTTGCCAGTCATGATATTCATTTCACCTTCGCGAATAAACCGTCTATGAGGTGCAGCAAGTTTCTAAAGGGAAGTCACGTGTTAGCCACACCAAGTTCGTAAAACTCAACCAAGCACTTACCACAGCTTTACCAGTTATTTTTTCTTCGACGACAAGGATTTCAGCGAGCTGTTCTGCTTCTCTCTTTTTGTTGTTTACATACTCAGCAGTTAATTGCATATCCTTGAAGGAATTCTCTATTCCAGCTAACCATACAAGTTAATAGAAAGTACAAAAAAAAAACAAAAACAAAAGGAAACTGATTAAAGAAACAAAAAGAAGGACGTACCATAGTCAGGATGGTCTTTTGGTGTACATTTCAAAATACTCTAGAAATAGGCTGTAAGTAAATAGATTATATTAATTAACTCCGCACCCCCAATAACATGACATAACGTGGTATACCTATGGCAGATTGTTAGCATTTCTTGTTTTTAATATTCTTTTTTTTTATGGATAAAAAAATCACTGTACGTTGAACTGGGACAATTAAATAATGCTAATAAGGGTATTAGTATGAAATATAGGTATGGAAGAGTACGTACTGAAAGACCCAAACCCTTACAAGCTGGGTTTGCATCAGTCTTATCCAGGAAATTTCTAAAATCTGTATTTTTTTTCTTACATTGACTAAGCGTCGATATAGCCTAACCAATAGTTAGAAAAATCAATACAGTGTTCATCGTATAGCTTAACCACGTACTCTTTCATAATTATTAACGTATTGGGTATAAATCTTCAAGTATTGAGACTAAAATAGGAGAAAATCAGATGGAGTCACGTGACAAAAAAACAAGATCGAAACAATTGTACTTACAAATCCCTTCTTCGAAAAAACTTCTCCAATGCAAGATGAGTAATGCCAATTCTTCAGTTTGTTAGTAAGCTCAATATGAAGCTTTTGGTTGTAAGCTCTGATAACTTGAAGTTCACTAAATATAGCCTGAACGTGGCTCAAAGTGTTAGTATTTAAAGAAGAACTATAATCATAAATAGTGTTAATTACCTTTATCTCCATGTCATTTAACATCTTATTTCCCTTACTTCTCAAAGGCTTCAAGTAATGCTAATAAGATATATTAGTGGTCTATTTCAAACAGAGAGAGGAAAAGAAAACACCAAGCACAGCCACAAGCCAGCTTAAGTCGTTTTTTTTTTCCAAGGGTATTTTTGAAGAACTTACTGTAATTATTATATCTATATTAGCGATATACGCTGTTTCCGAGGTCAATAACTCTTTTGCGCACTTATTCCTCTCGCCTGGAGATATGTTAATAATACGATAAATGATTTAAAATCTCTTGTATCTGCTTACGAAGGCGTTTCTTCATTTTTATGGCTAAAAATCGTCTAGCTACACTTTGAACCTTTAGAAGCTTAGCATTGTTTTCCTCCCAGTATTCTATTACGGAGAAAATATTAGTTCATTATAACGTCATCCAAATAAGTTAATAATCATATAAAAAGCCAAAAAAGAAGCGTACTCTCTTCCTTTGATGTTAACGCAAAAAACATTGATGGACGACCCTCTGCGTTGAGATTTTTAACGCCCATGGAATGAACACGTTTACGCCTGGTAAATAATATCAGAGTATGCACACAAACAAACAAAAAGTGTACACAACTCAACATTATTATACAGAAAAAAAAACCCAAAACGATAAACCCATATCGTATCCAAGCACGTGATTTTTCATTACCAATTTATATAAAATTCAACGTACGCTTTTTTATCATGTGATAATAGACGCGCTAGCGTTCCAAATTCACTACCTGGTGGTATTGGACCCAGATTGCCCAAATTTACAGTAGAGTAGCCGTTTCCAACCCCACTTTTTGACGAAGATGTACCAGCACTGTGTGTTGCTCTATTTGGAATTAATACTATGTACGAGCGCCCACTATCTCTACAAGGTAGTATATTTTTAATTTCGTACCTGAGCATGTGTGCACCGCCACCTGAAGAGCTCTTTCCAAGTTTTGCCTAACGTGTGTTAGTCAAAAGGGTATTTTGAGCCAATTGATAGATGAAGAACAGAAATTTAATCAGAAGAGTTTCGATACCAAAAACAAGCTACGTCTGTAACCTCTCTTGCGCCTCATGGCAATTTTCTCTGGTGGTTTATTTTTTTTTCAGTGGATTTTGTTCACGTGTACTCCAAAAAAAATGTAAAAAAAAACCAAAACACCAAAGTCAAATTCTTTCTTTCTTGCATTTCACATTACGTTGAATAAAAGTACCTTTGAATGTGCTCTGCGAGGCGTTTTACTAGCACGTGGTTTATGCTTTTGATGTTTACTATGACCATGAGCGCCTTTTCCTCTATGACCTAGTAGGGTTTGAACAAAGAGAAGATTCTATCAGTGAAGGTTACAAAAAAAGCATTACCTCGTGAAGTTATCATGAACCTTTTATCTCCTTCACTGTTTCTTCTCCTCAATGCTTTAGCACTGTTTGGATCTCTTTTCTTCTCAGGTATACTTTCAACACCGAACCTGACATGTGCCGAAGAAGAAGCAGGTGCTGCTGAGAACACAACAGAATTAGGTCGTCTCATTTTCTTGCGAGCGTTTGAAGTTGCAGAAATTGGTGTAACACTAAAATTGAGCTCCCTAGTTTTCCCATTCGAATTAGAACGCCCTCGTTTTGTAGATGAATCACTCTGTCTCCTTCTTCCAGGTGAACGAGATCTACCAGGAGACGGTGCTCTTTGTTTGCTTGAATTTGGTGATCCTTGCCGTTGCCTTTGTGGCGAGCTTGGCCTCCGCCTTCCTGGTGAACTTGGTCTTTGTCTTCCGGGGGATCCTGAACGCGTTGTCCGTGTAGGAGAGTCTGAAACACGTCTTCTACGTGGGGATTGAGGCCGTTGTCCCGATTTATGTGCTCGAGGTGGTGAGAATTTCTTCATTTCTTCAGCGTGATCAGCTGAATATATCATAGATACTGGTCGCTTTTGTCTGGCTTCTTTAGGTAAAGAGTGTCGTGCATCACCAGGTTCCGTTGATAATGCATCTATAGCCACAGATAGAGGTCTTGAAGGACGTGTTCTTGGCACCTCAGGAGCTGCTGGTGCACTAGAAGCGAGGCTTCCTTGTTGACGTTTGACGTTTGTGAAAACAACTTTTCGGAAAGCATACGAAGGTGGTTTTCCAGGTGGAGGAGCAGGTGGTCTAGGCGAAACACGAGGTGGCGGTGTAGAAAATGCAGAAGGTCTCTTGGTGCTTGGTGGTGGAGGTATTTTTGTCAGTCTTGGTATCATCTTTACAGGCGGACAAGGAGGTGGTACTACCGGTGGTACAGCACCATTTGCAGGAGTAGGTCGTACAACCTTTTCTTTATCAGATTTGTTCGATTTTTCTGACTTGTCTGATTTTTGAGAATTATTTTCAGAATTTGAGTTCTAGAGGTTAGTATGTTAATAAAAAAAAGCGTCATACGTGTAACAAACCTCTCTGGCCTCAAAAGATAATTGTACAGGTTCATGACGTTTCTCTGGAGTCCTTTTTTCTGGCTGTTCATCAAGCTTTTTCATTCGCAAATCCATGAATAAAGATAAGTACGTCTTTATAGAGCGTGTATCTGCTTTTGTTTCTGTAATAATTTTTGCGTCGAGCAATGGGGGAATATTATGGTACTGCTCAGCTACAAAAAAAGCTTGATTGAGACGATCCAAAGGGTCACGCTACAAAATGATATTAACATAAACTCATAAAACAAAAAAAAACTATTTTCGAATCTAAAGGGGGAACTCTATTTGTTTTAAGTGGATTCTCTTCCCCATTGAATGACGTACTTTCTCGTAATCTTGGAATGTAAATAATGTAGTATCCAATGAATGTACAAGAGCACAGAATAATCTACCGTCTTGCCAACTCCTATCGAAGTTGGAAAAGGATACAGAGTAGATGGATACTCTTCCTTTTACAAAGTCTCTTAGTTTGTATTTATCCAATTTTTTCCTTGTAAGATGTGTATATTCGACCAATCTCCACATTAATTGTAGTATAGCATCATTATTACCTTCTAGAATATCTAATATTTTTTGATTAGTTTTTACAATGTCAAACGAAAACCCACAAGGCACCAATTGGCAAACTGTGTTTTTAACCGATAATGAAAAAAAAAAAAAGATTCAAAAGGTCACGTGGAGGTGTAAATAATTTTTTTTGTTTTTTTTGGACAGAAGTACCAATAATCTGGATAGTTTTTTCGTTTCGTTCGTGTTTTTTTTTTTTCATTGTTATCAAATAAGTACTTACCTTTCGCAACAAATTTAAACTTTAAATGCATCTCTTCCTTCATAAACTTGAATGCCGTATTGAGAACTGCAAGGCGAGAAAAATCGACCAGTTTGTCTGGTACTGTCAAGTTGGTAATATTAGCTGCGTCTTCATTACGGTCCTATGAGTATACACGTGAGTAGGAAGCAAAGGGATTCATTCAATTAAAAAATTAGTAAGTACGGGGTTTGTACTTACCTTTAACCGTTTGGTTTCATTAACGCTGATGCGTTTACCGCTCGTTTTTTCCAGTACATCAACTAGAATGCTTCTAGCCAAAAAAATTAGAAAAATTATTTTCACAAATAAAAACTACGGCAAGGTAACTGATTAAAGTATGTACCCATTCTGTAGGTCTACAAATAGATCTGTAACAACATTTTCTCCAATAGTGTAGTTTATCCAATTTTCGAACGTCTAGATAAACGCGGAATCATCGTGAGAACCTAAACAACCCAACACTTGTCACGTGGTACCTTTTTTTGTAGCTTTGAGAATTTAACTTTCAAGTCGTGGCGTTTTATAGCCGTCATAGTACGCCCTTGGGCGTCCTTTGTGCTCATCATAACATGCACTCCAATAATCCAAACGTAGAGTTAAGTCTTAACAAGCTACTATTTGGTTTTGGTTTCAAACAAAAAGTTGCGTTTAGGAAAGGCTTCAAAAATAGTGAAAACGGCTGTGATACAAAAAAACAGACCCGGAGTGCTCCTCCTGAATAGTTTTAACGTATCTCAGGGAATATTCGGGTATTGCGCACGTGATAAAAGAAGGGTATTCCTACCATGATTCATTACAGCGCTGCTACGTGTAAGGGACAAGGCCCAAAGAAAAGCCAAATTAGTGGGAGTGTGATTCTTCCTAAAAACACAAACGTGTCTAAACAAATGCTAGAAAGGCCTAATAGGACAGTGAGTGCGCGTACTAAAAGGTACATACCATGGACATAAATAAAAATAACACGCTTATTTTTTGGAACGACAAACGTTTTATTTACAACTTGCTTATTTTTCCGGTGCTTTTTGGTGGTTGTTGCTCTTGACTCAAAAAAAATCAGCCTAGATAGTGAGTTGAGCTATTTTTCCCTTTAGATCATTTACATTATCAACCAGGTCTTGTAGCATGCGTGTTCTTTAATCGTTAAGGAAAAAAAAGCGTGGAGGTACATTTCCAGAAAAACAAAAAAAAAAAAAACATTTAGAAGTTCTCTTTTAGGATACTGCTCTAGGATCAAAGGATTGATCTTAGCAAGAGATTCTTGATTGATTCCTACCAAACCAGGTATACCTACCTGAGGTGCACCTTTTGCTTCTGCTATACTTCGCTCTGACTATAAACACGGTAAGCAAAGCAAAAAAAAAACTAAAAGGATGAAACATACAAGTCTTATAGCTTCCGAAAATTCTTCATCCACCCTACGCTTCAGCAAAGCTAATGTAGTAAAGTAATTCTTTTCTGCAGGAGTAATCTCAGAGCTTAGCATATGCGCTTTTTTGTGTAAAGTCTATTAAAAGGTCAAACCTCACTCTAAATAAAAACCAAAAAAAACCAAAATCGACAAAAAAATAAAGCGTACTCTCAGCTTGGAATTCAAAGTTTCTTGATTATTCTGAACCGATACTATCTTAGAAGATATTTCCCTTTGTCTCTGTTCTAGTTTGTTATAACTTTCATTTACATCTTTAGCTCTTGTTTTATCATGATGCAACCTTTGTCCCAAAAGCTGCAGCCTATTTTCCGCTATATTCCTGTTTGTTTCAAGGTTATTGATCCCGTCACCCATTTTTTGTATTACATCCATCATAGCCTTTACTGCTTTCCTATCAGAGAGACCTTCCGTAATAGTTCTTTCCTTTTTAATGACAATACGTGGCATGTCAAATGTTGGTTTGGCAAGAGGAGTCTTTTCGACGTTTAAAACTAGCTTATCGTCCGCTAACACCTTTTCAAAATTGTCTGCAGCATCATCACGTGTTTTTATAGCTATAAGACATCCATCAAGACGTATAGCAACACCTAAAACAATTTTGTTAAGTAACAATTGCAAATGTAAATAATCGAATATTTACCAGGTTCATATCCAGGCCAATTCCATGCTACACTACCAAGAACAGAAGAACAGTCATAACCAGCATGTGGCATTATATCAACAAGATAAGTAACAATTGTTTTTGGAAGATTAGATATTAGCCCCTGTGCTCGAGCGTCAGAACAAAAACAGACGCAAAAGAAAATGACAAAAAAAGGCTCACGTCGTTTTTAATTGCTTTCGCTAATGGAAACAGCCATGGGAACGTGAGCTTATGTACACCAACACCAGTAACAATAAACACTAGTAAACATATAAGCCAATTGAAGTTGAACGTGATCTGAAACCGTACCAACTTGATCCATCACAAGATCTGGTATTATAACAGGTGCCATTTTATATGAGTCACTCTACAAAAGTGTCTCAGCATTATTCAAAAAAAGGCACTCCAAAATAATGGCTAAGTTGCATACCATTGTTTTAAGTTCAATACGCTCAAAGTAAACGAGTTGTCTCTCGCTACCTTCATCGTAGTCATCTTCTCCAGGTATAGAGCTTGCCCATCTTGGTGACAACTCCTTTACTCGAAGTAAAATTTCAACGATACCATCAGAACTGCATCTAATAACAACGCCTGGTGTTGTACTCAAACTACTCAAGGCATATTTAATATCTCGATTCTTTCTTTTGCCGTTTAAAGATTTAAAGCCAACTGTTAATGGTCCTTGCATAACTGGTTTTCCAGGACTTTTAATGACGCCAGAGGTAATAAATTCGGTGCCTAAAAACCAGTCACGTGGATTTTTTTTACGAAAATAACATGAAAAAAACCAGGTGCCGTACGGATTATGTTCTCTGGCAATGTGTCTTCGTATATGCCTTGCATTTGAGATAACCATCTAATTGTCTCCTCTATAATTATATTTTTAACAACAACTGGTAAAGCACAACTGTGCATTGGCTGTGTACCATTTTCGGCAAACCTCTTTTGTGGTACTACAGATGGAGATTCGAACAAACCTTTGAGCCGTGCCTCCTCGTCTTCTTGGAGGAATGTTAAGAACTCCCTCTCAACAACACTAAAGGACATGATCATGAGCAAATGTTTAAACTAAAGGTAAGCAACAACAAAGAAAGCCGTACCAGTTGAAAGGAAAAACAGGGCTGAGAGCATACACATCACCATAACTTGTCATAAAATATACAGTAAAATGGTCCCAACTTTGTTTTCATCAGCCACAATTGTTACATTTGAAAATGAGGGTACCTTGGCTCTCGAGAAGCACCAACCTGAAATCGTACAGCATCTTGATTAAAACCCATACGATCTAGAAAGTACATTTGCTCGTGTCCGTTTATGTTCTGCGTTATATCGTATGTAAGGAACGTATTATTCTTTGTGAGGAACTGTAGGTGTTTAAATGAAGTAGGATGCCAAGATACTTGACGGAAAAATGGCGCTATGTAATGTTAAATATGAGTAACAAGCGCAAAGCGTGGTAGACGGTTTAAAAAAATATATTCAAAAAATTTTTGTTATTTACCTGTTACAAACCGCATTTGGTGGTTGCTTATTATCACTATTGGATCTCCGTTGTCCAAAGCAACTTTGGCGGGACTGCCAAGTTTTATTATGTGGCATTCTTGGTTACCTAAATCATGTCAGCATTTCGTTGTACCAACGCATGGGTTACCATGTATGGCGATTACTCGGCCATCGCAGTTAATTTTGATGCCAGTAATTGAAAAATCGAGCGGGGTCTGTGGTATGATTTTCTACAACGTGTTATTCGCGTACTAGGGCATTTCTAACCTGTGAGGTTGTAGTGTCACCCTTTACCAGCAAATCTTTGCGTAAGACGTGAATTTCGTTGTCGCTGATGCAAAAGAAGTATTTCTCGTGCAGTGCAAACAAATTCCAACTTTTGTAAGTCCCAAAGACCTTGTTCGCCAATTTGAGTATAATTCTGTGTTTCTCTAATGTCTCTCCTATGTCATACACTTTATTGCCCGCCATCTCGAGCGGTTGACTCCAAAAAAAAAGCTGCCTTAGAGGATACGACTTTGGCGCGTACCTGAACTTAAAATACCAACAAACAACTCTATTTGGCAGTTACACTTATATTGCGACCATGAGCGTCTTCTGGCGTGCGTGTGTTATTGGCGCGCTGTATGTCGTTGGTATTATTGCAATTTACACCACCCCTATGCCAAGCATAACTTCTACTACCCTCGCTTTCAAAAGTATCAACGGTATAGATGAATACGCTATTGCTACGACTGGTGAACTATTTAAAATGAAGGTGGATGGACGTATAACTATGGGAGCGTGCACAGATTGTAGATCTTCTGAGCTTGTTGCGCAAGAAATTAGAACTAGTACGTTTTTTTTTACAGGTGTAGCAAGCAAGTTGTGCCAAGCGCCTCATCTAACTCTACATAGCTCAACCGAACGTAACAAAGTACTTTGGACTTCATATTGGGTCAATACCCTTTAAAGGAGGTACGCAAAGCAATATTGTACGCGCAATTAACGTTGCATGGTAGAAAACACCGAGTTTTTGTTCGAGTACGAGATTGAGAATATTGAAACACCAACAATTACAGTAAACATAAGAGCAACACCTATATCACGCGTGAAGGAAATAAGTAAACGTTTTTATTAATTGGCCATTTCTTTACCTAATACGTTTTGATGATCAACAGGTACAATAACGCCAGAATTAGTATTCAGTCAAGATTTCGATACAACAAACAGCTCCACTTGCATTCCCACCAATTTTGAAATAATTGGCTCTCAGGTTAGTTATGACAACGAGAGATTTGTCAAAAGGCTTTTTTTTTTTTTTTTTTATCGAAAGAAAATTTAACTTAATATTGACGATGCAAAGGAATTTGGTGATTACTTATACGTTCGTTTCTTGACATTTGGTGATCGCTCGCATATGTATCGTATAAAATGGGTACAAAAATGAAATGAAAATTAAAAAACAAATAACGTTATTTTGTAGGGCGAGGATGATTGGGTGGTTGAGGATCTTTATAACAGAATCACTGCTGGGTGTGGTTGCAGGCTTCTGGGTTCCTTCGCTACAGCATTTATGGAAGACTTTTGTACGCATGCCAATCATTTCTTAGCAAAAGTCTTGGCGTGCTTACTTTTTATTGTTTAGTTGTTACATACTGTGATCAAATTGATGAGGTCTACACAATTTATGATACTACAATTGATGATCCTACAAATGATAATGCAACAGCTATTGTAACCTTGGAGTCTGAACTAGCATCATTTGTACCAACCGGTGCCATGGTATCAACAAACAATGAATATATTATTGCTGGTGTTGGTGGATTCATAAAACGTGTAAGAATTGATGCACCTATTATAAGAGGTTTAATACGTAGAAATGTGAGTGACTCGCTCAGTTTTGAAGGTGTACGTGCAAACTTATTCTACATGAGTGATTTTTTATTCTAAGTATCCACTTCAAGCGATCTTCTGTAGAATCTCTCTCTGACAGAGCGCTCTTGGAGAATCGAGGCCCGCCGTTTATTTATGATAAAGAAACAGATCAGTTGTTTGTTCGTGATGAGAGTGTCAACGCCGTATTTAGATATGATGGATTTGACTTTGATAAGTAAGGAATTATAAAGCCAAAAAATCAATTCTAATGTTTTGTTTTTCAAAAAGAGAGCCTGTCTGGAGACTTGATGTACCAATAGGTAGTTATGGTATTCTGTTCAATAAGGCGAAACATGTTGTTCATGTAATAACTGATAACATAGTGTCCATATCGCTATCAGGTAGTTATTGGGTTTTTTTGAAATAATTGTAAGCAAAACTGAAACCTTTTAGATTGTGGGCTATTTGCTACACCTGAAGAATGTGTGTCTAAGGACAAGGCATATTGGTACGCCTTTTATTCACGCCTTATACTCACTATTTTCGTAGTGGTTGGTGTATTAATCAGAGTGGATCTTCACAACTAGCAGGAAGTTGCACAGCAGCAATTGATTGTGGTGACAACATGTTTTGGTCTAAATCTGTATCTTGTGCGTTTTTGTGTTGTACCAATCTTGTCTCACATTACTTAGTCACACCTGCTTCTTTACCTATCAGTGCGAGTATAGGCGGCGGTACTTCCATAATAATTACCACCAAAGGTATTAATACCCTGTTTACTATTTATTTACAATAACTAGCACCTCTGTGGAATGATCCAACAAAAGCATCACTTCTTTGTAGTTTTGAAGGTTCTTCCCAGTTGAGCGCAGCTGTCATTGATTTTTCGAATCCTCGTGTAGTCACTTGCGAGACACTACTTCGAGCCGAGGCAGGTCCTGGAACTTTGACAATATCATACGGCTTAACGCCACTCTTTGATCCTATCACCATTGACTACTATGATTGTTCAACCAGAGGAAACGGTAGTTGCTCAAGCTGCTTAATAGACGCACCAGATTGTGCGTACTGTACGAGAACATTAAGTTGTATCACAAACAGTGATTCAACTAAACGAACTTGTGAGAGTCTACAAGGAGCGTTTTTAGAGGTACTAGTAGTTTTTGGTTACTACTGCTTCTTTTTGTTTATTTGATATTAGGACTCATTTGCTTGTGGTGCTTTAGAAAGTGCATCTCCTTCTTCTGCAGCTATCAGTGAATCCACTCAACTATCAGTTTTGTTGCTGGGCGATAATCTAGTTTTCTTGTCTTTACTTGATCCAAGTAGAGGTCCTTTGACCTGTGAGTTTGGTAGTAAATTATCACTACCAGGTACACAGCAAGGTAATACAGTATTGTGTGCGGGGAATGTAACCAGAGAAAATATATCACTACCAACTGGAGAAGGTACTGAAAGGCTTTTGTTTTATTTGATTTGTAAAAAAAAATATAGCAAACGAGTTTGTTTTATGACTTACATTATACTTACAGAAAAAATAAACCTAAGTGTGAATTATGGTGGCACACCCTTTGTATCAAATGGCATAGACTTTACTCTATACGGTAATCAATGACTTAATAGTGTTAACTAAAGAAGCTTACTTTGGTTTTTTTTACAGATTGTGATTCTTTGACATCGTGTTCAAGTTGTAGTTCGTATTCAATCTGTGGTAAGTTATTAAATGATATGCCTACATTTTATCAATGAGTTAACTTCCACGTGCTAGTGTTCGATGAAGCCAATGCTAAGTGTCACTATAAATCAGATAAGCCAGAACTCACTGATGTAACATGTCCAAGTACGAGCTGAAAACAAATAGAATTAAGTTAAAAACAATGTAGGTATACTGTCAATCACTCCTCCTGCTGTTTACACCTTCCTTTTGGGAGCTACAATATCTATACAGATGGATAAAGTGAGCGAAAGCTGGACAGACTACCAAGTAAGAAAACACTAACATTTGCACTCCGTTAACTCTACTTCACAGTGCGTAATCGATGGACAACCTGTTAATGCTACATTCATTGGAAACAACACAATACAATGTCTTGCAAAGAATGATGCTGCCATTACTCGATTCCGAGATGTTGATGTTGCTGTCAAGGCTAATGGTGGCATAGTGAGTATCTATGACTCGCAATTGCGATTCTACACATGTAACGCTCAATCTACTGCATGTTCTAGCTGCTTAGAAGACACAGACTTTGAGTATACAGAATGTAGATATTGCTCTGATTCTTCTCTATGTTTCGCAAGAGAAGATGGTGACACTGGGACTTGTCTTAGTACTGTATTGACTAATTGCGGTCCGTATATTGTTGGATGTGTTTGTGTCTTACTTGTTGCAGGTATAAGATCTTTATCTCGGACAAGATTATCACCACAAGGAGGTTATTCACTAGTAGTCACACACAACTTTGAGGGTTTGGAGAGTTGTGTATTCGAAGCTGGTAGTGAGATCTATGAAGTGACAGCTACTACAGGAAATGCAGTCCAAGCTATCTGTGAAACACCAAGATTTGTTAATGTTACTGAAACAGTTTCAGGATTTTTGACTCTGAACTCCACATCTGGTGACTTGTCAAGCAGTAAGTGTCCAAGAATTCTTTTTTTGCACTGTTTGACAGACACTCATCCTTTTTTTTTTATTCTAGAATTCCGTGTATCTTATGAAGCATGTCCTACTGAACCATCATGTTCTTCTTGTGTTGCCGTAGGAGGTTGTACTCTATGCCTCTCTGATACACCAAGATGTATAAACAGTACCGACACTTGCGATGAGTTTATCAGCTTTGACTCTTCTTGCCCAGGTACGTATTGTTTCTCGTAACTATACTTTTATTTAACAATGTGATTAGAAATTGAGAGTGTACAGCCTAATAAGTTGGCAGTGGAATTCTTTCAATCAGATAAAGCTCTTTTACCTGTATTAGAGTTAGAGCTAAACGAGTTGATATCTGATGCTAGTGGTAACTTAGAATGTATCTATCACTTCAGTACAGGTAAATGTTAAAACCTATGAAATAATTTTCCTGACGTTCCAAAATAGATGAAGTTGTTGTACCAGCACAGCTGGCTACAAGTTCAAGTCGTCAAGTGACTTGTCAGGCAAGTGGCGCAACAGTAGATATAGTTCAGATTAGAGATAAACGGACTGTTGATATATCACTGTTACAAGGACAAAACGTAATCGATCGTAAAGTAGATGCACTCACATTAATTGGTATGAGTTTTAAGATTGAGTTAATTATTAATTTCTTCCTTGCAGACTGCTCTTCGTACGGAACCTCCTGTGGCGCTTGTATTGGTGGTAGCGAAGGAGTATGTAATTTTTGTCTTGACTCTGAATTGTGGGGATGTGCCACTAGCTCTTTGTGTTCAGATACTTTTAGAGTAACAGACTTTACAGGTGCGCAAAATTTTTGTAAGAAGAAATTAATATTCTGTTAGCTTGTCCAATTGTATCAGCACTCATTCCACCACACACCACCGTGGCCGAATTTTCGAATAGCTCTCAGAGTGTAACAAACATAAACGGCATCTTTCGGGCTTTCGGCAACGAAGTGTACACGTGTGATTACACTTTTCAGAACGGAGCAGTGAGAAGCGAAGAGGTGAGAATTGTTAAGAGTTTTCTTCGAAATGAAGACATCCTGATTCCTGTTTGTAGGCTTTTGCGGTCACAGCTACATCTATGGCATGTAATGTACCTCTTAGCAGTTCTGAGACTGAAGTATCTGTTAACATACGTTTGACGCTTCCAGATGTCGAAGAGATAAACAACATTGGTGTTGCACTTCCCTTTAATTTCTATAGTACGTTATAAACGTTTGCAAACCGAAACTCACGCTTTTGTAGATTGTACAGAAGGTACAAGCAGTTGTGGAGAGTGCCTAGCACAAAACACAAAAGGAAAGGCGTGTGAATGGTGCTTGTATAGTAGTACTTGTGTACCACAATCAGGATGCCCTATAGCACCCATCACAGAAACAACAATAGAAGTCGATGAATGCCCAGGTAACACTCTTGATTGCTTGCTAATTTTACTGACACTTTTATTAAAGCTGTTATTGGCGTCGCGCCACTATCTGGTGGACCAGGCACTGTGGTGAATATTATTTCAACATTCGTGCCATTTATTGCAAGTGGGAAAAGACAAGCCGCACCTGTTATGGAATGTGATTTTGGCTCTGGTAGAGTACCTGCAGTAATAGTAAATGACACTGCACTTACGTGTATAGTACCACCTGTATCGTCAAGCTCTAGGCACGAGTTTGTCTTAAGAAGTTATTCACTCATCCATACCTCTACTCTTAACTATCTAACCACTTACTTTAGCGTTGCTTTGTCCTTGTGGTGGAACGATAAACTATTTGCATCTTCTGCAGGTGGTGTAACATTTGCAGTACAACAACCAGACGATAACCGTACTGTTATCCCGTTCTGGGCTTACATTATAATCGCAGTACTTGTACTCCTACTTATTGCGGCAATTATTATTGCCATCATTATACGAAGAAAGAGAAGGCGTGCTTTCAGAGAACCTGATTATTCTCTTCTCGCTTTCGGTGGAACACAAAGACTAATGCATGATGTGACAGCAGAGCAAGCCAATTACTTGCAAACACTAGACGCTATGTTGGATCAACCAGGCTATAGCTTGCCTATACTACTAGAGCAAGTACACTCATCTAATGATGCTGATACACTCGCAAAGGCTTTAGTTTATTTGTACTACAGCAAGGTACATCACAACTTAAGTTGCTTCATTCTATGCTTGGATAATAACATTATATAGGGTCGCGTACTAGAACTTTTGTTCACGTTTATTGATGAAGAAGTTAAAAGAGCAAGAGGTGATCCTTCTATATTATTTAGATCAGAGAGTATTGCATCAAAGATGTTTACTGTATGGGCAAAGATTATTGGTATACCTTACCTCTGGCATACGTTTGCAGAATATATCTATGATCTTCATGCAACTGCTATTGGTGAGGAAGGTGTTGCAGAGAACGATAGAACAGAGCTTATTAGGGTACGAAAGCAATACACTAACTTTCTTCCGGGTTTTTTCTTATCAAGATTGGTTAGTTTGATCTTGAGATTGATCCAGAACGCATTGAACATGACTTTGTTGATGATGCAGATATTACAATCAATAATTATACCCTCCTTGTCACAGCACAGAAGCTCTTCAAGGGTATCAAAGAGTCACTACCAAACATGCGCCTGTACGACTTTAAAATAGTCAATAAGGTTTTTTTACTGGTCTAACCTCGTTTAGTGAAATGCGTCATTTGGCTCACCACGTAATGGAAGTAGTCGGTGAGAAGTTCCCAGAGAAGCGTACAAACTATAAAGCTGTAGGTGGCTTCATATTCTTGAGGTTCATTTGTCCTGCGATTTCTACACCACAAGTATATGGATTGCTTCCAGGTACTTGTACTTTTTTTTTTATTCGAACAAAAGTTGGCGTCCTCTACTTGTTTGACATGATTACTAGTACTTCCTTGTCAAACGTCTCAACGGTATTTCGTACTTCTTTCAAAGGCACTACAGAATCTCGCTAATGAGACTTTACCTGGTATAAAAGAAGAATATATGGAGAAAATTAATGATTTTATTCTTGATAACCAATCAGACTTTAGAGACTTTATAGATAAACTTGCTGTACGTTTTATTCATTATTTGCTTTTTTACCTCCTTACTGATCCTTTTAAATACAATAGAATCCTCCTGGCACAGCACCACCTGGAATCACAGTGAGGTTAACAGTGCCACAAGATATTATTTTATCTTCATTGGCATACCTTCACAGCTTTATAAATGACAAGCTACCTAAGCTAAAGACTATCGACTCTGACGCTGGTGATAAGCTTGAAACCCTTGCAAAGGCAATAGGACCACCTAGTCAAAGACGTGCAGTCAAAAAACGAGGGCGTATGAGCAGTGGAGATAGTAAAAGTAAGACTACAATATTTAGAGCTAAAGGAAACTCCCTATCATCTCATTCACACACGTGACCTTAACAGAACATGAAAAAAACGTTAAAACTGCTGTAACACAACTAATAAATCCACGTATTATAACTAAAGTAGTTTCACACGCCCAATACGCGGTTTACGGCAAAAAACTTAACTTCTCTTGCGCTTAAGTCTGTTTCGTTCTAAACCGGCTGTGGAATAACTTGATCACATTCTATACGAAACGTAGACGCTTCTTTATGGTTAATACGTGCGTTTCTCTATTTATTACTCTGTTAAATGTATTCATAACGTGTAATGGCTATATTAGCGCTTATAAATGAGTACACTGAAGTATTTGAGTAATAACGGACAAAAACTTCACCAAACTTCTACAAGAAACCCATGGAGCCACTGGACGATACCAAGTAACCGTAAAAACCTCATCTACGCTGTTGAGAAGACAAATGGCTTCAAAAATCTAGAAGAATGGTACACAGTTGATCCAACATCATTTGGAAGTGACACATCGTACATTATACGGCAAGTAAACATGATAACAACAAAATAAACGCTAAATGAGGCGTTTTGAGCAGACAATTCTATGACGGTTCACTTTACAAATGTTTAGCTGATGTTTACCCTCAATACTCCTGGGAGTCATGGAAGTTTATGTGCGCCTGCACAGTTCATGTTATGTACCTTATTGCAAGTATTAACCATACCTTTTCTAGGCGCAAAAACGCACCAGTACATCACTGGGAAGACCCAAATGTTCAACATATAAAAATGAACACAATAGCCAAAGAACTTCGTGTCAAGAGCTTAGATGATTGGTACGACTTTGGCGTTAATGATATTACTGCCTATGGAGGTCGTTGTATATTGTGCGTCACTTCAGTCTTTTGTAAAAGACACCCAATAATTCTCATAATTACAACCATATCAGGCGTTGTCACAAAAACTCTTTATCTAAGACATTGGAGGCTTTATTCCCTGACTTCAAATGGACACCAACAAACTTCCAGTGCGTTGTTATTTAAACAAAAAAAAAATAGTCACGTGATTAACACGTGTTTGTACAAAAGACATGCACCAAAGAATTATTGGACATTACCACGTCAACGGCAATTATTCAATACATGTGCTGAACAGCTTGGGGTTAAAGTAATGGATGATTGGTATGGGATTAGACAAAGTTTCTTTAAGGAAGTTGGTGGCGATTATATAATAGAAATGTACTAATACTTGCTCAACCACAAAAACAAAAAGGCTCCAAAGGATTGATATTGTATGTTGGTTCTTAAGGTTTGTTTTTAGGTATGGAGGATCACTACAACGTGCATTACAGTCAGTTTACAAAAACCATGTTTGGGATAATACAAGATTTCATTGGCAAGGACTTACATCCACTCGTGCTGAATTCGACCAATGGACACTATTCCGTACTTTTCTTAGAGCTGTAAGGAAGAAGGCTGGTTTCACAAGCCCAGAAATGTGGTATGAACTTTTTTTTACCATCACCAAATAATTTTTTTGCTTTTGTTGAACTTACTTTTTTTCTTTAAGGTATCATGTTTCATTCAGACAATTGACTGCTTTTTCAAACACTGTACAATGCTGGAGGCTTTCAAGATTCTGGCCACAAATGTTGGTAGAGCTCGAACCAAACTACAATTGGGAATGGGAAAAATTTACATGGAAAGGTTCAGCTTCAAAGCCAAGGTAACGCTTTAGTATATTTATAGTACCTGTGTTCCTTGTCCCATTCTAATCAAGTTTGCTACTTTTATAGGTTCATCATTCAAGCATTACAAATAATGTTTAAAATGAAAGAGCAAGCCCGTGTATAACAAACGAATGTAAAAAATCAAAATGTAAATTCAAAAAAATAGTTATCATTCTGAAACTTTGCTGTACTCAAACATTATTGCAAACTTCAATCGTATTGTACATACATTAAAAAAGGGCAAGATATTGAGTACTTCTTTGCTTGGATGTTTATTGTAATAAAATGTATAGCTACAAATAGCAATATAAAACACAGCTTACCCAGCATGCTAATACGGTATATCTTTACCAAATGAATCCATGAACTTTCCAGTCTTGCTTATATCAAGGCCTTCTATTACCTTTATCATATTCTCAACAGTTACTTCTGGAGATACGACACCCTTCCAAGATCTATGATAAGGCTCAGAGAGCTGTGTCTTTACTAAACCAGGATCTAAAGCAACACAAATAACATTCTTCCTTTTTAGCTCTACAGCAACACTCTTGGTCCACATGTTCATCCCTGCCTTTGCCATACGCTGAGCATACCATCCGCCTATATTAAGCGCAATACTACCGCTCTTTGCTGAGATATTAATGATATGTGAAACATCCTTTGTAGCAGTTAAAAGAGGCTCAAAGTATCGAGTAACAAGTAAAGGACCAAGACAATTAATAGCATATACTTCTGCACTATCCTTTTCTGTCACTTGTTGAAGTGATGTCTCGCCTAGATGGGTGTTGGTGAAGGTGTATAAGTGTTGATTGTGTACCTCTTCCGCTAGGGTGTACAATGCCAGTTACGTTAAGTAGGACGTCGAGGTTGTCAACGGTTTTTTTGACTTCTTCGCTCAGGTTCTTAATTGACGTTTCGCTCTTGATATCAAGTGGGTGCAGCGCAACGCGCTCCCCGTACTTGTTACGAAGATCTGAAAGGTCGTTATTTGTAGTTGGATCGCGACATGTAATAATCACTTTGTTTTCGTTATTTTCTTGCAAATAGTGCCTAATTTACGCGGTCAGTAACGTTGTAGGTCATCTTCATCTAAATTTAACGAACTTACTTACTAAATGCAAGGCCAATGCCTTTTCCGCCACCTTGTACAAGAACATTGCGTCTGGTAGCACTAGATGTTGAGTATTGCGCTCTTTTTTGTATGCGGACAACCCGTTGTTTAGCGTATGCAGTAGTTCGTAGTAACATTGATAGATAAGTTGCGCGTTGAGTAGAAGCTGTATTTTTGTGACAAGTTTCTGCTTTACAAGTTCAGTGAAATCAAAAGTGGCCTCGGCCGAACTTAGTGAGTTACGGAGATTGCTTTGAAATCTCCACATGTACAAGAACTCAAAAGTGTATTACGGCTACTCAAGGACGCAACAAGAATACTTGAAGTTTTCAGCACACGTGAGAAGACATTAAACCAACATCACTTTGCTAAAAAAATCGTGTTTTCTTCATGTCGTTTTTATGATTTCTCGTCTTTTAGACTTTTATTGTACAAGTGAAGTGTAGTGTTTAAATGTTCTCATATTAAAATCGATTGCCGTCTTTACCTCTGGCATACTTTAGGCGTGTTGATTGAGGTTGTGAAGCATCTAAAAACAACAATGAGAAAAAACCAAATGTAAGACTTGACAATACCTTTACGCTTTGCTTTTTGTGCTGTTGCTTGGGGATGAAATTCCTTACGAATTGGATATTTTGCGCGACTAGCATATCCTACATCTCGGCTAAACACACTACACAAAAGCATTAAGAACAAGTACAAAAAAAAAAATTACAACTGTAGAATAATAAAAATAACCAAGTTAATGTACTTTTTGACTGGTATAGGAGCTTCTTTAAAGTAAGGATGTTCGAGTGCATCAGCAGCAGTAATACGCTTATTAGGATCATACTAAAAAATAATAAGACCAATATTCATAGCACACAGGCCCGACACAAAATGAATGTGTTTTGTAAACACATACCGCTAGCATTTGTGTCAAAAGATCCAAACCCTGAGCTGATTGAAGCTTTTCAACACGTTTTGCTAAACAGTGTTGAGCACCTGCATAGTATGCCTTTGTGTAGAAAGGTAAATACTGGACTCCTGGCCAATCTTCAGTAGAAACGTTACCCAAAACTGACACTATCTGCTTTACTTGATTATCTTGGTATGCATTAGGGTTATTCACTTCTATTTCAGTTCCCTGAAAAAGAGGCCATATAGTAGCTAACTCTGCGAATATACAACCAATAGCCCAAATATCTAGTAAGCCCTTTTGTGAGTAGACACAGGCTTGTGGCCACAACAATGAAGAAAAAAAGTACCGATGGCATTTGTGTAATGCTTGGCGCCTAGCAATAGCTCTGGAGCTCTGTACCATATTGTAACAACAACACCGTTATCAGAGAGACGTCTAAGAGGACTAGAGGTGGAAATAAGCAACCACTGTGTATATCAAATAGTTACTCAATAACCATACCTTTTAAAAACTCGCGCCAAACCGAAATCAGCTGCACGTAAAACGTGAGTGAGGAATTAACCAAAGAAAGCGTCGTACCAATTTTGACGTATCCCTCATCTTTACCAGCACCCATGACAAGGATGTTTGAAGGCTTGAGATCTCTGTGAATGATCCAATTTGCGTGTAAGTAGTTCATTGCGTTTAATATTTGCCACAAGAAGCTCTTTACAGCGCCTGGGTGTAATGGAGGCTTTCCACGATGCGCTTTCAAGATTTCCTTTTTGATTATGATAAGAAAACACGAGGGGTTTTGTTACAGATGTAGCAACGGTTCACATACATAGAGATCGTATTCAGCATAATCGAATATAAGGTAGAGGCTCTGAGATAATGGTTCAACACAAACATCCACCAATCGCACAATGTGTTCATGGTCTAACTCGCGTAGCAACTAATAGGATGAATATTGGGGAGTTTTTTTTTGTTCAATTGCTTTCATCTTGCAAAATACGCGTTGATGGGTTGCCGTACCGCTATCTCTCTGCAAGCCGTAAAGGATATTGCTTGACCGTCTTTAAACCGTTTTATGGCAACAACGTTTTTTGTTTTATCCTTTGCTGTGCCTTTATACACATACCCAAACGTCCCCATGCCAACCATGTAATCTGTGGCGTACTTGTCGTTTAATTTTTGCTTGCTTTGCCATTTCAGCTTTGGTACTATCCCAGTAGTAGCCATTAGTCACCTGGGCACCCTAACATAGGCAATACAATGAACGAACAGAACATGCAAAACCTTTTCTTTATTCATGTAAAAATTATCATACCTAATGCTACGGGCGAAATATACGCAAATACGTGTCTACAATAGTATTTAGCGCGGTCTGTGAACGTCAAAATTATTCTCAAAGCGTTTTTTATTCATCATTGCAATTTGGCTCCAATGGAACTGTCAACCGCTGTGGCGATGATTCTATGGACTTTGGCCATAGCAGCTTACATAGCCTACGTGTGGATAAGGTTTGGCGCCAAACATTTTGGTTTTTATTTTTTTTTTTTGTTTTTTTTTTGATTATTTTTGTTTAACGACTATCCTATAGTGCCGAAAGAATTCCACTCGTTACTCCAGTAAGCCCTTCGCGCAAAAAAAAGAATGGTAAAAACACAAAACGCTACTTGTTGTATCTTATCTCACGATTTTCAGCGGTATTTCCGATAGTAGAGACAAGAAAGTCACCTCCAAGCGCTGCTAAACGATCAAGTAGAACATATGGGAGCGGTGTCAGTTCTGACGCGTTCAATAGCCCGTTTTCGACACCAAGCCGGTACATTTGGTTTAATTTCGTGTAAAACTCATTAATTTTTCTAAAACTCAACTGTTGTAGAACACCCAAACGCTACCCTGCTCACCAAGTACTCCCACAACCATCATACTTGAACACGACGCTCCCATCACCAAAGGAGGAATATGTCCCTTACCCTTATCCGTTACATGGGCCACCTCCACCAGTGTCTGCATCGCTACCGCAATCACCGTATCCTTCACCATCACTATCAGGGAGAACACCAGGATTTCGGCAACGAAGCTTCTCAGCAGTAAAACCTCGCCCGTTACCTTACAGCCCATCGCGTAAATTTGGTCAATCCCCTATTAGATTAGCGAACCCTCAGTCATATTTCGAGAAGGCAATGAGCGCATCAAGAAAAGCGAGCGCTGCAGCCAAAGCTAGAACAAATACTCCAAAACCCGTTAAAAAAAAGGCGATTGATCGTAAGAGAAGAAAATCTACAACAATGACAAGCAACCAAAAGAGACAAAAGACAATGATGACTAAGTTTAACAGAGTCTCGCAAATCGTTCTGCCTCCAGCTGTTGATATTGATCCAGGGACTCCTCGTATACTTAAGCAACAGCAACGTGCAGCTCAACTGGAAAGAGAAGCTAATATACGAAAGCAAGAATTGCAAGAAAAGAGACAAGCACAACGCTTGAAAAAGAAACGTGAAGCTGAAGCTGAAGGACAACAACAGAAAAAGAAGAAGCGTCGTTCTACTATTACCAAGAAAGGATCTGCCTCTGCAAGGAAACCAAAGAAGTCTACTACAAAAACAAAGAAAAGAAGAGCTTCAACTTCTCCAACAAAGAATACACCCAAAAGAAAGAAGCCAATACCGATATATGAGTATGATGATATTGAAGACGAAGATAACTTGCCACCTTTCAAGGCAATGCCTAAACTTGAAATTGATCCAATTACAAGACGTGCTATAAGGCCACCTGATCCAGGTGTCATGCTTACACCTATCAAAAAGAGGGTGCGTGATTTAAAAAACCGAAGCCCAAAACTCATCCTTGTTTTTTATATTCACGTGATAATGCCTACCAAAAAAAACCAAAAATGTCGTGTATTTTTTTTTTATGTTCATTTTACCCGTTCTTACCAGTACTCCTTTTAGGCTCCTATTCCAGTGTTTACAAAAGAAGAAGTAATAGAAAGAGTAAACCATATGGCCAAGAGAGGTGCTGAAATGGCTGCATTGAGTGGTAAGAAGAAGAAGGTGGGATTCCAATTACCTTTGACAAGTCCACCAACCAATACGGTACGTAAACAAGCTACAAACCGAGCCATTGTTATTTAAATCTTTACAACATCAAAATTTTCCGAAAACAAAAAAAATCCTTCAGTGTTGTTGAGAACTCACCTTAAATTCAAAAGACATCGCCCTCAACACCTGGATTTGGATCTCCTGCGGCTACAAACATTACAGGATTTGGTGCAAGTTCACAAACAAACACACCTACAACCGGTAAAGACAAGCCAAAACTAAATAGCGAAACCGTACGTTTGTGGGTTTTTTTTGCGAATTGGAAACATCTCTTTTTGTTGTCGTTCTTAAGCTTACCTTTCTCTTCCTTAGTCCTTTGATGCAAACCTAAAAACAGGAGGTGTATTTGGAGCAGCAGCTAGCGCTATTAAAAAGAATCCAACCCTGGTACCTTCTTTTGTATTACTTGATCTTTTAGTTTACTTACTTTTGTTTTCTTTTAGTTTCCTGCTACCACAAATACTGATACCACGTCGAAATCAGACGGTAAGAAGGAAGATACAAGTACTAGCACTTTCGGTAGTGGCACTGAATTTGTTGTTGGGCAATCTGGAACCACCGGTGGGTTTGGCGGAAATGCCGCTGGATTTGGTGCAAAGAAGGATGCTACGAACAACACCAGCACTTTTGGCAGTGGCACTGAATTTGTTGCTGGTCAATCTGGAACCACTGGTGGTTTCGGCGGTAATACCGGTGGGTTTGGTGGAACCGCCGCTGGATTTGGTGCAAAGAAGGATGCTACGAAAAACACCAGCACTTTTGGTAGTGGTACTGAATTTGTCACTGGTCAATCTGGAACCACTGGTGGTTTCGGCGGAAACACAGCTGGGTTTGGCGAAAAGAAGGATACTACAAACAACACCAGCACTTTCGGTAGTGGCACTGAATTTGTCGCCGGTAAATCTGGAACCACCGGTGGTTTTGGTGGTAGTAATAATGCTGGATTTGGTGGAAACGGAGGCACAAGTACTGGTGGTTTCGGCAGCGGTAATAATGCTGGATTTGGTGGAAAGAAGGATACTACAAACAACACTAGTACTTTCGGTAGTGGCACTGAATTTGTCACCGGTAAATCTGGAACCACTGGTGGTTTTGGCGGACAAGGCAATGGCGCATTTGGTCAAAATAATAAGGCTGATGGTGCTTCCACAACCGGCTCTGGATTTGGTTCTAATGCTGGCAATGGAGGTCTTGACTCTGTAAAGAAAGAGAATACAAGTACTAGCGGCTTTGGAGGTACTTCTGGGTTCGGAAACGGCAGCAGTGGGTTCGGTAATTCAACACAGAAAGATGGTGCCAGTAGTAGCGGTTTCGGTGGAAATAACGCATTTGGTGCTACAGGAAGCACAAAGAAGGATGGTGCCAGTACTGGTGGCTTTGGAAATACCTCTGGGTTTGGAAACAAGACTGACACTAGCAATAATGGTTTCGGTGGAAACAATGCATTTGGTGGTGCTGTGAAGAAGGAGGACACTAACACTAGCGGTTTTGGCGGAAACAATGCATTTGGAGGCGGTGCAAAGAAAGACGACGGAAGCAGTAGCGGTTTTGGTGGAAACAACGCATTTGGCGCATCGGGTAACACCTCCTCTGGTTTCGGTGCTACAAAATCGTTTTCATTCGACAACAAGGCTGGTGGTAGCACCTCTGGGTTTGGAGGTACACCAAGCAAATCCAACGCCGACACTTCAGGCTTTGGAGGAAGCAACGCCTTTGGAGGTACCCAATCAAAAGACAACACATCTGGGTTTGGAACAGGAGCAACAGGCGGATTCGGACAATCTAATAATAACGCAACTGGTGGTAGCGGATTTGGTAGCGGTCAGTCCAATGCTAACAGTAGTTCTGGATTTGGTTCTACTTCAGGAAACAACAGTACGTTTGGTGCAACTGGTAGTTCAGGTTTCACTGGTGATCCGAAAGCGTTTTCTTTCGGTAACAGTGCAGCTGGCGGTAGCACTTCAGGATTTGGAGGAGGTACATCGGGTACCAGTGGCTTTGGAGGAAGCAACGCCTTTGGAAGTAGCCAATCAAAAGATAACACATCTGGGTTCGGAACAGGAGCAACAGGCGCTTTCGGACAAACTAATAATAACGCCACTGGTGGTAGCGGATTTGGTGGCACTTCTGGAGGTGCTTTTGGTGGCAATAACTCTGGAAGTAGTGGCTTTGGTGGCACTGGAAACTCGTTTGGTTCTGGAGGAACTGATGCAAGTACAGGAGGTAATATGTTTGGTAACACTGCAACGAATGCTCCAAAGAAGGGCAAACGAGGAAAGCGTATCTCTGCTAGGAATGGTTCTTTTTCTTTTAGTGGTACTGATAATAAGGATGGTGCTAACAAAGGAGGCGGAAACATGTTCGGCGGGTTCAGTTAAAGAAAGAAAAACACACCAAAAAAAAAAAATGTAAATAACAAGAAGACAAACTCAAAAAGAAAAAAAATAAAAAAAGTCCGTTGCAAGGATTTATTTGTACATCCAAAACGTTTGTTGTGCTTTACTTCGCTACAGAGTAGCAAGCTACGTCAAATTTTTCTGCAGGCGCACGTGTTCAGTCAACATTTTCTATTAAGGGCAGTTTTGCGCAACATTTTGTTTGGTAGCAATACTATTCCCTTTATCACGTTGCTGTTGTGTAACACAAAAAGAGTGCTGGTAAAAAAAACCTCAGAATTTGTTGTAAACTTTTTCAAGATCCTCCCTATCACAGCTGCCGCTACCACTACTTAATACGGTCTGGGTTATAATTATGGAAAAGGAACAAACGAGCCTCGCGAAAAGTCGGAGACGCAGCGTAGGTACGTCATTTTACGCAAACAGGGCTCTACTAGCTTCGTTTTAATTGATATCATACATAAAGCGTTAATGGGCTCTTACAAGATTCCACGTGACCCAAGCGCTATTGCAGAAGGTACTCCACGATTATTTTAAGTAACGTCTTTTTGTTCTCACTGTTTCAGGGATCCCACACAAAGAACTTGATAGCAAGCACAGCTTGATGCATAAAAGTGCATATGCCAATCTGTATAGAGCACTATGGAAGCGTAGACGTACGCTTAAAGATTCTTCCGCTGTCACAAATCAAATCCAAATAGAAATCACGTGATTGATATTTATAGGGATGGAGGTCGTTATAAAGAAGTTTAAACACGTTCCTAAAGGTACATCTGACGATGATTTGCTAGTACAACTAAAAGAAATTGGGTACGTTAATCATGGCACAGCATGAAGAACCCAGTGCTAATGTTGATTTAGAAGCCTTAATCATGAACATTTGGTTGAAGTTATTGGATACACACAGTTTCCTTATGGGCCATTATATGGTGTTAATCTTGTTATGGAATACTACCCTTTGGGTACACTAGAAAATTTTTTGCGTAGTAAACGTGACTTGGTCACAAAAAAGGATGGTGTTCTTGTACGCAAAAAAATATTACTTGGTTCTTTATTTATACTTGGACTTATTGCTTTGTGTAGATTGTACATCAAATTGCACTTGCTTTACAGTACCTCCACACACACGATGTTATACACAGAGATATTTGTGAGCAGAACGTGTTGGTACACCTTTTTTTTTTTTTGTGTCAATAACAATGTAACAACGAGAAATTAGGTAGAATCGTTTGAACCTATTTCAGTTCGATTAGCTGATTTTGGATTAAGTCAATTATTCAAACCTTTTGAAATCGACAAGTAAGATAACCTTAAAGGCTGATAGCAATAACTGATGCTCCTCTTCCAGGAGACCATGCGTAAATAGAATATTTATACCTGATGAGGTTTTCGGCCACGACGATGATATGGTGTTTACAACACAAAGTGATATCTACATGTTTGGTGTACTCACGTTAGTTGTATTTACCAGACCGTACCATTCCCATGGGTACCACCCATCCCTTCAAAGAGATGTACACATTAGAAAGAAAATTATAATTATGGGAATTTTTTTTGACACGTGTAGGTAATTACTAAGCGTGTGACACTTGATGCGAAAACGGCTGAGTTTACGTATATCATAGAGAAATGCCTACAAGAACCAAGTAAAAGACCTGACGCTCCTTGGTTAATTTCTCAGTTATCGCAACACTTGCCTTCGCCTGAATCATTGAATGCTTCTATCAGTCTTAAGCAGTTTATTCGATTCTGTTCTGGTTACGAACCTCAAGTTTGTATACTGTTTACAAAAGCTGACTACAATACAATGTGCGCAAACTTTACAAATACGATTTTCCGATTTTATTCTCATGGACACTGACGTTGATTTTTGTTAAAGGTTTTCGCATCCTTTATGGATACAACCTTTCGGATTGAAAGAGATTACCTGCGACTTATGCAAGATAAAACCACTTTTCTTAAACTCAACGAAACCTTGGCTTGTACTTGTTGTATCGAAGAAAGATTTGGCTTTAGAACAGCGCTCAGCAATATGTGAGGTAAGTGAACACGCTAAAACGTATTAGTAATAAGAAATTTGGGTTTAGTCTTTCAACTGCGATCTTGCTGTTGACTTCAATATTGAACACAAAGACAAAACGAATGGGAAAGTTCATATATTTAGCAGTCCGAGTATTGAGCGAAAATTGCGTCGTCTTATACACGACTCGAGGGAGTACCTCCAGGTGGTGAAGAAAATTGGTGGTATAGATGTACCTAGGCACTCATCAGACGACTTTTGTAAATCTTGCAAAACGTGCGATACCTTTTTTTTTTGCTTCTTCATTTTCTCGTTCTTATCTTGCCTCTTAGAAATGCCCTACGATTATCTCTGGCCACTACTGAACCAAGTATCCATCATGTTGACACCCTTATCAAGTTGTTTCTGTTTGTTTTAAAGCACACAGGCACAAGTTTGGACATTAAGACACAAGTAATCGAAAGAACATTTTATTTGAGAGACGATAAAATATCTGGAGAGCTCCTACAGTATGACGCTAAAAAGATCCATCGCCAGGTTCAGAAATATGGCGCCAAAGTTGCATCGATAAAACGGGTTCGTGAACACGCACTTTGCGTGAGTGTCACGTGTTCTCCAGCATCTGAAATTTTGCTTGGACATGATGTGCTCACAGGAAAGTTTGGAATATTCGAGCACATAAAGGAAACCGACTTGGATAAACAGAGTCAAATCCCTGAAAGTAAGGTCTCAACTACGATAAAACATACTACAAAACCAGCGAAAATAAATCACCCACGCCGTACGTTGAATACAGACCCAGCAGTTGAAGTTATCTCAAAAGGATCAAGAATACGTAAGTGCCGTTTTTTTTTTTTAAAACCAAACGCTCCTTTTTTGTTGTAATGCGAGATTTAGAGCCAACAGCACGATTTTCAATTCCTGTACACGTGTACCAAGCCGAAAATAGTGTATTCAAAATCCATATGGAAGATAAGGCGAACAAAAACAAGCCATTCTCACCAGACAAGAGCAAGCTAATGTTCAGAGTCAACAACCAGTTTATACGTTTGGACTCAACGAGTCACCGAGGAGAATTTTTGGCTCATTACAAACCATCAATGGTTGCACCGCTTACAATAGAAATCATGTATGACGGACAAATACTGAACTCAAAAGAAGTCAAGGTTGAGATGAAAAAAGCTTCAAATCAAAGTACAAATATTGTTGGAACTCCACAAGCGGCTGTTGTTGATTTACCTTTTGTAGAACATCAAGTGTCTCCACTTGCCATTGCCCTGGGTAGAATAATGCCAAGTCTAAATAATGCAGCACAAGCGAAGCAATCAGGAAACACCTTACACAAAAGCGATAAGAAGTCAAATGAAGAAAAATCTGTAAAGAACTCGTTGGGAGTGTGGGGCTCAAAAAATTCAGAAAAAAGTCGAAGGAGTATTGCTAGCACTGATAACGAAAAACCAAAAGGGAAGGATCTTGACGATTCCGAGTCAAGTGATTCGTCAAAAAGTAGTAGTAGCTCAAGCTCTAGTGGAGATTTCGAGAAAAAACCAAAAACTAAAAGTCAACAGGAAAAGCCTAAAGACCATGAACGTACGCGTTGTTCTTTATGTGAGAATACGAACCCCATAACTACAAGTATATTTACCATTGTTTAGAAGAACCGAAAAGACGTTTATCAACCACACGAGGGAAAATTGCAAGTGGTAAGTTGTTACTTTGTTATGCTTATGAAAATATAATTTTTACTTTCCAGTGCCAACGTACGCACGGCAAAAGGAAGATTGGGATAGAACGCTCAAGTCACCCATTGCGAGGAGACGTGTTCCTGAAGCACATCACATTGGAGGGTACAGAAAGCACGTCCAAATTTAGCACGGATTTATGAAGGGTGGAAAAAATATGCATCCAAGAATGCTAAACAAATAAACCGAGCAATTTATGCGCAGTCTCTGGTCTTTCGCGAAAAGAGGAATGGTACATCACGTGTCGCGCCAACGAATCTGTAAGCGTAACAGTGCTACTACGAAAAGCGGTGCTAGTAAAACTTTGATACGCCGTTTTACACTTACCAATTAATTCGCGTTCTCGTGTAAGTGAACGCACGAATGTTGGTTGTTTTTTTGTGTTCGCCGTCAAGATAAATTCGTTGTGGACAGGAAAGGCGACGTAGACGAGCCATAGCGATTTGTAGTGCGTAAATTGATTGAAAAGAGCGTAAAGACCATAAATAAAGCGATTTGAACTCAAAAAAAAAAAGAAGTTGGTTTTTTTTTTTGGACAAAATATCCAGAAAATAAAACGTACCAACGCTACAAATGAGAAATAACAGCGCCAAGTGGTTAAAAACCCCAGCCGCAAGTAGTTTATGACGAAAAAAAGGCGGCACAAAGCGCAGGGGGCGGGTACAACGCGATAAACAAAGCTTCGAAAAGTTTTTTTTCCCAACCGTGGATATTTGTACTGCGTCCTAAAGTGAGTAATAGCGGCATTGAACCAAGCCAGGACTACGAAAACTCGATATTTTCGGGAAAGGGAGGCAGTCTTACAACCGTGTAGCCTAATGGCGGCGTAAATGGAGAAAAGGCTACGAGGCATAAACCAAAATCAAATTCCCATCAACTGCCAGGCGATTTGCCTGCGCAGAAAGACAAGGAAAAATTTTGAGCGACAAACGCCTGCAGAAGTCGGATCTCTTTCCCTTGGCACAATCGAGAAAAACAAAAAAATAATCGGTCGAATGCAAAAGCGTTTTTTCTTCTTGAGAAGAAAAGATGCGACGAATGCTGCAACCTTTTGTTTTTACTCGATGAAAGAGCCCACAGGGAGTGCACGGTGATATGGGTCCGCCCATCGTGCAGCACATTTACGGTGACTGGCTATCGCGCCTGATCAACATTCCAAACAAAACACAGGAGTGCGATCGGGTGCGACGGTAAGCGCGAGGACCTAGAATGATGCCGTCGTCTTCTACCACGTAAAGCCCCTATGAAAAATGCGTAAAAAACATAAGCACCATAGGCAGCGGTAATCGACTTGTGGCTCAAAACGTAGCGAAAAGGGTGGTCTGTATTCTTCTATTGCAACAAAAAAACACATGGAACCAATCACGTGGTTCTATTGAGTTTTTGAGCGTTTTAGAGCACATGGCTGTAAATCCTGTTTGCTACGCGATACCGTTCTTCCTACTGGAAAGTTGGACATGAGCATTCTAGTTGCGCTTATGCACACATAAAAAAAAACACAAAACCACAAGTATGGCTACTCTAGCTTTCTTATGTGATAGAAAAGGGCGAGTTAAGCACGTCTCTTAGTATATCCATCGATGACGATGCCCGTTGGTTGTTTGTTGTATGTGTAACATAGCAGCTTTAGTACTGTGTCCGCCCCCCCCCAGAATGAAGAGTTCTCTTCTATCATTATAACGCACGTTTTAGTACGGAGCGTAGAAATGTTAATCGAGTCCTTGGGATCATAACAAAAGAAAACTGTACTCTCAATGACACAAGCAACATTTCACTTCAATAGTGGCAATGTTGTCAGTGACCACAAAGTACTCTTCTTGCATATGTAAAATGTGTTAATCGAGTTACTTGTATCATTAGAAATACGCACTTTGTTACAATCATTGTCCTCAGTGGACCAGTGCATTGTTTACAATAAACTAGACACTATACTCCTCCTTCATCTTATCTCTGTCACTTAAATTAACAGATTGATAAAGAGATGTCGATCGAGTTATTGTCAATACACAAATTGAAGTATTAAGCTTTGTAGCCCTCAGTGGGCAAACAGTTAAATGCAACATGAAAACCATGAGTTTTGAAGCCCTTAGTGGGCAAAACCACTTGTGTACAAACCCACATGTGCTCTTCTAGCATTAGAACACTCATTTGAAAGTGTAGAAATGCTAATCGAGTCATGTTAGCCCGAAACTGAGCTATCTCTTCTAGCATTAGAACACTTTACCACAAGGTGTAGAAATGCTAATCGAATGGCAAGATTAGGCAAATTCACAGTTCCTAGGTATGTGCAAGTCACACCACCAGGAGTATGTAAATCAAGTTGAAGCCCTCAGTGGGCAACAACTGCCAATAGTATGAACACATGCTCTCTTCTAACATTATAACACCTCCAAAAAAAAAGGTGTAGAAATGCTAATCGAGTTCAGAGTTATACTACGACAATACAGCTCTAAGTATGTGCAAATTCGCATGCTTAGGTGGATGAAAGGAGTCAAAGTGCTCCAAGTAATTCACAAAAGTTGTATTGACCACATCCGAAACACCCAATGGAAAGACAAGTATCAAGTACTTGGGTAATAATACAGGATGTGAGCCTGAAGCATAAATAAAATGTGAAAGGTAAATTGATGGAAAGGCACACAAGCCAAGTACATCAATAAAAGCAAGTGTAGCTAATTGCTACAACTTGAAGGCTTAACAAGGAAAGGCACAGTCCAAGTACTTGAATAGTAAAGAAAAAAAAAAAAAAAAAAGAGTGTATGAAAAATGATGCAGTTGCAAGCTATTACCGACGATGCCTCAATGGCTACTTAGTAAAAAATAGGCATGACTCATCAAGAAAAGTAGTCCTTTAAAAAGACACAACCCTATGCTGTTGTGGCAATGTGCTCTATGAGCATCTCTTGCCATAAAAACCATAACCAAGACACATCAGCTTCTTCTCCAACAAGAAAGGCTGATGTTGTCCGGCACCAGGTATTTGTGATGTTCATCAAAAAGACCTTCATCTATATACCCTCCTTGAAAGAGAATAGGAATGTAGATTGAATGGTTTCTTATGAAGTTCATTCTTCAAAAAACCACCTAAAAACCTCAACCACCTTTGGTCTGATGAGAAATTATTTTAAATGCAGCTATCTGCTTTAAAAACTCTGATGCAAAAGGTACCTGGTTGAGCCTGCCAGGAGTGATAAGCTTTCTCGAAGGATTAAGCCATGCAAGCTCAGCAAAGAGGTATCCTCGGAGCCGCAAACGGCTCCTTAAAACGGTCGTAACCCACCCGACAAGACTAATAATGGTCACGTCATTTTGCACACAGGAACTCGTTTCCTAAACGCACTATAACCAAAACTCGTGGCCTCCCCCGCGGATAACCGGGATTAAAGGAAACCTGCGGCTAATACGTAATGCGCCTAGCGCTGCCGATGGGCCCCTCTGCTGCAAGGACCCATCGGTCGCATCCAACGCTCAGGAGCGGACGATCACCCGATCCCATCTTGGTTCGCCAAGGGAAGCAGCCTCCCCTTAGGAAGCGGCGTCCGTACTCCGTCGGGAAGAGCGGCGTTGGGGCATGCGATGGAGTTACGAGGAGTTCTCTCTAACTAGACATGTTTCAAAACAATGTAAAGCTACACACAAGTGAAAATTTGGTGAAAGAAAAATGAACATTGTTTCAAATCTTGATCCTTCGCTGAATGTGTGCTTTTTCATAAAGATCATATCGATATAAAGTTGAGAGTTCTCCCCCTCCACGAGTCGGAAGGGCGGCCGACCTATCAGCCAGGCGGTAGGGTAACGGCCTACCGCGGCAGTGACGGGTAACGGGGAACTAGGGTTCGGTTCCCGGAGAAGGGGCATTAGATACGGCCCCTGTACTTACGGGTAACAGCAGGCGCGTAACTTGGCCATTGATTGCAAATCGAGCCAGCGACTGAGTGTAACGAGGCCGGCATTTAAACCGGTCGTCGCAATGAGGGGCAACTGAATGTCGCCCTGAGAAACTATTGGAGGACAAGTTGGGTGCCAGCACCCGCGGTAACACCCACTCCGAAAGCTTATACTTTTGCTGTTGCTGTTAAAGCGCTCGCAGTCCAAACAACGACACAGCTGAGAGGGACAAGGTTTAGATAGGAGTTTACTCCTTGACATAAACCCCCCGACTCTTTTTCATCGCCCGACCAGGCATAAATGGCTTCGCTCAAACGCAAGGTCAGTTTAGGCTTCGGCCGCTATGCCACCCACCAGCATCCTGGAATTGGGCTTTAAAAAAACAAAAAAACAACACTTTACCAAGTGCGACGCTCAAGTCTCATTTTAACTAAGTATGAACAATATCCTGATATGCAAGTCTGAGTGAAAACTCATGTTCTTCATTAAGGGAATAAAAACATTGTGAATTACAAAAGTACTTTGAGGAAAAACTTGAGTTAGTCTTCACACTAATAAAGAACACACGATTACTAGGTGCGTACGGGGTAGAGAGTGTGGTATCAGCGAGGAGTGAAATCTTTTGACCTGATCCAAACTACCCGAAGCGAAGGCGCTCTGCAAGGGCGTGGCCGGTGATCTAGAACGATGGTGGAGGGAGCGAAGCGGATTAGAGACCCGTGTAGTCTCCACAGTAAACGATGCCGACTGAATGGGCGCCGGGCAAACCAAGGCTCGGGGCCCGTTCCCACGGGAAACCGAAGTAATCGGGCCCAGGGGGGAAGTATGGTCGCAAGGCTGAAACTTAAAGGCATTGACGGAGCAACACCACCAGGCTCTGGAGGCTGCGGCTCAATTTGACTCAACGCGCGACAACTTACCGGGATCGGACGCTCTAAGGGGACGAACAGACTGAAGGGTCTTTTCCGAGTTAGCTAACGGTGGTGCATGGTCGTTTTAGGCTCGTGGACTTATCTGTCAGGTTTATTCCGATAACGGGCGAGATCGCTACTGTCACATTGATTCCCCCGCTTCGTGCGGGACCCCTGTGCAGGACTGACGGCGAAAAGTCGTAAGAAGCGGCGGCTATAACAGATCCGGGATGCCCCCAGATATTCCGGGCCGCACGCGGCCTACACTGCTTAGTTCAACGGGTTCCTGGGCCGAACAGGCATCCGGGCAAGCCCTGAAACCGCCAGAACACTTCTTCACGACAGCGAGTTAAACCTCAGATTTTATTATCTAAATACGACTACACTTAAACGCACCTTCGGAAACTACCACCTTCAAACAAAGTCTGTCCTGAACCTAATATAAAGAGTTAACCCCCTCGTCGAGGCTTTTTAGGAAGTTAAATTCCTTTAATGTTAAGACGAGAAGCGCTGTTAGATGAAATTTATATCTTTGGACTTTGTTTCCTTAGTATAAACATTGAAAGAGCTGTGGATCGTTTCAAATTAACAAACAAGGTTTCTTCTTCACTTAAATGCTTTGACCTGGAAGATTATATCTTTACCAAGGCAAACTTTATTATGAAGTAAGTTTCTGCAATGTTCATAAAAAAATACATGAAAGCGCACCGTGTGGTCGATTTGGATGTAAGTGTGCTCAATGCTGCTTCTTCGAAAAGACACATGCGTGCTTAGGGACTGGTTGCTGTAACTGTAGCCACGAACGCGGAATGCCTCGTACAGGTGTGTCATCAACGCACCTGGAATCTGTCCCTGTTGCTTGTACACACCGCCCGTCGCATCGACCGATGTGGGTGCGAGTGAGACCAGGGGGACGACCGGCTTGCCGGTTATCGAACCTGCTCGAACTTGCGCTCATAAAGGATGATGAAGTCGTAACAAGGTTTCAGTAGGTGAACCTGCTGAAGGATCAATACTATTGGTATTTAACCCTTAGAAGCAATTAAACCAACTTTTAACCAAGTTTAAAAGAAATTGGAGTATCAGTTTTGGTCTGGCAAGTCCAAGCTTACCTCGGTAAGTGAAGATATAGTCTCCTCTACTGTGGTGATATCTTGTATATCTGCCAGCTCCACAACCGCCATTTTGGCAAACCAAAAACACAGTCGTGGCACGACTATAAAGAACGTCAAGATTTTCGAAAGAAACCAAACCTTGTCGGTGAACGGTTAGGCACCTCCCCCGAAGAAGGCCATGGATCACTATGAAACCAGCCACCGGAATCGCTCTCATCTGAAGGTGGCATTGCCGAATGCCTCAGGCCGCGTTCTGTATTCTCACGAATCACAGGCAAAGGAGCGTGACTCAGCGACGCCAGCAAAACAAACACTAAATTTATTTGGTGCTGCGTATGGTGTACACACTTAAATCTTGTAAAAAAGAAAGTGGTTGCCACAACTAATTAATAAATTGCCAGAAGTGACGTTCCTCCAGAACTCATGCCTAGCTTACTTAAGCGAAGCTTCAGAGGGAAGGTTGGTTCATGCTGAAAGCATTAAAAAACACAACTTGCGTCCTGAGTTACACTTGGCGACCTGCCTAAGTTAAGCATATCATTGGGGCAGAGGAAAGGAAACCAAAAGGGACTCCCTGAGTAGCGGCGAGCGAAAGGGGACAAGCTCAAGCCTGAATCCGAGCCTAGCATCGGAGTTGTGGGCTAAGGCGTGGTGACTCTTCCAGACGTTGACGGGAATTACGCACGAGTCGTAGCCGTAGAGGGTGCGAGCCCCGTACGCTGTCAACCGAGGAAATAGAGTCCCATCGTCCAGGAGTAGTATGGTTTGGCCGTGCCATACGAAGTTACCGGGAGGTTACCCGGCAAGGCTAAGTATCGGGAGGTGGCCGATAGCGCACCAGTACCGTGAGGGAAGACTGAAACAGCACTCCTCGATAGAGGGTTAAAAGACCCGAAGCCGGCAAGGGTACAAATGGCACGGAGTACGTAGGTGCCCTGCACCTAATCTGCACATGGCAGACGCTCTTGTAGCGAGGGAAAAGCGACCGGGGCCTTGTGCCCTGGAAGATTATAATGAAACAAAACGTCGAGGGGAAGGTAACATAGAAGTGACTAACACAAAAAAGTCATACTGGCTAATTGTGCTGTCCACACCATCCTACAAGCTGAAAAGCATAAAAACGTGGGTTTGGTTGAAAGGACATCAAAAAGCACTTTTAAACCTTTAAATGGCGTTGGTTCACTGAAATTACTGAAACCTCCGAATGTACGTCTTCTTCCGAAAGGAACGGAGTTCGTCATTCATCGTCCACAACCTCAATGAGGCTCTATGCCCTTATTGGGCCATGGCCTCCGTGTATCCCGTCTTGAAACACGGATCAAGGAGTTCGCCGAGCGTGCGAGGGTGAGAGATCAAACCTCCAACCCGCACAGAAATGAAGCCAAGGATAAGCTCCTAGGCCGTCAAGTTCTTTATATAAAAACAAACGTATTACATTACATGTATAAGTTTGCAAAGATCGACATAAAAAACCGACTATGCTATTATCATGTTTTTATGTTACGCAAGT
>JALMLS010000598.1:0-191827 GCA_038496445.1 Trichosphaerium sp. ATCC 40318 | reverse complement strand
AAGTCTTTCAACATACATGAAGCGACAAGTCAAAGCTACAAATGCCCTCATAAGTACTTAAAACAACAAGACCATTTCTAGTATCCATCATATCAACTGTTCCTGTCTCACACATTCTAGAAGAGGCATCCACTCTCCCAATTGATGTTGGTATGATAAACTCAACGTCTGAAAGACCTGTTATGTCTATACAACTGAGTTGTACAGTGACTCTTTGGCCTACCCACAATCAA
Source organism: Trichosphaerium sp. ATCC 40318 (assembly GCA_038496445.1). Lineage (NCBI taxonomy): Eukaryota > Discosea > Flabellinia > Trichosidae > Trichosphaerium > Trichosphaerium sp. ATCC 40318. Next base: position 191,594 of record JALMLS010000598.1, on the reverse strand, counting down.
TAACACTACTGGTATTTTTTTAACTGTACCTCCCTTACTGATGTGACAGGCATTCCGTTTACCCAAAATGAGTGCTCACACACCATCCCTGTTGTAGCACATAAGGTTTCAATCGTATAAGTTCTTGTCATAGTTGAAGGGAGAGCATTTGATGTAAAGAAAGAAAGTCAAGGTTGCTTAGGCTCTCAAGAGTAACTTTGTTGTGGTAGTTGTGGACAAAATCTATTCCCTTCAGGTGTTGTGGAAGCAACTGCAAAACCATTGGGGACATTAAAAGATATTGTGGATATAATCGGAGAGCTAAGGAAGAAACTGTAGCACTCTAATTATACAAAGTCAGAAGGATTATTCATGACGTGTTGAAGAAAGTTTGATCCAAATAGATTTGATGTAACAAAAAAATAATTATTTTCTTGAAAGAAAACACGTGATTAACGTACAAACACCCAAAGATGAACCATCAACTGGCATAGGTGATACATACGATAAAGTACAAGTGCCAATGACATCTACACCCATCACAACTGTTAAAACGCCATCTGCTATCGAGCAAATAATGGTGGTCATCTTTGAATCAAGCCGTTCTTGTTCCTCCAAATACATCCGAAATTGTCTGGGTCATGGTATCTTCGGTTCTTGGTGTGGTTGCGGTTACTGTAGCGGCAGTGGTAAATGGATCAATGAAACGTGTTGTAATTAACGATTGACCCATTGCCACAGCAAAGAAAAACCAAAAGTAAGTTATTGATACATGAGAGGCTGTCATTGTTTTGCTCCTGAGGGTTGTGATAACTGGCAGATTTAAAGGTGATTAATTGTTTTCTCATTTTTTTTTCATTTAATTTTACTACAAAAAGACTAATTTTAGTATAGTTGTAGTAATAGCCACGTGTTGTCCCGAAAATCACGCGTGACTATAATGTCCAACAGATGTACGTAATTAAGGTAGTTATAATGATCATAGCGCTATAAGATATCCAAGCTGACAGTGTAAAGTCTGTTGTACAAGCACTCAAAGCAGGGCCATAAAATGCAGGTCAAAGCCTTGGCTCGTGAGGTGTAAAGTTATTGATTACGTATTAGATTTAGTATATGGTTCACCAGGCCGCAAGGCCGCAAGTTCACATGGGCGAAGGGCCGCAAGGTGAAGGGTCTTGCTGCGCGATCATCAAGGACAGTAGTAAGGGTTCACTGAAGTCACTTCCTTACAGTATACAAGAATTTTCCATGTCCCAGGCTTAAAGCACCAATATCGTTTGACAAAAATAAGTCCGTACTCACGATAGATTATCTTGCTGATATTCATACAATTAAACTTTGGTACCTTTGTATAAATCAGCTTTAATATGACTGTAGACTTATTTCCGTTCATGGGTTAGTACTGATGTTGTTTCAAAATACATTAACGGCCAACTTGGAGTCCAAAAAATGGTAGATTAAAGGTGTAATTTCAAAACGAAAGATGGCGGAACAAGTGTTGTTTATTGTGTCTGTGACTGTTATTGTTAATGATAGATTCTCCTCCAATTGGTTGTTGTTTGTAAGAACAAGTGGATCTATTCTTGTACTTCTTTATCACTAAAAATGTTGCTGTTGTTCACTTTTTAATCCATACATTACTGAATCTGCATATGAACTATAACGTCTGGACAATCTAGTAATTTCACTTTGTTTACTAAAAGCATCATCCAACAGTGGCAAATAGTGTTTATGCTGCTCAATGAAAATGGTATGAAGACCTTTGAGTGATTTGATACATTCGACTGTCACAGAAGTATAACATACGTCTATTTCATAAACACCTTCAATTGCTTTGATTCCTTCATCAGTCACATGTTTACACTGATACATAGAAATAGTATGAACACCTCCCAATGCCTTTATGCCTTCATCTGTCACTTGTTCACAACATGTTAGGTTAATTTTATGAACACCTGCAAGCGCTTTGATTCCTTCATCAGTAATATTTACACAATAGGTAATATCGATAGTATGAACTCCAGTCAACAGCTTTATGCCTTCATCTGTTATTTGCTTGCAGGCGCAAAGGTTAATAGTATAAACGCCCTTGAGTGCTTTTATACCTCTATCTGTTATATATTGACAGTAAGAAAGATCGATAGTATGGACGCCAGACAATGCTATAACTCCTTCATCTGCAACAGAAGAACTAGAAAGGTTAATTTCATGAACACCAGAAAGATATTTGAGCCCCTCGTGTGTCAAATCGTCACACCCACAAAGGTTAATTGTATGTATGCCAGAACCAAAAGGGTTAATTGCAGTAACACCAGATAGTAGTTCTAGACCTTCATCTGTAATTTGCAAAAAGCAAGTACTCTGAGAGTGTCATGTGTGAAATCAAGTGTACTTCTTTTAATTTTACGGCACCCACGCAAAAGATAGAATATGTTATCTTCCTTAATCTCTTCACACAGTCCTATAACAGTATTGTCCATTATACCCTTACACTCTCTAATCTTTAACCAATCTGAAAAACTGTTGATATAAATAGTGTCATATCCAATAATTTGATGTATGATATCAGACATCAAAGAACAAGACTGAGCAATTGAAAATTTGTCTTGTCCGCTTGTATGGCAAAGGATGTGCGAAAGAATCTCTGGAGGGAACTCAACAATATTAAGTGGTTCGTACTTGGTAGCTAGAGTCCTAGCAATTTGTGTTTAGGCAAAAAAAATTCTCGTCCTTTTGTGAATGGCAAGTACCTTCTCGTTTGCTTCTCTTTTGGCGCAGGTACATCTTCAAAGCTCGAGACATTATTATGTGTTTGTTTTAATAGAAGATCATCAAGTTGTTGAATCAGGGATCCATTCGCAACAGTTAACACATTTTCAAGGTGTTTTACGAACATTTCGCGTTTTTCTCCTATTATCTTACTAAATGCTTCACCGTGGTAATTACCATAGTATGTGAGCGCGTGTTGAACGGAAACGCCTGGTAAATTCATGATTTATTTCGTGTGTAGTGAGCCGTTAAAATTCTGAGTTCAAAAACTTAATAATCGTGAGCACGTGACTTATTTTTGTGAAACAATACGAAGCAACCAACACAAGATTGCTTAAACATGGAAAATTCTTGTATACTTCTAGAAATATACTGTAACAGTGAATAAGGTGAATATGATTTGGCACCAATTTGTGTATTACGCCTCATGAGCCGTAAGGCTTGGCCCAGCAAGTGTATGACCAGCGTTGAGTGCTTCATACAACAGACTTTTATTAGCATTGTCAGCTTGGCTATCTTGTGATCACATTATTACTACCTTAATTACGTATTAATACATCTGTTGGGACAATATAGTCACACATGATCTTCGGGACAACACGTGGCTATGATGTGATTGAGCATTACTACAAGTATACTAAACTAGTAAAATTTAGATCAGACCTGCCAATCAATCAGCGGAGACGATCTTGGGAGGAGAGGAACACATCTGTCCCTGACAGATAGCTCTAGCGCAGAGCGAGCGTGTGTGGTTTATTTACAAAAAATACACGGTCGCGAAATGTAAAATAAAGTTTTCGAAAATAAATTTAGTTTTGAGAAAAGTTTTCCAAATTATTAAGGGTGCGGTGGGAGGGTGATTTCTGCTTGCTATCCTGAGTTGGTCTTGTTGGTCACAATTTGATAGTCAAGTTCGTTCTGACCAAACGTCTGAAATGTCTTTCATGTTCAGTCATAAATGAAAAAAATGAGAACACAATTAATCACCTTTAAATCTGCCAGTTATCACAACCCTTAGGAGCAAAACAATGACAGTTGCTCGTGTATCAATAACTTACTTTTGGTTTTTCTTTGCTGTGGCAATGGGTCAATCGCTAATTACAACACGTTTCATTGATCCATTTACCACTGCCGCTACAGTAACTGCAACCACACCAAGAACCGAAGATACCATGACCCAGACAATTTCGGATGTATTTGGAGGAACAAGAACGCTAACAGCACGGCTTGATTCAAATCCTTCTAATTCGATGACCACCATTATTTGCTCGATAGCAGATGGCGTTTTAACAGTTGTGATGGGTGTAGATGTCACTGGCACTTGTACTTTATCGTATGTATCGCCTATGCCAGTTGATGGTTCATCTTTGGGTGTTCGTACGTTAATCACGTGTTTTCTTTCAAGAAAATAATTACTTTTTTGGTTACATCAATCTATTTGAATCAAACTATCTTCACACGTCATGAATTATACTACCTGATTTTGTATAATTTAGAGTGCTACAGTTTCTTCCTTAGCTCTCCAATTCGATCCACAATATCTTTTAATGTCCCCGGTGGTTTTGCAGTTACTTCCGCAAGTCCTGAAGGGTTTAGATTTTGTCCACAACTACCACAACAAGTTACTCTTGAGAGCCTAAGCAACCTTGACTTTTCTTTCTTTACATCAAATGCTCTCCCTTCAACTATGACAAGAACTTATACGATTGAAACCTTATGTGCTACAACAGGGATGGTGTGTGAGCACTCATTTTGGGTAAACGGAATGCCTGTCACATCAGTAAGGGGAGGTACAGTTAAAAAAAATACCAGTAGTGTTATTGATTGTGGGTAGGCCAAAGAGTCACTGTACAACTCAGTTGTATAGACATAACAGGTCTTTCAGATGTTGAGTTTATCATACCAACATCAATTGGGAGAGTGGACGCCTCTTCTAGAATGTGCGAGACAGGAAAAGTTGATATGATGGATACTAGAAATGGTCTTGTTGTTGCAAGTACTTATGAGGGCATTTGTAGCTTTGACTTTGTCGCTTCATGTATGTTGAAAGACTTGCAGTTGTATTGTGTTTTGACTTGTACAGTTTTAGGACCAACTGCGGCTGAATTAAAGGCTGACATAACTTATTCGTCCTTACAAACAAGTGGATCAATTCACAGCATATCTGGAAGACCACCTTTGTACTTTTGTTACTTTGTACTATCATTTTTATGCAGACATTTACTCCTTTTTAAAGGTGTATGTGGTATCGCAGAACCAACGCTATTTACAGTTTTGCCATGTAGTGATGCAGTTATTGATTCCAATGCTCGCATAGAACTGTTAAGACGCTAGTCATGTAATACAGCAGTGCACTCATGTTGTTAAAATACATTCCTTTCGTATCTAATGCCGTTTTGAATAACCAGATAATGCTTGAACTTCTGCTTTCAGCTTTTGATTGCAAAATGAAAATATCAACAAATGTGCTATGTGCACTGGGCGTAGCACCTAGATACCAACTGCCCCAAGGTTAAAGTCGTAGCAACTGCCATAAGGGAAAATCCTATCAAGACGTTTGTTATTGTTCCAAGTGACCCGCTAAAAACGATGTGAATCAATATTAAGGGAATCAGTTTTGTATTTTACGTTGAGATGAGCACAAACATTATGATAGCAACCACATTTCTTACTATTTTCTTGTATTTATTTCTAATACCCAATGACAAACCAGCTCTTCTGTGCTCTAGAGCCTTGATGTGATACCCGCTTAAGCTTTTGTACTCCAAACTATAGCTACAAGCCCGAAACGGAATGACTCTAAATATGTAAAACACTTTATTGAGGAGTATTATAAAAATACAAATTCTGATTGAGATGTTACAGCATTTTGTGATCAGTCGACAATCGATTTTTATTGTAAAGTCGTGATTATCCTGGCTGCATACCAGTTTTTCCATTGACCTTCTGTTTTGCAAGCTTCAAAACACTTGTCACCAAAGATCTCACAACCAACAAACGTACCATCTACTGGAGGCAACCACGTGTTACAGGTTGGTGAAGCGCCAGGCGGGTATGTGTATTGCTCGTATTCGTAACACCAGCCATCTTTTTCAGTAATGTTGTAAGTCCCTGTGTTAACTAGCGCTCCAGAGAGATCGTAAGTTACCAAGGTGCCATTTGGGAAGTATTTCGCTGTTCCTGTTGCCACAACACCATTAAATACAGCCATCCAAGATACTTGAGTGTTTATAACATCTTGACACGTGCCAGATCTTTTGGCGGCTTTACTGTTTACCCCAATGGACACAGCAAGTAGAAGAGCGAATAATAACGTGATGAAGTGCATGCTTAGTATAGATAAATTCGTTTTTAAGAGTTAGCCGGATGTTTGAGTTTTTCCGGTACTTGTAATTGTAGGATACGTGAAAAAATCTTAAAACTCGGTGAAATCTATTAAACAGTAGAGAAAGCAATTACGGTTAAGTTATTAATATGTACACAAGGGAATTTGTAATGAACTACGCTGAGCTCGATATACTCACATTGCACAAGCGTAGTACTTTTCATACAAAGAAGTTGACCCGGATTATAGACAAAAAAGATTAAGGCACTAACTAGCAAACCTACAATCTTGATCAGCTGTAAATGAACTAATATAGGTTTGTACACAACTGTGAGTGTTGATCTTGTCTATCAGGCTTCACAAAACCAAGGTCTCAAGACCAGCGGTCAAGCCAAGAGCTATATCCTCAATTTGTGCCCCAACAAATACCCCTTACTTACTTACTCCTCAATTTGTGTTCTTCTTGTTCAGGTAAGCTTTTGAGACGACATAAGATTAAACAGACTCTATTACGTTGTCTTATCAAGTTGAAAGCGCTTTCTCAGCTTCCACTTTGAGTATTTCGCCTGTTAAAAGCCGAAACGATGCCTTTAATAAATGGGCGTATGATAGACAGTTGCTAATTTGTATAAATAAATGAGGGCGCTTTCGCCTAACTTGCCTGTGAGTTTGGGCAATGGTCAAATCATGACAAGCAACGTAGCTACACGTATTCTCATGTTCAATGTGAATCGAGCACAAGACTTTAAAGAACTCTTTCTATCGGTTTTTCTACGCGATTAGATAGCGCTACGCGCTGCACATCCATTGCGTAAAAGTAACGAACTGTTCAGCACAAAAACAAACTAAACATGTTGCTTTGCTTTCTAAATAGCCCATACACTTCTCTCACGCCAAATAAAGCACATCGGTGACGTATTCAAGACATGCTTTTTTGGTAACGCAGTCAAAACAACGTACATAGCACCAAGCAACTCAGAAACATTGATACAGTACACTCTTAGCAAATAGTGTTTTTTCAAATATCTATATTTGGTAGTGGCGCTTAGCGATTTCCGGGTTAAGTTCAACTTATCAATCATGATTCCGCTAAGTCACGACAGCGCTAAGTTCTATTCATTTTTTACAGCTCTAACGCATCAACGCAACTTGTCAATCAACAAAACGCTTCCACAATATCAATCAACCCTTATTACTCCATTTACCATGAACAATACTACCAAGTACGTGTTCCAACTAGAATTTTATTCCTTTGTTCCCTTGCGGTTGTCTCCTACGTTTTCATCCAACTTTCCGTCACACTTCAAAATATCAATCATAAAAAGTTGCTTTTGGGTTTCGCGCTACTTTGTACTCACAGTCTCCCTAGCGCGTCAGACAACATCTCCAACGTACTAGGACTCCTCGATCAACCAACAGAAGTACTTTCTCTCATCTTAAAGTTTGGCGACACCAACACAAGACTCGCAGCAGCTCAAACTTGCAAACGCATACACGCCAGCGTTCACAACAACGTCGGCTACAAAGTTGTCTACTTTACCCAAAACGAGCCGCTACTTGAGTTCGCAAAAACTCCTTTAATACGCAATACGACAGTAAGTATCAAAGGCGACGAAGTTTCAGACGAAGCAATGAAATCTCTCAAAGGCGTAAAATCAGTTTGCATCATTGCAAACGATAACTTAACTGATGATACCTTAACTGCCTTAAGTGGTTCACTCGAACATCTAATGCTTGCCGCTTGCGATACCATAACCGAGAATGGTCTTCGATCTCTTACCAATCTGAAGACTATACAAATAGAAGAGTGTGAAGAAGCTGTTGACGGTGTACGATTCCTTACAAACCTCAAACGCGCGGATCTCACATGCTGTGACGTTTCGAATAACACTGTCGCGCAGCTTGCGGGTATTCATGAAATCATGCTAGCAGGATGCAAAACCATTACAGATGTCAATGCTCTAGCAGGTGTATACGCCATACACCTAGATTCATCTTCTGTCACAGATGACGGCATTAAGGAGCTCTCTGGAGTACACACAATCGGATTGTCGCTATGTGACAACATCACTGACGTAGGCTTGAAATATATCTCTAGCGCCAAATCGGTTTGCCTTGATGGCTGCTACAACATTACGGATGAAGGTCTTAAATCTCTAAAAGGAGTAGAGGAAATACACCTTAACAACACTGGAGTGACAGATGCCGGCCTTAAAGCTCTTGCAGGTGTTAAGACGATTAAATTGAGAAATACTCCAACCAACGATGCTGGCTTGAAGCACTTGGCTGGTGTCTATTCTATCGATATATCAGATTGCCATCGCATCGCAGATGAAGGCCTGAAGTACATCGGTAGTACAGCTGTCGAAGTTACACTAAGCAACTGTGAATTCATCACCGACGAAGGAATCAAGTATCTGAAAAAAGTTGAGAAGCTAAACGTGATCAACTGTAAGAACTTGACCAACGAAGGCATCTCTCAACTTGAAAATCTGAAGAAAATAGTATACAATGGTACCAATATCACTGATGAAGGTGTTCTTAAAAGATTAGAAATGAATAAGAGCTAGATAACCCATTAAAGAAGAAATCCTTGTTTCAAAAAAAAAATTTGTTGAAAAAAAATTAAATAAAACGTTCCATTTTCGTTATTAGTTGTTCTTCTACATTTATTCATCATCAATAAATCTCTTAACACGTGCACACGTGTATTAATTTAATAAAAAAGTTCTTGGGCTTGTGTTTTTTGTTGCTCTTGTTGATACATCACCATTTTATTGCGAGCGGGTTAGTGACTTCAATACTTGGAATGAAGTTGTAACTAGTGTACAGTATATCGCGGGCCTTTTGACTCTGAGGATTACCAAGCCATTCTTTGTATAGTTTACTGAATTCTGGGTTGTCTTCAGGTTCCCTATAGGATTGTTTGCTATATAACGTTCGAAGACGTGCAACCATTTTATTACCTTTTAACAACAGTCAGCAAAACGCTCAATGGAAAAAAACGGTTTACACAATAAAAAGAATAACATTTTACAAATTTATGATCAAATGTCACGTGACGCTGAATACGTGAACAACAAAATGTCCAAAAAAAAAAACTGTAAAACGTTTCGAACAAAAAACTCACCGTTGTCTGGTTGTTCAGGCTTTATTTGTCCCCCACCGTTTAGACACCCTATTACATAGTTAATTGAGGTATATATATATAAATTAGCTCAAGTACCTTTAGGGCATGCCATGACTTCTACAAAGTCGAAATTACAATCACCTTTCTTCATCTTTTTAATCAAAGTTGTGATATTTCTAAACCCATATGCAAACGCAAATCTAAAAACTACCTCTCCGTTGAACTATTTTATTGAAAAAATAAAAAATCAGTACGAGTTGCATCAACAAGCAATTAAACAGATCCGACTTAAAACAAAAGAATAGTACCTTAACTTCCGTCTCGCCCCAATTTTTATTCCTACCTTTACGTCCATACGTAAAACTCAGCTCTTGTAACTTCTCACCGTATAAAGTACGTAACGCATATCGTAATACATACTCTAGATACCCACCAGATCCACCAGGCATACCAAACGAAGCACCATCTGGTTGCATTGTTGTAAACCTATTTTTGAAAGAAAAAAGTTAGAGTTCAAGTTTGTTACTTCCTACTGCGTACTGTTCTGGAATTGGACTCTCCTTTATTTCATCAAACTTTATGTCTTGCTCTTGAATCATTTTATAAAGCTCTTCTGTTGTAATAACGTGATCAACATCATGTGCATTTAAAACATCACTAAAAAATTCTTTTCTACTGGCTTCAAGTTTCTTATCATAGCACGGCATTACGGTCACATGGAATATCTCAGAAGGTCTAAATATATTATATAAGATGCCTATAATATAATACAACAAGCACAAACAGAAAGAGCTGAGTTTTTAAGCGAAACGCCTAAGACCTCGTAATGGGAAGCAAAAAAACGCACTTTAAACCGATTTGTTTGCCATAAAAGTCCTTTATGATAGATCCCATTACTTGCTGCGGTGATTTTATAGGTGATATATAAGGTAACAAGAAACCATCTTCTTTCTTTTCAGCATAACAAACCCAACCTGAAAAACATTCAAAAAAAAAGCAAAAAAAAAGGTTGTTTACTAACCTGGACATGAACTAGAAAGTAACGGTAACCCGCCAACAGAGTCTACATCCATAGCATCTTGAGTTTTAGACTCTTGTCGGGCTTTATACCTACGTACAAAATCTACAAAAAATTAAAAAAATGTAATACTTGTTTTATGCCGGTAACCACTACGATACATGGTAACAATAGTCACAAACGAACGACATATGTATCTTTAGTATGTTGTATGGTTTAAATGTACCTTGGGCGATCTCTAGTAAAGAAAAATCGCGAGCAAAGTTAGTGCCAAAGACCGCTTTAGCGCCAATATCTTTAAATAATGTAATGAGCTTCTTAAACGCCTAAAACCGCGTCAGAGGTTATTTTAAACTCGGAACGGAGAATTCAAACACAGGGTGACACGTACAGCTGCGCTTGAAATTTTGTAGCGATCTGCAATGGAAGCGCAGGCTTGTGGAGATATTGAAACGATCGTAGTGTCTTGACCCTTTATCCGCTTCAGAAATTCTTCTGTGCTCTGTGCTTCGATCAACACACTTTCAGACGTAGTTATACACCCACTAACATTTGTTATTGATTGCTGTACAATTCTGTTCATGATAACGTTTAAAACACAACTTACCTGCAAGCTAAACAGTCATGTAGTTTTATTTCAGCCTTTTGTAGCTGTTTTGTACTTCCATCTCGATTAACCTGTGTATACGTTCCATCTGCGTTTCTAACAATCTCTTTTACCTACAGCGGACAAATCAGCGGCATTTACAGGGTACAAGCGTACTTTGCTCCCAGGAGTATTATCTATCTTGACAGGCTGTGTACACGCCTAAATACCACGTTACATAACGTTTAGATGCACAATAAATACCGTTGCTGGTCGAATATGATCATCCAACCCTGTGAGTTGTACAGCGCCAGAAAATTTGTTTGCCATGCTACACGTTTAATATCAAGCCTTACAAAAAGCGTGGCGTATTCAATTGACCAAATACAGAAATCGTTTACGTGAAGCAAGATATTATTCTCAAAGACCATTAAACTGCTCATACTTTTGTTGAACTCCCACAACATAATCAAATTCTTTCAACCGGTTTCCAGTACAAATAAAATACACGAATTTTGGCAAAAACAATTCTACAAGGTTTATTATTTAGAAGCGATCTTTTCTTCCCTTCATGCCACCACGTTTGAAAGCAGCCTTGTATTCTTGTCTTGCGGCCTTAAGTTGTGCCTTTCTCTTAGCTTGCTCGGCTTTGCGGGCTTTGACTTTTTCGAGGACAGATTTGTCTTCTTTAGCTTTGGAGGCTTTGGATTTCCTTTGTCGCATGTTCTCAACTGTGGCGCCAACGTAAGCTCTCTCGCGCTTAGTCATACGGCGTGTGACCTTTCTCCTTTTTACAACTTTGTAGTTACCCTAGAAGGGAGTTCGTTAGTGACGAATACGCAGCTAACACGCAATAGGCAAAGAATTTCAGAGTAATACGTCAAAACGCATAAAAGGTCGTATAAAGGGAGATCATGAGTGCACGCACCTTTTTGTTGACCTTACGGTATACAACAGTCCATCGTACGAAACGTGGATTCTTTTTCTTGTTGATAACGTACTTTCTGGATCCTTGTACTTGGAAATTGAGGAGCTGGTAGCGAGTAAGCGACAATTAAAGTTTTTTTTGGCGTGTACCTGGAGGTTAGTCCTGACATAAGTCATACCATGGCCAGGATAAATCCTACGCTGCGAAAAACTGCACAATTCGGTCCTGAAAGCGTTGTTAAATAGATCAGGAGAAAAGCAGTAGAAAACATTGTAACACTGCGTCAAACGCGAAATTACAAAGAGAGCGATAGTATTTTACAACAGAACGCTCTGTGGAAAAATTGTATTTTACTCCATACTAAAAGGCTACAACGAAACAGCAAACGCGTGGCGCAATCGCTAAACGTAAAAAGCCGATTGAAGAAAAAATGAAGAGATGAGCGAAAACAGTAAAAATCCGGCGACTTTGGGTTAATAGTGGTTTAAATTCGCTAATTATACGTACTTCATTGTGATAGCCTAGATGTGATGTGGGATTAGCTAGACAAAATAATTGCGTTGACTTCGGTTGGTAAAAGTTGATTTTTTGTAAATTTTTGCCGCTACTTTTTTAACCACATTTTGAAACAATGGCATCTCGTAAGCGAAAGCTCGCACCAACCGTAAACAAACAAGCAAAGAAGCTTAACGTTGGTGCTAAACTATCCGATCAAGACGAGGTAGAAAAACAAAAAGTACAAAACGTACAAGAGCGTAAACGATGGCAACGTAAACCACTCGCGAAGCCAGTAGATTCCACTACTGATACAATTAGTACGCATAACCGTTATTTTTCAAATTATTGTTTAGCTGTTAAAAAATCCCTCCACTTTCGTTATCACCCCATGCGTTATACTAACATCGTATAGTATTCCAACAGCTCGATTGTGACTATACAAATACAGTGCCTAGTCCTCACTTTAAACGAAATTTTAAGCCTAATCAAAACAGGGTATGGTTGTTTTTGCGTTGTGCCGTACTTACTGTACCAATTAGGTGCCTGTGATTAGAATGTATGGTATCACTGAGGAAGGACACAGCGTAAACGCTAAAATATACGGTTTCAAGCCATATTTCTACACACCAGTACCAAAGGTGCGTTTCTAGGATTTTTGTAGATTCGCTTTTTTCAAAAGCAATCGCCACTCATTGCAAACTAGTCATGCGCAGGATTCAGCGACGAAGAGTTGATGGAGGTGGCTGAAAACTTGCGCCAACGCCTAGACCAAACCGTCCGCGGCGGGATGTTCATGAAATACCTCCAGACTCCAGACTACTGTATGGCAGTCAGCATAGAAGAAAAGACGAGTATCTTGGGCTACAACGGCGATGTTTTAGTGCCTTACTTCAGAATAACAATGGCTCTACCTGGTCAAGTACCACATGCAAGAAGTACGTAGCTACGCGAATTCTATTCTGTTATTTTTTTGTAGACTTGTGTTCAGTTACTCACTCACGTCCCTTGTTTTAGAAATTCTAGAAAATGGTCAAATCGGTAGTCTTCCTCGTATTGGTTCAAACGCTTTTCCAACATTTGAATCCAATATTCTCTTTCCTCTGCGTTTTATGGTTGATATGGACATCGTTGGCGGTAACTGGATTGAGATTCCTGCTGGAAAGTACCATCTTCCTTCAGCTGTACGTTTCTCTCTAGTACTTTATCTACGCAACTGAAATACTCACTCTCGGCTTTAGCAAGATAAAGTCTCAACTACACAAATCGAGATTGATTTATGGTACACTGACTTAATCTCTCACGCTCCAGAAGGAAAGTGGTTGAAGCTCGCTCCATATCGTATTCTCAGTTTTGATATTGAATGCGCTGGAAGAGATGGAGCTTTCCCAGACGCTAAATTGGATCCAGTAATTAATATTTGTAATGTTGTCAAAGAGCAGGTACACAAAGAAGCGTCAATTTTCGTTGTTTGTTTTTTGATACGAATTTCCGATTTTTTTCTTACTTTTGCAATAGGGATCAAGTGAACCGTTTATAAGTAACTGTTTCTGCTTAAATCATACCGCATCTATCCTTGGTGCTGATGTCCGTTGCTTCAACTCTGAGAGAGACTTATTACGTGCCTGGGCAGATTTTATTCGCGAGGTACTTTTTAATTTTTTTTATTGTATTTTTCTCCGTTTCTTATCCTTTTTAGTGCGATCCTGATGTTATTACTGGTTACAATATAAATAATTTCGATATTCCATACCTTTTCAACCGCGCTGAAGCGTTAAAGATCCCAGATTTTACAAATTTATCAAGACAAAAGGATAGCTTATCAAAAATGAAGAAATCCACCTTTAAATCACAAGCCTTCTTTGGTGAGAGTACACAAATTACAATGTTTGGACGTGTATTCTTTGACGCTATGATTGTACGTTTTCTCAGAAGTCGCTAAGGCCCAGAGCGGCCACAACAAACTGTTATTTCTTGGAACTGAAGAATTTTCTCTGACTTTTTCTCGTAAGGTTGTACAAAGAGGATCTGATAAACTACGCTCTTATTCACTAAATAATGTCGCCTCAACATTCTTGGGCCAACAAAAGGAGGATGTACATTACTCCATGATCACTACTCTTTGGAAAGGTACCAAAGAGGACAGAAGACGTGTTGCATCGTATTGTTTAAAGGTATTGCTTTTTTTTTCTTCGAACTTGGTTTGTTTTGCTAACCTTTCATAGGATGCTCTGCTACCTATTCGTATTCTTGACAAGCTCATGAGCTTTATCAACTACATAGAGATGGCTCGTGTGACTGGTGTACCATTCTCATGGTTGCTCACTCGTGGTCAGTCTATTAAAGTAGTTTCTCAGATTTACCGTCACTCCAAAACACAAAACAGACTAATTCCGTACTTGCACAAGGAGAAGTCAGGTATGAATGCTGTATTTCCATTATTTAAGTACTGGGAATATCAATATCTAATGCTATTACCTGTAGATGGCGTTGGTGGAAAGAAATATAAGGGAGCTATTGTGGTAGAACCTAAAAAAGGATTTTACACCGAGCCTATTGCTACACTTGATTTCTCATCTTTGTATCCTTCTATTATGATCGCTCATAATCTTTGTTACTCAACACGTGTTATGCCACATGATCGTCAAGTACGTTAACAAGAAATCCTTTCAAACGCAATTTTCTTCAACTTTTATTCTTTCCTGGTTCTCTTTTGTTTCTACAGCTACTCCTATAATGTGCTTATATATTGTTTAAAAGACTTTATCCAAAGATGATATCATAGTCTCTCCAACTCAGGAAAAGTTCGAATTCGTCAAACCGTCAAAGAAAAAGGGTAAGGCATAAAGATAGCTTTCTTTCTTTTTGGGAAATCTCGGTTTTTTAATTTTCTTCAATAGGTATCTTACCAGGAATTCTCCATAATCTCTTAACGGCTCGTGCTAAAGCCAAGAAAGATATGAAGAATGAAACAGATCCATTCAGAAAGGCTGTACTAAATGGTCGCCAATTGGCGTTAAAAATAAGTGCTAACTCTGTACGGAACCTTTTTTTTTCGCTTTGTGAACTCATCAATGAACTAGGTATACGGGTTCACTGGTGCCACTGTTGGTTCTCTACCTTGTCTACCTGTATCTAAAGCGGTAACTGCATTTGGTCGTGACATGATCCAAAAAACAGTAGAACTTGTAGAGAAAAAGTATAGTATTGCTGAAGGATTCAGTCATGACGCTAAAGTTATTTACGGTGATACTGACTCTGTCATGATTAAATTCGGTCTTAGTGATCTTAAGCAGACTCTCGATTTGGGTATGTATATCTCCACTACTAGAAACAGTAGAAGAAGGTTGAAATAATGATTTTTGTGTTAGGACATGAAGCTGCTAAATACGTTACAAAACATTTCAAGAAACCAATCAGTCTTGAGTTTGAAAAGGTTTACTACCCTTATCTTCTCATTGCCAAGAAGCGTTACGCTGGATTATGGTATACCAAACCAGATAAACCAGATAAACTTGATGTCAAGGGTATCGAAGTAAGTTAAAAAACGCCAACAGCTTTTTTTTGTTATTGGCTGTTTTTTACTCATTTTTTTTCTAGTCTATCCGTCGTGATGTCTGTCGACTTGTCAAACAAGTTGTTGAAGGTTCACTTGATCTTTTACTCATCAAACAAGATACTGAAGCTGCTATTAAGTACGTAGAGTATCATTGCTTTGATAAAGCTTTTTATTCTGTGAAAACAAACTTTTGTTTTTTTACCCATCCTTCATGTTATTAATACTTTTCTCAGGTATGTTCAAGAAACAATTCGTAAATTGCTTGTCAACGAAATAGATTTATCTCAGCTTGTTATTACAAAATCTCTGTCTAAAAAGGCCGAGGAATACAAAGCAACACAAGTAAGCTTTTCTTTTTTTTTCCAAAAATGTGAACCTAACGAATGCTTCAGGCTCACGTTGAACTCGCTAAGCGTATGAAAAAGCGTAATCCTTCTAATGCACCTAAAATTGGTGACAGAATACCTTATGTTATCGTACAGGTAGGTTGTCATTGCTCTTTTCTTTGCTTGGATTTTAGTCTCGTTTTCTGACACTTTTTCAAAGGGTAACGCTAAAGATAGTGTCTCAGATAGAACAGAAGATCCTCTATATGTTCTGGAAAGTGGTATTCCTCTAGATATGAATTATTACCTAGAGCAGCAATTAAAGAAACCACTATTGCGTATTTTTGAACCTATCAGAAAAGACGCTGCTAAAGTTTTGTGTACGTCTCTTCTTTTGTCTTTCTTGTTTTTTTCCGAGCTTTGCAATTGCAAATTCTTACTTACGATTACTTAGTCTCTGGTGAGCATACACGTAAGAGAGTCAAGCCAAGAAGTCAACAAAAGAAGGGTGGTATCTTTGGCTTTGCGAAGGTTAGACCAACCTGTCTTGGTTGCCGTTCTCCACTTAACGACGATGATAATGAACTCTGCTCTTCTTGTCTCCCACATGCACCAGAGAAGTATCAAAAGCATTTAGAATCTCTAAGAACCAAAGAGTATGAATTTTCTCGATTATGGACGCACTGTCAATCATGCCAAGTACGTTTTGTTTTTCGGACTGCAACGGTGTTTTTTTTTTTCTTCACCGATTGACTATTCTTGACATTGTCGGCTGATTTTCTCTTAGGGAAGTTTCCATCAAGAAGTCATTTGTGCTGCACGCGATTGTCCTATTTTTTATAAGCGTACGCAGGTTCAAAAAGATGTTGTAGCTGCCCATGAAGTACTACAACGATTCGATCAGCTATCTCTTAGCTGGTAAGCTTATTTTTTTAAATTGTGAGCTTTGTACATTACTGTAAATAAACAAAGTTACATTAAGAATTATATGTCTATGTTATACTTGTTCGCTACGTTCTAAATGTAATTGCAGTAGACAACATTCAACCCAACCTTTTTCAGCAGATAGAATACTTAGTCTTCCTCGCTTTCCTCAAAAGGAAGAATGCTTCTTAAAAGTCATGCGATATTGACCTCTTAAGATATCCTGTAGTTACAGAGAATAATTCACACCTTGCTATAAGGATTGCCTAAAGAATACACCAAAGCGAACTAGAATTCTTCACGAACTGCGAAAAGTTGTAGTTAACAAAGGGAGAACAGTGTCGCCTTTGCTGTTTATTTAAAAAAAGTTGTACAGAGAAAACAAAGACCCTACACCCAATACAAAATAAACAACACTATTCGTATGGAAAGAAAATGGTTTAAAACCGCTAGGAACATTACCATTTTCTGCAAGATAAAGGGGAAAAAAAAAGGAGATCTTGTGACGTTCATAACAAAGACTCGGTAAAAAAAGGAGATAAAAGGAGATCTTGTGACGTTCATAACAAAGACAAAGGGGGAAAAAGGAGATAAAAGGAGATCTTGTGACGTTCATAACAAAGACAAAGGGGGGAAAAAGGAGATGAAAGGAGAAGAATCACAAAAAGGAGAGACTGGGATATTGAAAGTATCTTAAACACAGTTAAGAAACAAGTATTAAATTATACTAACCAACAGCTCAACACCTTAATTAACATTCAGAAAGAAGCAATTATCTTCAAAAGTAACTGAGTTCATCAACGAATAGTGGCAACAATCAAGTATAACCCAAAAATAGGAGGGATGTAGTATTGTCTTCACCACATGTTTCCGGATACTAATTGAATCTAAACTATGGTTTTGCTATTGTTGGGCCTGCTTGATTGTTGCCACCATATTCGTTGATGAACTCAGTTGCTTTTGAAGATAGGGGCTTCTTCTTGAATGTTAGTATAAGTGAATGGCTCAAAGGTGTAAGGAATAGCATAGAAAAAGAAGACTCCGCTCACTCTACGCAATGAAACAATTGTCACCAAAGGCACACATTGCAGATGAAAGATACATATGAATGCTACGCCAAACTAGCAAGCCAATACAATCTACTTTGTGCAACAAAAAGTTCAGGAAAAGGATCCTGGCCATCACAAGTACAGAAAGAGATGTGGGAAGCAATGAACGTAACAAAGAAAAGGAGCATAATGTTAACAACGCTTATATCAGATGGAAAGAAAAGGATAAGAAGGCAAAAACAACTGACGCTCTAACTTTACAACTACAAAAACAGCTATCCCGACTGTGCAGGAGCAACAAAAGACATCTATGTTTAGCTAAATTGCTTGTAGCAACAACGTGATAGTTATGTATTGTCTAGTTGTTTGGTAAACTCTAAATAATGGTTGTGTCTCGGCATTGTTTAATTTTTATTTACAAGTTGTATAAACTACATGTTTGAAACTGTAATAGTATGTTGATTTGTTGGTGTCATAATTACGCCTCGTTGATCTAAGTCAAAACATGTAAGGAAAGAAAGCACAACCGCTAAAGAAAAGAAAAAATGATTAGAAATTTTACCTTCCCACGTGTTTGATGGCATAATGTTTAAATGATGAACATCAGGAGAAACACTCAAGTTTGCATCTGGTTTATAAAAATTGATAGTAGCTTTGAGTGACTCTATGTCATCTATTTCCCACCAATACGGTATAGGTACAAGTGATATTCCTTGTGCACATTGTTAAGAAAAATTTAAAAACAGTTATGATATAGATAGGAAGGTGTTCTCGTCTTTTGTCCTTTTGTTTGATTTATAAACTAGAACATACCTGCAGCTGCACAGAGCTTTGATTTCTCTTGGTCAAGCCATTCGCAATGCATAGCTGATAACCTTAGAGGATATATATCATGGTAATGTTGCTCTCCTACGTAATCGTTAGAGATCATAGGAAAGTAGTTGACTCTAAAAAGATCCGACTTACCTTGATATTCAAACGCTAGATTCCTATTTGGAATACAAATATCTACACTTAGAATAGCTCCTGTGCTTTCTCTTACACCTATAATATGCTCTTCTTGTAATTCATCCAATGGGTATATCTTTTTAAGCGCTGAACTTAACCCCCTTTTTGACATTAAAGTAAGTAAACAAAATCATAAAACAATCCTGTCACGTGAGGTATGTACAACAGATGTTGATGAAAAATAAATGCAATGGTTTTTTTTAAAAGGCTTCCGACCTGTGTTCAATATTTTACAGCCTTGAGTCTCAACAGCGAGCAAGGTTTAAAAAGAATAAAAACAAAAAGTACTTACCATTGCTGAGATTTTTTACTTTTTGCTTTGTAAAACTCGCTCCAATCCCATTTCACCGTAGGATGAATAAGGTTGAGGATTTGAGGATAATATTTAACTATACCACCAGCACCTAATCCAGTAATCTGACCATGAGAAACTCGATACCACATGGATGGATCAGTGATTGAAAGTTTTTCTTCAGCATATTCAAGAAACTGTTGGATATTTTCTTTTATGTGCCAATACCGATTAGGAACTCTCTTTGGTAGCCATTCATATTGTGGATACAATGACTTTAGTGCTCTTGGT
Source organism: Trichosphaerium sp. ATCC 40318 (assembly GCA_038496445.1). NCBI lineage: Eukaryota > Discosea > Flabellinia > Trichosidae > Trichosphaerium > Trichosphaerium sp. ATCC 40318. The sequence continues at coordinate 171,915 of JALMLS010000598.1, read as the reverse complement.
ATTGATCCATAGCTATAGGCGGTTAGTATTTAATAAGAAAACAGGAAAAGTGGATTCTTTTTTTTGGCTTTTTCCAACTCGCGTCCTTAATCACGTGATTCTTTTGCGATAAAGTTGTCATAAAAAATACTTGTTTTGCCTTATTCACGAAGCGTTCACTTAGTAGGCGCGTAGAATTAATCTTTTGGGTTTTTTTGCGTACTGTTTCATAAGTGTTTTTGCTCCTGCTTTTTGAAGGTCTTGATGTGATATTGAATCCCAGTCTTCCACTGTTTTTAATCCAAGCTCAATACTTATCTGATCAAATTTATATTTATGATTCTTAATATCTTTCCAGTGACCATAAGATTGGTTTCTTATTATACCAGGGTGACACCTACAACACCTTAAGCCAAAGTACAAAAAGCAGAATTTGACTTACTGGAACTTCCATGGTATCCACGGAAACTGTGGAAAATTAGCTTTGAGAGCTTTGTACAAGCTCCTATTGTACCTACAGGTATTGTAAAATTATGGATTGCTAGTCTTGTTAACAGTAGAAATAGTAATCGTACTTTTGTAGTATGCTTTTACCCCACTTCACTTGGTCTCCATCAACAGAATACCAATCTTCGAAAGTTTTTAAAGCAAGTTTTTCTGCCATTTTGTTAAGCCATCTTTTGTGATCAATCATCATGTGTTGTGGTAATGGAACCCTATAATAAGAGCGTAAAATATTAGCTATTGGTTAAATGAATAATGGATTGAAGTGGTGGTACTACAAAATAGCACGAGATCATTTAATAATAATGAAAATTCTATTCATTTCAAACTCCGCATGTCAATACTACGTACTCAATATTAAACCTCATTTCGGCCCAAGGATAATTGGGATATACGTGATTCAGAAGGGTAATCATTGAGTTAGAGTGTCTACAAGAGTGTCAAAAAGACAACAGAACAAAAAAGGATTTACGAACAAGTTCGTCGTTCTTACTTAGTTGCAATAGATTTACCACCATGCCAGTACAGCTGGTCTCTAGTTATTGTAGCCCATTGATCAATAGTTTTAACTCCCAGGAGTTTACCTACATCGTCCATTTTACCTATTTGATTTTGCCTAACCTCCCAATAGCCACGCAAAGACGATCTATGAAAAAAATCAAACAACAAAAAAACCCAGCAACAGACAGCAAACTATCCCTTAAATTTACTACTACTGAACGATAATGCATGTGTTCTAACATTTAAAATATAAATAAATATGGTACACTTACGAGAACTTTGTTGGGTCCCAACTATTTTCAGGGTAAACAGCACACAACATTCGATACATTGAGTAGTTAAATCTAATTCAAAAAAAACATATTAATGACTTGAAGCAATAGATAATAATCACACACTGTGCTAGAACGCTTCTTCCGCCTGTAAAATCGTTAGTATATGAACTTATTCAGCATTTTCATTAACAAGAATTGTAGAATAATGTAAGAAAAAAATGACATAAACTTTGAAAATACCTGGTACACATAAGACATCACCCGCGTTTCTGCCGTACCAATCTGACAGTTTTGTGATACGCAATTTCTTGCTCATTGAATCTAATACCTTTCTTGTATTCCCTTCAACCTTCCAGTATCCTTCTGAAACGTTTCTGAACGGTTAAAAGACGAAAGTAAACCAACGTGTTTTTTCTGTTTTTTTTCAAACAAATTCGAAGTAAAAGCTCGAGGAGAGGAGAATAGTGTTTCTAGCATACCTAAATAATGTCTCCTGCCATACATGTTCAGGATATATCACTCTGAGGGCTTTACCTAAGTTGTAACGGTATCTATTCGGAAAAGATGAGAAATCTTGTTTTCTGCTGTTAACTGACCTTTTGAGGAAAGGTGAACCTCCGTTACTCATGGCATTGTACATGGTTACATTATGCCATGCGTCAACGGTTTTAACGTTTAGTTTTGGAGCCAATATTGAGTCAAAATATCGGCGTTGTCCTATAAGGTCATCCTCTGCGAGTTTTGAATGTTCAGTTGGGCTTCTCTTTCGTTTTTTACGAACTTTGAATTGTATTGCGCCTGTATGCGTTTAATTTACGTTATTTACGCTCGCCATTGCGAGAAAAGGAATAATTGGCAGGATTGTGACAAGCATGAACTGAAATGCGTATTTTGAGCTCAATAGTGCGTACCTACGCTAGGTTTACTTGCGACTTTCATTATAAGTTATTTGTAGTTTAAACCTAAACACGCAAGCCTCCATTGTTTAGAGCTTACTTAACGGTCTATGCATTGCTTGAATGCGTAACAACACTGCTAGTATGGTGTACTGTCTCTATAGTCAGTAAGAGTCACGTTTTAAGTACGCCAAAAAATCTCCGAGCTCCGTCATATCTTTCGCATAGTTAACATGCGTGTTGTCTTGGGATTACTTTTGTTGGTCCTATTCATGGTAGTAGGTACGCACGACACCTCAAAAAATCTGTCTATCGACAAAACATTTGATAAATTTAACCTGTACTACGTGTATACGCGATAACAACAAACACGTGATATCGAATCGGCTTTTGAAAAAAAAAAGTTTTTTTTCTTTTTACGTTACATTCGTGCCACGTGGCTTGGTACAGTGGTTAAACGACCCTCAGAGATACCACAGACACTATTAATACACTGCGGTCACTTTTGTAGTAAAAGATTTTGAGCAAAACGCTAAGTTTCGTTTGTAGAGTCCGCTGTGCGTATAAATAAAGTATCTGGTGTTGGTAAAAAGATAGACCTCATTTTGAATGAAATGGAACAAGAAGCTATTGCTCTTGTACGTGCTGAAGAAGGTGAAAATCTAGAAGAACAAATAAAGTCGGTGACAGAGAAGCAAGTCAAAAAGTTGCTCGAGAGCTGGGGAAGCAAAATGGGCAAACTGACAGAAAAGGTAATCACATATTTCCGACAATCTTGTCAGTTTAGTTTATTATCTCATAGATTATGGATGCTCTTGATACTGGTGGTACTTCAAAAGCTACTGAGAACCCACACGATCCAGTTGCAAAAGAAAAGAGACATTGCCTAAAGATGATAGTGCGTCATGACTCTTGCAGTCACATGCGAGTTAGATGTCTATTATTTTGTAATTTGCTAAAACGCAAAAACCTCGACATGTGCTACCATCTACTTCATCATCCTGAACACTACGCTATAAACGGATGTGATCAATACCAAAATATGATACTGGATGATGTTCCTGAAAAAGATGAGCTGTAAACGACTAAATTAGTAAAATGACAAAATAATTTTCCTGACTTAAGTTATATTTGCTAAGTCACGTGTGGGTTACAAGTGAATACAAAACATATCTATTGTGCCTCATACAGTATTTTGTAGATAAATGCGGAGCTTTCTAGTACAAGCGCTTTTAGTTTCGTTGTTAGGGTACCAAAAGATCTTCGTATCCAGATTTTTATATTTCTTTAGCTATTTTGTAGTCAATGCGGCTTTTTTCCGATTTACAGACGCTAACGAAGACATTTTTATTGTTGAGGTATAGTTTTTCAAATTTATCACGTGTTAGATTATCTTAGCGTGCGTGTAGATACTAGATGAAAACAGAATCGCTCAAGCGAGAGATCTAATCGATATGGAACAGCAACCTTCATTTTTTGGCGAGGTTGTAATAGGAAGACAGGCGTATAACCCGCAATGGAACTTTCACGTTGACCCTTCCAACGTTCATTTCTTCGCTTTTGGTTTACCTACATGCGATTTTCCTACTCGCGTTGTAGAGGAAAATCTTAAAGACGTCGGTAACGACACATTTTTACCAAGCAATATTTGGTGTCCTATGACATCAAGACTTGTCGACGAAGTTGTAATAGCGCCCTCTGCTCCAATGTCCCCAGATGTACCTATTGAACTGGCTTGTATTAATATACTAACGGATTCATGCATGTACGTTCATACAGGCGACACCAAAACGCAAAACGAAGCCGTGTTTCGCTGCAAAGCTTGGATAGTTGATCTTTTTTCTTATTTCTTTCTTAGGTGCGTTACTGGCCCTTGTTCCTGTATGTTTGAAACAAACACGTGCTTCTGTTCAAGACCTCAAGGAAAATTTCTTGCATGCACTGTGAAGGAGACAAGACAAACAGCTTCCTCAGGAGGATTTATATGCGATTGTTAAAAAACTGAAAAAAAAAGAACATTGTATTTGCTTAGATTCAAAAACGAATAATGACTGACCTCATACTACTGCAATTAACAATACATCGTATTAATAAAAGGACAGTTTTTATAAATTGATTAGTACAATACTGCTCTCAAGGCAAGTCAGCAAAACTCTTCTTTGGAGGTGGTCCTAAAACGGTTATCAGCAACTTGTTTCTTCGCTAGCTCAATAGTCACGTGTACCGCGAGGTGTGTTGGTAGTTTGTACGTTGTAACCGTGTGTATCATGCGCTCCACGTGGGTGAGGGTTCCATTCACGTTGACCAACAGGTCTCTGCTCACCTTGAATAAAAAGTTATTTTTTTGTTTTTGGAAAAGCTCTAAAGTACGATCGCTGAGCAACCTACTACAGTACAACATGTCTTATACAAAAAGAATGCGAGTTGGCGGCTGATGAAATGAAGTTGCTCGACAAACACCCCAAACAAAAAATGGTCACGTGCTGTTACCTTTTACATAGCCAGGTGCGTTTTCCTTTATTTTTTGTTCGAAAAGCTTCTTTTTGTGGCTTGCCATGGTGGTTTTTTTTTCTGTTTTTAATTTACTTTGTTTGACATTTTTGAATAATGTCTTAGTTTTCAGTTAGTGGCGAACCAACTGAGAGAGGAACTACGCCAAACGCATTATAAAATGTATATTAAGTGCGCACTGCTATTGATAGCAGTTTTAGTACATTTGAGTGTCATGGTTAACGGACAATCTGCGGCATGTAATACATCGCTTGTACGTGTCGATAGATATTTAATAATTACGTCTACAAACGTCTGATCCAAATTAAACTTTAACTCACGCAATAAGGCGCAAATAAGCGCAGGACAGTTCAAAGACGCAACGAGTATGGGAACCAATACAGGAAAAGGCATTAACGACTTAGGTAACCTTTTTCGCTAAAATTAAAAGCCCATACGTTAGAAACTTAGTTGGGCTACCTTTTCTGATATTTAGAATCGTTTTTTGCCACTTCACGTTGTGCCACAAACTCACTTCTAAAAATCCGTATTTGTAGGAAATTACGATGATTGTATTCTCGTTCCAACACTTCACCATTGTTTAGTCTCATTTAACTTCCCATTATCAGGTTTCTCTGCTAACGTACGTACAAATGTATTCTCGAAATTATAGAAACAAAAACCCCCGCCAGTACTTCTTTTCGGTTGAAGACTACTTTCAAAGCCATGACGTTCTTGACGAAAAACAAACGTGCTGTAAACTAACACGTGATTATTTTTATAGCAAACCGACGCTAAAACAACACGTGTAAAATGGGGTGTTTGTATTCCTCGTACTTGTTCATCACGTGATGTTCAAATTCTGCTATACGACTTGCCAAACGCGATTGATGACAAAGTTAATAGTAACATACTATTACGTGTTTCATATGGCAGCGATGTAAAGGGTATATACGCCGCGTGGTTACTGTTATTTTAATCATTTTATCAAGAGGTTACAGACGCTCTTAGGTACTTGAATAGCCAAGGGATTGATGTATCTTGTAGCGAACAGACAGTACCTTGGAGTCTTGGTACATTAGAAATAAGCGTACCATACTTTTCTTAGTCACTTACGTATACCACAGGTGCTAAGATATTCACCACGATATTGAGCTTAATTGGATTGATGGTGGTCATAGGCACCGCTGTGGATTACTTCTTCAAGTATAAAACCAAGGTATTATTTATAATGATAGTTTTGTAAACGCTTATATTATGCTTTGCAGTGGTATTCAAGCCATTCTGAGCAAGATGGCAACCTTGTGTTCGACATATTGAAATGCTTTTCGATGAAACATAATTTGCAACGACTTGTGGCAGAACCTAAGGATGGAATGCCTGTACTAAATGGCGTTCGGTAAGTGCAAAAAAAAACTTGAAGAAAACAATGTTAAATAACTAATTATCGCGTAGTGTGTTAAGTATGTGTTGGGTTATACTGGGACACACTATTCTTTGTACGTATAATGCCTCCGTCCTTTATGTTAGTTCTTATTGTACGTTGTAGTTTGGGTATTAGTAGTTGGTGTTACAAACTTCAAATATACTGCAACAGTTGCGAGTAGGACTTCTTTTCAGATTGTATATAATGCATTGTATTCTGTTGATTCATTCTTTTTCTTGAGTGGTAAATGAAGTTTGTTTTCTTCCTTTTTTCTTTCTTTTTCGGACTATCTTCTCTCTCTTTGCCGCACTCTAATGAAGAAATACTACAGCCTTTTCTTGTTGTTTGTTTTAATTAACGTATTATTTCTAGGGTTTCTTGTTACGTACATGATGTACAAAAGTATTGTAGAAAAAGAAGGATTCACGTGGAAAGAATGGCTGTTTATTTATATTCATAGATACCTAAGACTTACTATAGTTTATATGGCATTTCTCGGTGTTTATATGTTTCTTCTACCACAACTTGGATCAGGTCCTGAATGGTATAAAAAGCTGTTTTTTTTTCCCTTATTATTTTTTGTTTGCTTTTTTTCTCTTCTCATGAGTTTTGATGTTAGGAACGAGTTTGCTCTTGACAAAAAGACAGATTCCTGTTTTACTTACTGGTGGACAAACTTGCTATACATAAATAATCTAGTACCTTACAACCAGGGGCTATCAACTACGTACACAATCAATCGACCAAGAACATTATTCTTTTTGTCATTAAGATTTGAACCAACCTTCGCTTTGCTCAAGACGTTTGTTTTATGAATCTCACTATGAGTGTACACATTACTTGATATTCTCTAAATTTGTAAAGGTGCATGGGATGGACTTGGTATTTAGCAAATGACCAACAGATGTTCATGGTAATGCCTCCTTTGGTTTTCTTAACATACAAAAAACCACGTATTGGTGCAAGTGTAATTGGCGGACTTGTAGTTCTTTGTATGATAATAAGGTACACAAACAAAACGATCCTGTTTAATTAAGTATAGAGGCGGAGTCACAGCAGCTTTTGACATGGATTTAGATCAAGTAGGTGGTTCTAATGGTGTAAGTAGCATGTGATAGGGGGTTTTTTTCCTATTTTTTTTAAAACTCATGGTTTTAGCTTGCATGGAGATTCTACACTCAACCTTGGTATAGGATGGGTCCATACTTTGTACTAATCAATTTTAAAACTAATAACTTAATGACTTGTTATTGTAGATCGGATCTTTAGTCGCGTTATTGTATTACTTCTACCCAAAGCCAAAATTGAGGCACGTTCCTTTAAGTTGACAGGCACTTATATCAGTTTAGTATATGGAAAGTAGCATGCTCATGGGTACTCATTGGTGTTATTATGACTGTTTGTGTATTTTCGACTGCTTCAACACACAAGCAGGGCGCCAGTTAAGTCATTTATCTGATTAAGTAGGTTTCTCACTTTTTGTACTTTATTAGAGAAATGGTCGTATTTTTCTAGAATTCTGTTCAATGGACTTAGTAGACCAGCTTGGGGGTTATCTCTAGGCATGCTTGTATACACAACACTTGTTGGTACGTTGATTTGACACGTGAACTGTGTTGACTTATTTGTTCAAGGACATGGAGATTTTATCAAGCATTTCCTCAGTTTGAACATATGGCTACCGCTAGCTCGTCTCACATACTCTGCCTATTTGGTTCATCCTATATTGTACGGGATTATATTGTTATATTCAGTAGTGGGCTTCGTTAAAAGGATTTGTAGTTGCGCTTGCTTTTTTTTTTTTTTGTTGCTTGAAAAGCTTGTACAGGCATTTCAAGCGTTTCCTTTTGTGCTTGAGCTTTTAGCACCTCTGTATTATGTCTAATATGTTTGGTTTTAGGATGATGGTATTCAATTTTTCTACACGTGATATTGTTTCGTATGAAGACAACCTTTATGCTAACGATATTATATCTAATGTTGTGATATCATTTGGTCTTGCACTGATTGGTTATTTACTTGTTGAAAAGCCTTTTATGAACTTAGAGGCGCTTGTTATGTCTAAGATAAGATCAAAGCCTCCACCAAACCATATACAAGAGATACGTATCATTTGAGTTTTGGTCGAAAAATCCTTCACAACGAAAACTTTTCTTCTTCTTGTTGTGTATCCCCTCGTTTTACAGTTGTTTCACTGACTTTACACATTACATGGTACAAGCGGCCTATAGTGTTGTAGAGCAGAGTGATCAAGATGATGAAGATGAAGACAATAATGCACAACTAGAGGATGATGATATTGAAGCTACCGCCTAAGAAATGCACCAAAAAAATAAACCAAAAACTGTTTATGTCCAACTTGTTTAGACTTCTCTAAGTACAAACCTTTTAGTCTACATTGATTTCGCGACTACAATTGCTAAAGCTTATCATTGGTGTTGTTGGTCCTTTCACTTAGTAGATTCTACATAGGTTTAGGATATTCAGACTGTAGTCCAACGTAATTCTAGCCAAGTTGAAACATTGTCAAATAATCAAAATTTGTTCAACGAGTACCAAGGCTAAAAGAAATAGCTAAATCCCATTTTGTTCATCAGTAAAAAACTGAGCTGAAATAATATTTTTTGTTTCCATTATTTTTCTTGATAGGACTGGGCTCTTTATGATTGTATTTGTGTACTATTTCACTACTGGAATCGTGGCCGTAAACTTCGAGCCATTCGGGCTGCTGTGCTCATAAAGCATGGAATATGCTGAACAAAATCATGTACGTACTTATATTCGCAAATGGTTTTTGGTGACTGTTTCATATGTACCGCTGAAAAATTTGAAGTGATGTCTACGAAAAGACAGCTACTTGTTAAGAGCTCAAAAAAATAAAACTGTGTTGAGATTTTAACTCCCTTATCCATGTGAGTTATTTGTTCTGTTTACTGTTGTGTACTTAGGCGCCTTGTACATATGGGTGCAACATTCCTTGCAGGAGGGAGAACTGGAGCTTTTGTTGGAGACAAAGTAGTTGGTGGTATTGTAGAAGGATAAATTGTAGTCGGTGTTAAAGTTGTTGGACGAGGAATACCTGGATAACAATCTCCATACTCATCTTCATCTGCAAGAATATCTTCTGCAATGTCATAGTTTGTATTTAAATAGCTTTCAACCATCTCAATCTCTGCTATTGAAAGGACTCTATCATATACAATTACCTCTAAGACTTCCCATGATGAACGTTGTCTAAAGGTGTCCATATAGTTGTTTATTGTAAAGTGATCAGTATCTTTGGTTGTTCCAATTATGTTAGGTATTGTTAAGTCAATACCATTCCCTCTATACCTTGTTCGTTGTGAAACTGATAACACCCAATCGCTTCCAAACACATCTCGCTGTTGAGTAAGCCAAGCTGGTCCACTATTTGTGGGATGTCTTCCGTTTCCAGCAACCCCAGCCCAGTTATTCACATGCCCAGAATACCAATTAGTAGGTGATCGAGATGTAAATATTCGAGCACGTCTAGAACTAAAACTACTTGTATATCTAATTTATTATTAGTTCATATTCAAATCAAGACTCTTTTGTTTATCTGATGAAAAGTTTTGTCACGTGTTTTGATAAATTGTGCGCAATTGAACTAAGTTGCCTCTCAAGCACAAAGGTTCAACACCAATAATTTTAAGCTCAAGAAAGAGTAGGCCACCATCGGGGAGGATTTAATAACAACTTGAACGTTCAACTGCGACTTGTAATCTTACTATTAAGTGACAGTGCGTACCTGCTAATGCCGAAGAATGTCATATTATCTCCTATAGCGCCTGTAAATACTAGTGTATCGGTTATGCTACCAGACACAGTATAATACATTTTACCATTTGCATATTCCTTCGGTGTTACTTTTGGATTGCCTCTTGTCTCTGTAGAGTCATGGCCATTTCCAGAAACATCAACCCACACTTTTCTTATTGTATCGTAAGAGTTTCCTCTAAGCCACGTATATACACTATTGCCAAATGGTAAGCAGCAGTCACAAGCGGCGTCTGAACTAATGATAAATAAAGCGAGGAAGAGAAGCAGAACGTGAGTATGTTCCATTTTGGTTTGTGGCTTCAAGTGTTAGCGTGTAAAAATACTCAGTACACGTGCTTAACTATGACGTTTCTGCGTAAACTTCAAAAATACTACCAATCGCCGTTTACTATTGTTAAGTCAAGTACTCCGATTAGAGATTATATTACAGGGACATTAAGAAAAAGGGAGTGAAAAATCAAGGTAAACCCAATTACAGTTTTGCTAAGTTTTTTATTTGTTTTTTTTCGTTCAATCGTCTTGACGACCAAGTACCTTCAGTATGTTCTTAGTTACTCTTAGAGCACTCATATAACCGCCTAAATGTATTATTTGTACAAACTTATATATTTAAGGAATTAGCATACCATGTGCACACCCACTACCTTCTAAAAAAGTCTTAGAAAATGCGGTGAACTTTGCATTGATAAAAAACAGATATTTGTTCTAATAGATGTTGTTCAAAAGTTAGGTTTGCGTACTAATTGATGTATGCTCTCCAGCAAAGAATAATGTCTTGACTCTCTTCCTTGCATTCTTAATATCTTGGGGAGTGGAACCAACCTTAAAGTAAGAGTAGCTACCACGGGAATATGGATCTTTAAGCCAATATGTTACTTTAGTGAAAGAGGGTTCGGGAATATCTTCGCCTTTAAAACATAAATTAACTGTACATATACTAACAGCTGAACAAACAGCAATACGGGATAACGGATGGAAGTATTAATACGAAGCTGGTACTTGGAATAAAAATATGTTCCTCAGTATGCACGTGAAGGCTTTTGAAGAAGAACGCAAAATTTAACAAAAAGAAAATTTTTGAGGGAAAAAAGCGAGTTTTACTTGTTGTGAAGGATGTGGGTACCATAATGCTTTCTCAATATTTTCATCAATCTTTCGACAGACTCTTTATCGCTATAATCCTCTGCTTCTTTTGAAAAAGAACCAGCTATAAGACAAACTAGAATGCCATTCTTTTTTTGCTGGTTCATATTTGATATAAATCTATACTCTCCTTTCTTATCACTAAAATAAATAATCTCGCAAGTTTCGGGATCCCAGAAAGTGTCCTCAAACTGTAACACAACTTTATTCATCAAACCCATTCCCAATTTCGAAATAGAGTCTGTCTTCCAGTCAGGTAAAGGCGGCTAAGAAAATTAAGTCAGAACTGTCATTACTTTTAAGGTAGACTTGATGGTGTTAAACTTTCTCAGTGCAGTCCGGTTTCACTATTAAAGTGACCGATAAGGCTTTATGAGAGCTTGTTAATACTGCGAATAACATACAGTGAGATACAACCTTCTTACCTTAAACTTGACGTCATTGTTCTGTAAAACACCTAGAGGAAGTGTAACAATGCAATACTTGCTTTTAAACGTCTTGTCACACTTTGTTTTGATAACAGCTTGATTTATATCCCATTCAATAATATTAACGTGATGGTTTAGCTTGACATCAATGCCTTCTGCGAGAGTATTAAGCAAAGCAACATAGCCATCCTAGATTAAAAAAAATAAGAAATAAAAATTATTGCCAGGGAAGGTTTTGATAAAACAGATGCAACACAATGTACTACCACTAGTAATACAAGTGCCATTCATCCTTCTACACATATTTGTATTTGTGACAACATACTTTTAACATAGTATCGTCGCCATATTCTTCGTATCCCCAGCTATCCATATCAACAGCCATGTCATCCATGTCAGCTCCTTCATATGATTCCTTTTTAGGTGAGAAGAGCAAAAACGTCGATTGAGAGAAGAATTAACGGTGTTTTGATCAAATGTGGTGTCTTATTCTTTGACAGTACCTCCCCAGCTCTCATACAATTCAAGTAATGAAAAGCTAATTCTGTTTCATCTTTGTATTTTTTTGGTGCTTTTTGTAGGCACTCTGTCCATGCATCACCTACAGTGGTTACATTGAATAGAACATTACAGAAAAAGGTTGTTTACCAACGCTGGTAGACAGCTTTTCTTCCTGAGATAAAGATCTGACGAATTTGCCATGAATGAACTTGTCAAGTTTCCTTTAAGAAAAAAATAAGAAAACTTAAAGGTAAGTTGTCTTTGATTCCTGTTACTAAAAACGAGTGATTTTTCGTACTTGCTTAATTTCTTTGCTGCAGAATATTCTTTTTTTGAGAAGCCACCAGTATAATCAAAGTAGACATCATCACCATCAGGCTACGATTAAAATATTAACTTAACAACAAAAGCAAATTAAGTTAGTTTCAATGCAATTTTTGCGTTTTATGGAGCTTAATGTACCCAACCAGGTTTAATTTCGAGTCCCAGGGTTTTCACAAACTTGTGGAGAGGATTTGAGCCTGTATTAAATGAGTATAATGACAAACGATTTAAACGGCTTTTCTTACGACCGCCATGAATCCAAGCTCCTCCCAAGTCTATTGGAATCGAAGGAAGAGTTGATATTCGGGTGTTACATAATTTCTGCTTACCTTTTCGCCATCTGCGTCTGCGAAGTTGCGTTACAATAGTGATACATAGTAACAGACGTTTAACGAACCTTCAAGAAAAATAGTTTCTAGACGCCCACCAATACGATCACGCGCCTCCAGTACAATAAAATCAACGCCAGCTTGCTTTAACGTATAAACGCAGGTCAGTCCTGAAATACCAGCTCCAATAATAATGACAGGTGCTTCACATGCGCCTGGTTCAGCCATTTTTCACTGTGCTGCCTGTGTTAGGATAGTTAAATCTATTTAATTAAGGCACGACTAAATGGTACCCAAACAAGTTGACATTGGTCTACAGAGTGAAATAAATACCTTAGGAAGCGGTTGTAAAGAATACAAATGACAAATAACGCGTTACAAGACATATTTTTTATTCAAAGCGAAAAATTCCAAATCTTAACAGTCAAGTCATCGCTACAAGTAGCAAATACATTAAGCTGTACAGGATTCCATGATATAGCATTAATATCAGCGTTATGAGCCTTTTTGATTTGACTATGACCCACCCAAGTGTTGTCTTTCTGTAGAAAGAAAAAATAATCAGAAAAATCATAGCATTGCTTTTGTTTAAAAATGTTTTCTTCGTACCTTCGCATAGAAACATATTGAGTCATCCTGAGCGCATGTAGCGATAACATTTTGCTTACTCCAGTCAATTGATATTATTGGACGTGTATGACATTGTGGTAACATGACATGAGCAATGTATGTTCCGTTATCGTTTCTTTGCCAAATACGAACTGATAAATCACCACTGCAAGTCGCTAAACGAAAGAAATTAGCATGTATGCGTAAAGAATAGTATGGTTGAACGTATCACGGGAGAAAAGCAATTCATAAAAGCAAGCAAGGTAGAAACAGAAAGTTTTTTGTGAGGTGTTTTGTTTGTACCTAAAAAGTTTCCTGATGGATCATAGGTTGCTGCCCATACTGTATAAGTATGTCCTTCAAGTGTTTGTACACAACTCCAGTCATCATCTCCTGTGTCTTTCCATATCTTTACAGTATTATCGTATGAGCATGAAACGAGTTCCTTGAAATAAAAAAAGTTAGTTAGCTTCAAAGATAGAACTGTATAACATTTAATGCATGCATACCGATTTGCTCGGGTGGAATATAACGTGTTTAACATCTTGTGTATGTCCTTGAAGTACTGAAGCGCACTCAAAATCATCATCACCTTCGTCAACTAGCAAAAGTTGTGAATACAAAAAAATAGTTTTTGAAGAATAGTGCTTACGCTCCCATATCCAAACGCTCTTATCTCTTGAGCACGTGGCAAGGAAAGTCTCTGATGAGTCCCAAGTTACTGCTTTTAACTCGTTATCTTGGCCTTCAAGTGTGGCAACAGGTTCATAAGCTACCCAATGTCAAAATTATAAATTATGATTATTTCTCCGAGACATACCGCCATCTTCGAGTTTATATACCATACAAGTAGCGTCAAAGCTTGCTGTCGCAATGTAATTACCAGAAGGTGAAAAAGCAATTCTGTACAGAGATAAGCTTAGAATGACGGTAATACAATTTACCGGCGTATTGTACGCGTGTGGTGGCCGCTCAGGAGCTGCATTACTCTCCACTTGTCATTTTCTCTACCCCACAAGCGAATCTAATCGTTAATAAGCAATGAATACGTGTATAGAGTGTACTTTTCGGTCTTCCCCACAAGTTGCCAATAAATTGCCATCAGGTGACCAACAAACGCTCCAAATGATAGAAGTTTGACCTTGAATGTCTAATAAGACAATAACAATATCATTACGAAACTGTACTTGAAAACTCTTCAATAACCTTTGCGCTATTGTTCATAGCGTTGGTATTGGTATTAACTTCAGGTGTATCGATTTCCATTGCTTCTGTCATCGTGTAAAGCGCTAGGATAGAGTTGACTTTTTACGAAATCTGTTAATATTTTGTAGCGTAATACAGCGTGAACATGATTAAACACTTTAATGTGCTTGTTGATCAAGATTTTGATACCTTGTTTTCAACAGATGAAGAGGCTGTAGCTATTCGTGTACGTATTATGGCCATACATGGTTACTGAGTAATTTATGGTAGAAAGAGCCAGAATGGCGTAAGTATTTAACGCGTGTTTCTATGTCAGAGGTAATTCGGCATATAAGTGTTTAAAAAATGTACCTTACGCGTTAAAGTAGTGGGCTAAGGAGCCTGTGATTAGTTTGAGTTGTATTGGTATTGATATTAAGATAAAACAATACCCAGAGCAAGGAATAAACGTAGGAACTGGAGCTAGATTATGGGACGCTGTACGCTACTTTGTAAACTATTTCTTTTAATGTTTCTCGAATATACTCCTAAAACAACGAATCAAATCTTCGCTGACGCGTGTATATAGAGTTTTGTGCTTTGTAAATACTTTGAAAACAAAAAAGCATTTCCTGAATCATTCTTTAACGACAAACACATTATAGAGTTAGGAAGCGGTACAGGTAACCCCATTATCTATATAATTACATACACATTTTATCCACAGCTCTTTCTGTATTCATAAATATTTGATGTATTTCCAAACAATAATTTTTGATACGTTTTTTCTAAGGTATGGTTGGTAATTTAATGGCGAAACTTGGCGGAACAGTAACTCTAACGGACATGGAAATAGTTCTACCGATACTAAAAGCGAATGTTTCCATTAATGGTCTCAATGACAGAGTCACAGTTGATGAATTATTTTGGTACGTATTGGCTTACATTCAATGAATTTTATGAGGCTGTACTAGTGCCTGAAGATTCTTTTTGTACTCTGTATGTTGTTGTTGGTTGAGTTTATTCTTAGGGGTAGAGAGATACCTAAAAAATTAGACAAAGAATATGATATGGTCGTTTGTTGTGATTTGCTTTATTGTGACACATTGTTTCCTATTTTAAATAAATCCTTACGGGATTTATGTAAGACAGATCATACTGAACTTATTCTTGTTTATGAACAGAGGTATCTAGATTATACTCCTTTCTTGAATGAGCTATTTGAGACATTTGAAATGAAAGAGGTATGGAGTTTTGAATAATTCTAAACTTTTCTTTAACATTTTCTTTTGTAGGTTCCTTTGAATGAACATGATGAAGTTTATAGAGATGAACCAATACACATTATAAGAGGAAGGAGGCGTGTAAATAATACGAAATAAACCCGAAATAATTGTAGTTTAAATCAAGTGATGACAATGTTTTCACGCAACAAATCGCTGCAGAAGTTTTTTTCAAAGTTTTTTTATTGTTCACATCTTCTTGTTTTATGTATTTCTACCTCAAGACACATTGGCTACCCAAAAACTATTTATTACAACGATCATTTGTTACGTAGTATCTTCACTTGATGGCTTTGAACGAGACGTAGATAATAAACTGTACAGATCTCCTTCGTCACTTGAATCTAATGAATCTTCTACTGCCTGATAACTATGATCCACGCTTTCAACAGTACCCAAAGTATCAAGATGTATACGATCACTGTTGGCGTTTTTTTTAGGTTTGTTTTGTATCGTAAAAAAGCTGCACAGTCTTCTAAACCCTTGCCAAAATTCAGGTGTGACTTAAAATAACAATAGTTAAGTAACCATAAAAATGTCAATAGTCGTACCAAGAGTTAGAATAGTGCCAGGAACAGATAAAGTACACCATATTATGGTAGCTAGGATACTCACTCCCATAGGCCATGCAGACGGAGCATTACCTTGTGTAACATAAGCAAGATTTGACGAAGAAGAAATAGTTGAAAGTTCTCTTCATTATTCATTTCGCAACTTACCACAGTCATGCCTGTTATCAGTCATACATTTTATCCATTCTATCATACTATTCTTTGAATTTTGGTAGTTTATAAGCTCATGGTAAAGCACAGGTAGAAGTATACCAAGAGTAAACAACCAAGTAAAAATCAAACCATATAATAGTATAAACTGTGTTTGCATGTATTTTTTCAGTAATTCTCTTTTGTTACTTGCCATCATTGTTTTTAAGAATGCTGATGCCTGATTGCGAAAAAGTAAATGTTAGCTAAAATAAATGTTTGAGGGTAACAAAGTGTCAAATGCTGGGACCTTGTTAAAAGTCATTGAAATTGCCATCCTACTTTTTTCAAAAACAACGTACTTGTCGAATTTTACGGACAATATATACAAGGCAAATACTAGCAATAGCTAGTGGTATACATACAGGTAAACCAAAGAATATAAGTCGAATCGATCGTTCTGGTGTAGTTACTAAACATAAATGAGTCAATATTTTTATCAACAATCAAGAAAAATGAGAAAAACAGAACTTGTGCTTTGGTTATTTGTAAAATCAAATGTAAATGAGATGGTGCTGTTGACAACTATGTGATTATTGAACAAAACGTAGTTTTAAGTTTATGCCTTTTATGGTAAACGGAAGGAAAAAGAGATTTCCAAAAAAAATTTCCATGATAAATAACGCACGTGTACAGCCAGGTAAACAAATATACTTCGGAGGATTTACATCCCCTTTGGCTAAGAAAACAAGAGTACTTATTGTAGGTAAAATAAAAGGTACTAAGTACCAGCAGTGCCTACAAAAAGATATCAACAAACGTGTCACAACGCAAATGAAAACAAAATTTCTTACTTGTGCGATTTAATTAGCGTAGGATTTTTCCCTTTTCCTTTAACCATAATGATATATGTCATCGCATATACTCCCGCAAACCAAAAATTCAAGCCCAAATAAGTAAAGTAAAAGATGCTAGTGCCTACCATACAAAGTTAATCACATAACAAATCACATGCACTCACCATTTAATACACAAGCAAAACTTCCTGCTTCGTATGATTTTATAGATCTACCAGAGTTTCTACAATTTAAATTATCCCATCCAAAGGCTGGAACAGAAGCAAACATTATAACTGTAATCAAAAAGCACCTAAAAACACGTGAGCACTAATCCAATTTTGTTTATTTTAGATTCACTTCTGACTTTCATTCCGTGTGTACCAGTTGCTTATTGTCATCAGTGTTTGCGCTAAAGACTGCTTTGAAGTACTCAACAATTGTATACCAAAAATAACAAATCCCAAAACAGCAAAAATCGGTGTAGCAAAATAGTTTATCTACAAAGAATTAAACCCAAGTAGATGTAAAAAAATCGTACAGCTTTTTCGGTTTGACACGTGCTCAACAGTGGACAAGATAACCCACATTTTTGATCTACGTCATCCCAAGAGTAAGGAAATACACAATCCTTTGGCACAAAAGAAACACCACGTTTATTACACTGTGCATCGCTCGCAAAACGCTGAATCTTTATCGCTAGTGTCAGAAAAAAAATGTTAGAAAGTAATCGTCCGGCAGTGCACCGTGCAATACATGTGTATCGATGCAATTTTTTTTAGCTTACCACCTATTAAATCATATCTGTCACAATCAGGCTTTAAATTAGGCGCGTGCTGCCAAATATCAGAGCACGCCGAAATGAGTTTGTGACATGTTGAGTTACAAGGTCTTAACAGCAACGGTGCGCCTTTACTGCATCCTGGGCTAAATATAAGCTTACACGCCACCTCTTTGGCGAGTTTACCACACCTAAAGAGTGTTTATTTCTTTTATTGGTCGAAAGTTGTTTAAACGTACTCCTGTGATACAAAAGAAGCGTGTGATATGCTTTTTAAGTTCTCCAGGAACTTATTGTGAAGAGTGTCGAAAGTGTAGTTTAAAGGTAACACAATGAGCGGTTCAGAGAGTATAACAGCGTCTGAAGTGTTATGGAAACTACATGGGTGCGTAGGAGGCAAAACAGCGCACTGCAACGGCTGGTTACTCAAGGTAGCTTTGGAAGCTATCACCAGGCACAACAGTGCCAATAATACACGTGTGGGCATGTCGTTCAAAAGTAGAAAGCTCGCATTAGGAGATTCCAATAACGTTCTTTGATAACTATAAGTAAGCTAGGGGTGGCTGGACGTTATAGATTTTGTATAGAAAGAGTCATGGAAAGGGTCTAGGCGGCGGTCAAACGAATGTCATGAAAGTCGTTTTTTTTACTTATTTTGTAAGCCGGTAGTAGCTCGTATCGCTAAAAGATGAAGCTATGGCTGGTATGAAGGGCTTTCTTTTGTCACAAATTACAACCATTACCTTTTATTAAAACAATACTGTTGTAGTTAAAACGATACCCAGGAGGAGCTTTTGGGAAACAAAGCGCGAAAAACAGAAGCGATTGTTTGGTGTACAGATAGCTACAGCCCTTAATATAACCAAATCGCGGCAGTGGAACGGTGTAACGAATAAGAAGCTTGTTGAAGCGGGTGGCAACTATTTGCTTACACAGTACGTTTAAAATTCTTTCTACGCCAAAACTTTCCATCCTCGCTATTGCCAACTAGCTTAAACGCATTTAATTGTTGACTTTTGGAAAACTCAGACACAATGGCTCGCTAGATCATGTAATAGCGTCACTTTACCCAGAATGGGCTCCTAGAACACATGGTTACCTTGATTACGCGAATAAACTACATCTAAGGAGTCACTGGAACAACCTTGATAACCAACGGACGCAATTCAACAAAGTGGCGTTTCATCTTGGTGTTAAGACTCTTAACGATTGGTATACGATCGTCAAGTCGAAGGCCATTGCCAAGGGAGGCTCAAGTGTATTATCTAAGTACGTCACGTGAAGACAATTTAACAAACTTTTTTTTTATTACCTCTTTCTTTGACCTTTCTTGTAGATACAACGATTCTATGTACACTGCGCTTTCTACGCTATATCCAAAGCATACATGGATACCACAACACTTCAAGTATGTTATTTACATTGCAATTAGTCAGAGGTAGTAATCGAGCTTGATAGGCATGTACCAAGGCATCATTGGGATGATATTTCTAATCAAAAAAAAAAACTTGACGAAATTGCCATGGACTTAAATGTTACAGCTATAAATGGTTGGTATAAACATAATGCTCAAGCTCTTGCTGATAATGGTGCACAACAAATACTATCAAAGTATGTACAAGGGGTGCCGACAATTGAGATGTTTTTAATCGTTATTGATAGATATGGAACATACAAAGCAGTGTTACGAAAGCTTTATCCAGATTTCAAGTGGAAAGACCATCACTTCAAGTACACTCTCGGTTATGTCTTTTATGTTACTTATCGCTATGCGATAGGTGTAGACAAATTAAGACAAAGCCTTTAAAGATAAATCCACGTTATTACTGGCATAATCAAAAAAATGTAATGTCGTTTCTTAGAGTCGTTGAGAATACGCTTGGTATACACTCACCTAGTGATTGGTAATGACGCAAATATTGCTTTTGTACTAAATGCATTGGTATAGGTATAACGTGTCTCAATTTCAGATATCAGCTCAGTCTGGGGGCGGATTACTGCCTTACTTTCCTCATGTTCTAACAAAGTAAGAAACTTTCTTTTTTTTTTAATATAGTTTGTAGAAACTAAGATTAACAAAGGTTACATCCTCAACACTTGTGGGATTGGTCAAAGTTTTATGATAGATCTAAAAGATCTAAACAAAGGTACTAATATATATTTTGAGTACATGTACTTTTACTCAACTGGCGTATTATTGTAGGCACTTGATTGGGCTTCAAAAAAATTTATTTGTTGTACAATAATACGAAAAAACAGATGCTTAGATAAACACATATATTTTGAACTTGTGTGCCAGTCTATGACTCAACTTCCGGAAAACTCACCTCAGCATTTTAAAATGGTTAGCCTAAGCGAACCTGTGAACTCAACAATTCCAGGTTAAATATTATTTGATTTTGTTTGATAAAAATAATTAAGAAACTTGCGACTTTTCATTTAGAATTGAAAATAAAGTGTCGCTTGTAATTTGCGGTAGCACAGTGTGGTATAACAATTTAACTAAGAAAGCAATAGCGCAGTACCTCCATTGATAAACTGTTTATTATGCTCACATAAGATTTACACTTAAGTAAGTGCAGAGCTTGACAGTTTTGTGCTTTCTTAAATCTCCAATACATCCTGAAATTTGTGTCCATCCATATTTCAGAAATCCTCATTTTCTTGTTGTCTCAAACTTTAGCCTTTTGGCCATTGCAAGGCGACAATTAGTAAAACCTCAGTCATTTGAATACCGTCTGAAAAACTTCTGAAGTACTGCTGTTTGATACCGTTACTCTTTAAGGGTGGTCAAATCATGAATTGTTACGTGTTTGTGAAAAGCCAAAATAGTAACGTGATTAAAGCTCATACAAAAAAAAGAAGAATGAAAGGTGGTTCTCAACAGTTGTTTGATACTAAAGACCCGAACTGTACTACCGAGCCACGTGATTTATTGCGATATACATCCCACGATGATTCGCGAAAAGTAACGCTTGAAATACTGCCCAATTGTAGAAGCTTAGCAACGTAATATCATCATCTCAATCTCGACATTTCCCCCACCCGAACATTACCACGATTAAGCATTACGCATTTTTGTTGTAGTTTTTTTATTCTGCTTGTAGTTTTCATTGGTCTTTTTACCGCGACTTATGAAGACAAATTCAGGTTACGTGAACGATCGTATGAGTGCACACGTTAGTACTCGGTTTCACTGAAGAAGGAGTTAAGTAACGTGTTTGTAGTATTATTTTAGCTTACTGATTTGCATAAACACCATATGATGAGCACGAAAAAGCATAAAAACAAAGTAAGTTCTATTCCGTTTATGTAATTGTTGTTAAAACAACTCCGAAGAGTGTGAAGAAAACAAAAAAAGACAAGGTCGAATTAAAAGATCTAAGTAATACAGAAAAACAATCAGATGAAACGAAGAAGGAAGCGAAGTTAAAGGAATATTTGCACCTGTAAGTAATTATGGCCAGTTTTTGACTTTAGTAAAACTAATCCAAGAATAGGTTTCCAAAGTCAACTCAGCTCAGATACAAGTCTATAAAGTATATAGCAAACCTTTTGGTATGTTTGTATAAAATGGCGTAATTCTAATAGCTGCAGGATGATTTTACAGACGGTGATTGTATGTGCTGTGGTGTTGGACTAGGTAAAAGTACATTACTTTTTTTTTTTTCTAACAGTTTGTTAACAGATCCAATTCTCGGTTTACTACTACCAGCAGTTGGTGATTTTATTACAATGGCAATAAGTTTATTTATATTTGTTCAAGCTATGCTGATTGTACGTATGAAGTTTATGCATAGTTCTTATTATTGAAAAGGGCGTTGGGTGTTGGAATTGTACAAAAATGATTACTTATATTTTTCTTGATTGGCTTGTTGGAACGTATGTTAATTGTTTATACTTATAATATTTGTCAATTTAACAATGTATAGTATACCAGCATTAGGAGATATATTTGATTTCTTCTTCAGGAGTAACATGGTACATTGAAAACAACTTTTTGACTTTTTTTGGTTCAGCAGTCGGCTGATTTTTGCCACATTAATAAATATTACCACCTGTCTATCTAATAACGACTAGTATAATAAGAACATTGTGAAGGCATACTTACTGCATGAGGGCAAAAAGTTAGCAAGGCAGAAAGAAATGGAACAAGATATTGAGCAAGGAAGCACAACTTGTAAAGTATAAGACAGCGAATAAATAATGTAGGAACAACTAGCAACTAGGTTATTGTTGAACCCAAGGTCAAAGCCGACATGGCAATCCTTCTGAACATGCTAGAAAACCCACAATCATTTCCTTTTACCAAAGGAAATGGAAATAAATGAACACTTGGCATTATCAGTACAAATAGCAGTTCACGAAGGTTTGAATGTGGTACTATTAATACTTATTATTTGAATACTATTGACAAATTTGGACATAAATTCGTACGGTTTGTAGCAGCTGCGAGGAGCACATTTGGATTGTTATGGGCAACAAGCAAATGCCTGGTAAAGGCAGCAAACCAACTTCCCTACTACTACAGATGCCTAATGAAGTACTGGCTAATGTTTTAATTCAATGTGGCAAGAAACAGCTTAGTTCAACAATGCTTGTCAGTAAACACCTCAACGAGCTTACAAAATACGTGGCGACGCAAAAGGTTCGTGTTTTTAATAAAATAACAAAGTTGTAACGCTTTTTGGCCGTAAACTTGTTACAAGCGCTTATTGGACCTAATTATGATATCACGAGTAGAAGTTGACGATAAGAAAGAGAGTGAAGCGAGATCATCAGGAAATCAAAGTTTGTTTTTTAGGAAGTGGAGGTACGCCAAGAATACTCGTCCAAAAACACAACTTCAAATGATTTTGGTCAAACACTATTTTCAGACTATCGTGTCTACCACTTCAATATGTCACAGCGCCTTTTTGATCTCATCAACGACAAAACCCTAATTTTACCGAACTTGTGAGTCTCGTTGTAAAACACGTGATTTTCAAAAGACAAATTTAAAATGATCTGTAGCTATTTCCTTACATTTGTTAGGTACTGGGAATAAGTCTGCGTTTGTTATACAATTTGTTGCAAATAGATTCGCACGTGCATCTTATAATTATTTCAACAAAATAGCTTAGTCAATATTATGTAGGTAACAGACTATGATCCAACAATTGAAGATGTACGGTTTGTTATTAGACTTTTAAAGCGAATGTTCGATCATTCATTTGCTACTTTTTTTTTTCACGTGTTTAAACGTAACTTTGTTTGTAGTCATACAGGTACAGTGGTGTATTGGTACACGGGTTGACATGTCTTTTTATTATAAAGAAAGCAGTATAGAGTTGATGATATTGTTGTTATGTTTGATATTTTGGATACAGCCGGTCAAGAAGAGGTATATTGTGTACCTGTTTTATGATTTCATCTTGTACTTAAATCCTCTAGTATAGCTCTATGAGGGCACAATGGGTTCAAGATCACGATTGCTTTGTTATAGGATATTCTATTACGAGTAAGACATCTTTTAATGACTGCAAAAGTGATTATTTCCCGTGTGTCTTGAAAGTCAAAGATACAGACAATTTTGACAAGGTACTGACGACAACCTTACTATTACATCCATATATTGCTAAAAATACCATGCAGATACCTGCGGTATGTATAGGAAACAAGTGTGATTTAGAAGATAACAGAGAAGTTAGCTATGAAGAAGGAAAAGGTACATAAAACGTTTCTTAAGCGCACTTACCAAAACTTAACAATAGCACTGGCTGATGAGTATGGTATACCGTTTTTTGAAACATCAGCGAAGGATAGAATAAATATTGATGAGGTAATGGTATGTGTTACAAGAGAATACTGGAAGAAGATGTGCCAAGAAGAACAAAAGCCAAAGAAAAAAAAGAAAAAAAAATGGAGCCTGAAAAAGTAGCAGTGTTTTTGCTATTCCAACAATGCCTATAATTCAGTTAATGGCAAATGAATGAAACCTTTTGTATTAAGTCAATAGATATGCTACGTACCACCTTTCTGAAGTCCCAAATTTCGATCCTCAAACTGCAACATTATTGCAAAGAGCTCTTTTCTGTTTTCTTCGCACTATATCCACGTGTTATTTCTATTTTTATACTATTGGTATAATTTATTTTATAGTTTCAGAAATACACCTCGTACTAAACTTCAACAGTATCGTCAGTGTTAGAACGAACATTGTTTTAGGGACAACTGAACATTTATTTAGGAACGCATACACTGCCACAGCAACCTCGTTGAGTGCAACCTTCAGTGCACTGAGGGTGAAAAACACATCTTAAATAGTCACAGCAATCGGCTCTAGCGCAACTTGTGCAAGTTTGAGGTGTTATAACACAATTGATACAGCTTTTATCACACTGAGGTATAATCTCTGGGCATGGTTCACAACGGTCTGGTAGAGGTTTTGGGTTCTCACAATCGACCAAGTCTGGATAAGGGGCGTTACAGAAACCAATCATATCACAGCTGGATACAGATATCTCGTTTGGTGTTATCCTAGCAACCCATCCAGCGATTAGATACTCCTACAAGATAGATAGGAGGTGAGTAATGTCTGGAACTGTTATTTCCGTACCTTTCCAATCTTAAAGTCAAAACCACAATCATGACCGCCGACGCTTTGTATCACGTGATTAGTATTTTTTGACACAAAAAACGGCTAACTTACCCAGTTACAATGTTAACATATTCGGGTTCGCGAGGGTGTTTGAAGATCTGTATAACCTCCGCAAGGAATGTTCTAGTGCCATAGCTATCGTTATCGACAAACCATTCGTATAAAACTTTGACGCGAAGTACACCATTATTCTTGCAGTATATCTCTTCTTCGCTCTGTGGTACGCATCTACATGCTTGAGATGAGCAGTAGAGACTACAAAGTACAAGTAATACGATAAGGTAGAGCTGCATGTGAGAAAGTTTTTTGTTGAAAAAAATAAAAAAGATAGTGAACACTTTTTCTTTGGGTCAAAATGCATGATGCATCCGTAACGCTAGTTCACTTTGCACCTGAAATGTCTACGGCGATGCTATACCATCATCTATTAGATTATCTTGGCGTATAGTTTTCTAAGAGTATGTGATTTACTAGCGTTGTGTTATGTATCGTATTAAAATATAACCGCGTATGGACATCCACTTTGGTAGGGTTTCGGTTTGTGCGTCCATTCAAACAGGCCGACACGCAAAACTGAAAGTTGTTCGTGTAACCAGAAGTTACTTCTCTAATTTATAATAACAATTACTGTTTAAGTTCTCAGCTCGTGATGTGTTAGCTGTAACTTACAATTAGAATGGTTTGCTGTTCACGATAATATTCACGTGATGGGAAAAGATATTGAGGTTCTTCAAGATGTAGTTTGTCGCTACTACCAAAACCATTTAATACTGTCTTAACATTAAGATATTCTATTCTATTAATACCGTTTACAGTCTCATCTGTGATTGAATTTGATCATAGGTAATAGAATCAAGACCTTTTAGCGCTCTAACACCAACATCTGTCACATCAACCACTAGCACTGATCATTGATGGTATGAACCCATTTAGCTCTTTAATACCTTCATCAGTAACTGGAGTGTGGTCAAGAGCAATGATATGAACACCTTGTAGATATTTTATGTCTTCATCAGCGATTGCAGTGTGAGAAATATCGATGGCAAAATTTTGACATTGTCGCTTTGCTTACCTTCAAAAACTTTAGATTTACGAAATCTAAAGGAACGGTATATTACGATTTTGTAATACTTTAAGACAGAATTTATAAAGACGGGTGGTAATGATAATGTTTTTATTAGTAATTTTAGTTTGTTGTAATACTTCAAACCATTGTAAGATCATAAGAGTGATAGTTAACACCTCTATCAACCAGTGAGCAACCGTTACAGCATTCAACCTTTGTCTGACAAAAGCACTGGCCAGCGGTTACACCACCGTAAACGAAGGTGCGATCGAACATTGTGATCTTGTCTGTACATTCAGGATCCAAGCTAGCAGCCATAGCACACTCTGAAGGGAAGAAAGCATCAGTTTTTTCTAGTCGACCATCGAATCTAAGTTGTTTATGACATAGCGCAGAAACTTCGTTATTTGTTCCATTACAGCTGTAATGGTTCTCTCCGTTCACTTTAGTCCAAACGTTCTTTGCTCCGTTGCAAGCCATACTGGACTGTTCGTTGATTAACTTAGGTACCTTTGGCTTGGTAACTACTACAGGTTCAAGGTCACAGTTTATACAATCTTCAGAGAGCGGCCAGTTTGGTATGTTGAACAATGATAAGTCTTTGTTGAGTTCTCTTGTGTTGCAATCGATGCATTTATCTCCGTGTCTCCATGGTATTTCTTTTTCTGTATCTGGTTCATATCCCAGAAACAAACGGCCAGTTCCTTTCACATAGCATGTGGCTCTATAGGCAGGATCACCCTCAAAGACTATCTCTGTTTCTCCAACGGTTTCGGACGGTATTCTTGCTTGTACAGAGAAACAAACGTTTATATCCTCAGGGTTTTCAATTGCTGTAAAGTTATCGAAGTTCTCAAAACAACCACTATCAACAAGTGAAGCTTCTTCTGCGTATGTTGATGCAACTGATAGAGGCATAACAGCGATACCATAACAGTTTGTACCACATGTTCGAGCACAGTAAGAGAAGTCATTGTAGATTTTTGTACATGCTGAAAAAAAAACTGTTAGAAAATGGTTTTAAAGTTAAGTTCGTACTTCCTGCACTTCTGTACTGTGGGAAGAAACAGTGATCCACACGCCTAAGCACAATTGATAAGTACAATTGACATTTATATATTTTGAAGAACGCACGTGTATGATGTCCCGTTTAGTTTAAGTCCGTAAATATGCTCAACTTGTTGATCAACATATTCAACATCTATACAGTCACGATATCCATTCCAGACCCAATGAATAATATAACTTCCCTTTTCAAGGTGCTCAGGTATCTTAATCTTAACAACATCAGAATCTTGAGTTCTCTTGACGATATGTCTTGATCTGAAAACACCTTCAATCCAAGGCATATCTGGATGTTCATATTCAGCGTAATTGTTTTGACGATACTCTGGTAAGTATGGAAACAACTTTGCGGCAGCTATCCATCCTCCAAAAGCTTCTGGTCTAGGTATAAAGGCAGGATCTGTCTCGAGAATCTGTGGTCCTAAGAAGTCGTCTGTCGCTGTTGCAGCACGGTTTTTAAAACGTCTGTGAAAAACGGGAATTGATGAGATTGCTGATGCAGGCGCTTCGTTGAAGTATTTCACAAAAAGATAGTTTCCGTGGACTTTTAATTTATCCTCGTTCTTCTTGTTAACAATCGCAAAGTAAGAAAAGCCAGCGTGACCTTGAACAAATTCTAGTTCAAATTCTTGACCAGGACCAACTTGAACATGAGGTCCGTCTTGACTCTTAGGTGGACATGGTTGTTCTGTGCTTGCACGTGGTGATCGGCTAACACCTGTTAGCCAGTTGTGTCCGTGAGCTGAAGGCAATAGGATTATAGCGATGAGTAATAGCCCAAGGATAAATGGAGCTGATGTACGACCATTTTGGGATGTGAAGAAAGCAATACCGAATGTGCACAAGCATAGCAACAAAACGGAGATGATTGGTCGGGAGGATGAAGATGTGTCGTTTGGATCGCCATAGTCGGAAGGTACAGTAGTGTTATCTAGTGAGACTGGTGCTAGGGTAGCATCCAAGCATCGACAAAAGCGCATGCTTAGAGAAGAAGTTAGAAAACAAAGAAGAAAGTAAGATGCAAACATACCCATCTTCTTCATTTGTACTCGTTGCATCACAACTTACTCTATCATTAGAGCGGCCTTGAGTAGCACATCTTGTATCGTCATAGTAACAAAATCCTGCTGTACTTTGTGTTGTACCAAGAGCGCTACATCCGCTGAGGAAGGGTTTCTTGCATAAAAAGCCAGATACTTTCAATTCGGAGTTAATCTTATCAATACTGTTTATACTCTCCAAAGATACTAAGTCGCATTCAAGATTTTCCATCTCACATCGCTCAGTACAAGATTGGCCAAGCTTTGAAAGAGTAAGATAATAAATAAATAGTTGTTAGCAAAGTACCTCTGTTTGGAACCATCCTGTGTTTGTTGGAAGTGATTCACTTGATTCGGTCATTGTAAAGTCACCATCCATATTAGGCCACCAAAAGTCACCTGTGTTGGCATCACCGCTCTTTATGAGTGCTCGGAAAGTGATTTTTCCAGTACCCTTCGGTGGAGCTACAAACGCAATAGTCGAGCTCAAAGGCTTCAATTGAGCAGTCGCGTGCATCAACGTATGAGCGCAAGTTTGATGATCGGACGCCCAAGGCAACTGGAATGTGGCTAAACATAGGTGTAAGGTCATGTTGCAGGCACTGCAATACAAAAAGATGAAAAAAGCGAAAGATCTATCTACAAAAGCAATTAAATTTGTGTTTACGCACGTGGGAAATCATCAGGTATCTTCCATTCTCCCACGTGATTGTTGTTCGAATCTTCAGCGTACCTTAAAACATTATTAGTCGGTTACGTTTGTAGAGGGAACCAAAAGCGTAAGATGACAAAAGATAAAAGTGATCGTACATCATCAACCCTCTGTACTTTGACCAGTACTTTGTGGTAAGTACGGTTACTTCGAGGATACTCCCAGGCACATACTCGGTCTGTGGGTTATCCTGTGGGCCAACGAAAACCTTATAGTTATCAGTCCGGACCGCCTTTGTTGCCCAACTCATGAGTGGTTCTGGTATCGTTTCACAGACTAAGCGGTCTGGTACTTGCACTTCCTCGCCATTTACGGTAACTGTTACGTTCTGCCAATCAGTCGGAGGGCATCCCCAGTTTGTAGCTGTAGCGTTACAAGTGAAGATAATATCAGGAGAAGCGCTTGAATCGGAAAGGGAACTCGACACAAAGAAGACTAAAGCGATCGTAACACTGCAGTATAACGCTGCTGCCATTGTTAACTAGGGAAGAAAATTAGACTTGTTGAAGAGATTCTTGGTGAGGGAAAGAAGAATAAAAGCTCTACGTTAAAGGTATTTTAAAATTAAAATTACATGCTTATTTACCTTCTTTTTGAACCTTTTGTGATGCAAGTGTTGTTATTGGCGTGGTATGTTTGAATAAAAGAAAAAAAAAATAAGACACAAAAAGAAGCACATATAAAATGTGTCAGTCTTTGGGTTGAAAAGAAACTCCGCGAATTTTACAGAATTAGAGTAGTTTATCGATATAGAGCTTCATCGACTCACTTTTGTTCAAAAGGGACATTCAAAATGTGTTTTGTTTTAGAACTCAGAGAATTTTACATTTGTACAGATAATTCGACTAGTTTGTTGATACAGAGGTTCATCAGCCCATATTGTAGAAATGGGACATCGTATGATGGGGTTCATAACGCAATACACGCCAGACAATTCGTACAATTCTTCCTACCTGTAAAATTGAACACTCTAGTTACGTGTATGGAAATAATACGCCCATTGATATCACGTGACCTGAAACAACAAAACTTCGTACGAGTTTTCGTAACGTGCGAAAAAGTCCAAGGGAGCGCTCATGTGATCCAACAATATTTATAGAAACAGTGTACAGATGTGTAGGCATCTGTTATTTGTAGTTACCGATTGGCTAGTTAAATATGTTACTTATTTACTACACTGTCCCTATTGTTACAAAACTCATACTGTTTCAGACGCTAGCTGATACATAAATTATTGCCTGCAGAAATGAAAGTGGCATTTCCAAACATGTGATTGTTTCTCAAACCCAATTCGTGACAAATTTTATCTTACAAGAAGTAAAGTTGTTGTTATATAGCACGCCATTACCGACCTTCGTATTCTTTTTCTTGAAGATTGCAGCATTAAAGGCCGTATGAAGAATGAGAATAAAAGTTTAACATCACACTCTTCAGTGGTTGTAAACTCAATGGAGTCAAGTTCTATCACGCGTCAATTCAGCCTCAACAATAGAGAGTTGTGATTATCTAGTTATCTGGATATCTACTTTTGGGAACCACATCCAACACTTCCTTGTCCTCTGACCTTACATATTATCTTAATAAACATTTCAACAAGGTACATTCTAGGTTTTAGTTCAAAAGTTGGTATCGCTGTCCTGCCAGTAGATATATTTCACAGTATGGTACAGCACACCATTTTTCGCAAAGTATATCTAGGTATCTAGATAATCGCAACATCTCTAATGGTGATAAGGCAAATGCTAGCTTCTGCAAACTACTTTTCTCCTCTATGTGTTTGAAAATCACTCCTTGTCTTCTCAGCTTTGTTTAAAACAATTTGAGTGTAGGACAGCGAATGCAAGCTAACATAGAGTTCTGTTCGCTTTCGGTTGGGTGGTGGTTCACGAGGAACAAGACCCGACCTTCCTCACAAATGTCATCCTTTGCTGGTATGGTAGTTACGAACAAGTGAATCGTAGCGTTGATTGAAACAGCAGCCGTGGTCAAGTTACGATATTGATTGAATTAACTGAAAGTGATGCTAGTGGGTGCCATAACGTTATTGCGCGTCTTTAATAGCTTCCACCCACTTACGTCCATTGCAGTACCACTTTTTGAAACCTTCTTCCGAAATATGAACTTCCAATTGTCCAACCTTTTTGATTCTAGGTTTTGTATCTTTTTATTGAACATAAACAAATTTAGGAGCCATTGAGAGCATTGAGAACTTTAATAAAGCATGTGGTGCCATGGTAGAACACCAACAAAATCTCATATTTTTAAACTGCCGATTACAGATTTTGTTGTTTGTTGTTGTTTACCAGCCGTTGGTTAACAGATTGATGAGCCGGGACCAGAACACGACCACTTCTATCCAGTGTGGAAGCAATGCTCATTGAGTATGGCGTTGGTACAGATATTCGTAACATATCTAACGTATCTAAATTGGCAGATAAATACTTACAGACCTGGATTGCTTGGTGAGCACTTAGCGTTACATAAAGTCGTTTTTTTCAATATCGAACTTAAGTAAGAACATCGAACTTGTCACTTAATGTGTACTTGTTTCTAGCCACTTGCAAACATCACCAAATCATGGATTTCCGTGTTGTATCATTTGAACAAGCGATAAAATACTACCACAAGAGGCATGATGACGAATTCAGTAAAATTACTGCAAAACAGCATGAAACGTTCATAAAACAACTCAAAAACATTGTAAATACGACAAACAAGCGCCTCATACAACAACTTGATCAACATCTCTTTGGAAACACGGATACTGCCACCAGTGCTACTAAACAGCGTACAATACATTCTATAGACATAGATGCACCAAAACATATCGAAACTATCTCACAAGCTAAACGAGAGAACATCCCGTTACCAAAATCCAAGCAAATGAAAGAGTACGCACCAAAATAATCTTAGTTTGTGAGCTAATACTAAAAATAGAAGACAATATTTGACAAACAAAGTGCTTGACATTATTGATTTTCCTCCAGAGGTTATTGCAACTATTCTAAATCATACAGATGCACAATCAAGGTTCAATGTTGCTCAATCGTGTCATTTGATGGCTGACATTATCCACCAAGTGGTTGGATACAAAAAGATTTACATTTATGACATTCCAGATATCATACAGATACGACAGTACAAAGGTGTCATGAACAACACTCTTGTTGTCATGAACGTAGAAAATAATACTTTATTTTCATTGTTATCTGGGTGTCGTAACATTGATACAAACTTTCGTAGACGTAGAATGGCAGATTTTGATATAAGTAGTGTTATCAATGATAATGATCTAAAAGCACTTGCTGGAGTTCATTCCATTTGCCTTTACCTTTGCAAAAATGTGACAGATACAGGTATAACAGCATTGAGTGGCGTTCACACAATAGAACTTTCTGGGACATTTGTATCAGATGATGGAATCAAAGCACTCAAGGGTGTTCATGAGATAAAACTTCACAAGTGCAAAAATGTGACAGATGAAGGTATCAAAGCTCTTGCAGGTGTCCATACTATTGACCTTGAGGGAACTTCAGTTACAAATAAAGGAGTCAAGCTGCTAGCAGGCGTTCATGCCATCTACCTCACAGACACTCCCGTCACAGATGAAGGTATTAAAGTATTAAAAGGCGTTCATACTATCTACCTTGATGGGACATCAGTGACAGATGAAGGTATTAAATCACTTGCAGGTGTTCATACCATTCACCTTGGCAATACATCAGTGACAGATGAAGGTGTCAAAGCTCTTGTAGGTGTTCATGCTATTGATATTTCTCGTACTGCAGTAACAGATGAAGGTATCAAAGCACTTGGAGGTGTTTATGCCATTAACCTTGCTGGCACTGCAGTTACAGATGAAGGGATTAAAGCGCTTATGGGTGTTCATACAATTGGTGTTAGTAATTGTGTCCATTTGACTGCCAAAGGCATTAATGCACTAGAAAGCCTGCATACAATTGATTTAGATAATTTGAGTACTCACTCAATCGTGCATTGGGAATTGAATGCTGATACAGTTGATTACTCAAACTTGTTTTTGCAATTTTCTTTAGGAAGATTAATTTACTAACGGTAATATTACTACTTTTTTAGTACAATTCTCAATAAATTCTTTATTCTAATGATTGTCTGAAAGAGTGATAAATACTGTCATTATGACTTAAACTATGTTGGTTTCAGAAAATCATTGTACTTGTTTATTGTTGCGTGGTACATGAGAATTTGGTTGCCATTTAGTCTATAAGCATTTCTTTAAACTCACCATTTACATAAGTGCCAACTTTGAGCTCAGTACCATCTGAATGCCAAACCACAAACTTGCCTTCTATCTTGCCATCCACTAAGGTACATAGTTTCAGTGCTTGACCATTTCTGTGCCATTCTTTGTATTCTCCCTCAAACTTGCCGTCCTTATAATTGGAATGCTGTTTCATTTGACCATTTGAATGCCACTCCTTAAATTCGCCCTCAAGATTGCCGTTCTTGTAATTAGCATGAATATGTTCTCGCCCATTTTCATACCATACTCTATGCTCTCCTTCTTGAACATCGTTTACATATGAGGTTTGAGTCTTCATTTGACCGTTTTTGAACCATTTCTCCAGCTTTCCACCAACTTTATCATTGATCATAGTAAATTGCTCCTCTTTCTGGCCATTTTCAAACCAGTACTCGCATCTTCCGTGTCTTACATCATTGACATAAGATAGTTGGTTTTCTAGACATCCGGAAGCATACCAAAATTTCACTACTCCGTGCCACATTCCGTTGACATAAGTATATTCTTGCTTTAAGTTTCCATTTTCATGCCACTCCCTGTACTCACCTTCATATTCGTCATTATTGTAGAAGCAATGGATAGACCGACGGCCATTTTGATACCATGTTGTAAACTCTCCGTGTAATTTACCATTGATATAGTGACAAAACTCCTTCGGTTGTCCACTCCTGTACCAGCTCCTATTTTCTCCTTCTTTGGTAAAGCTGCTGCCGATATAGTTTACCTGACGCTCCATTTGGCCATTGTCATAATAGAACGTTATTTGTGGTCTGAGGCTCCCCAGCAAGTGTTGGTGATGCAATAGTCCGTTTTCGTACCACACCGTATGCTGTTTCACTTTATAATCAACATAAAAAGTGTGAACTTTCAGTTGTCCGTTCTCAAACCATCCTTTAAGCTCTCCACATACATCTCCGTTTAAGTCATAGGTACAATGTTTCTTAAGTTGTCCGTTTTCATACCAGGTCTTGCTCTCGCCTCTTAAAACATCCGACACGTAGTTACTCTGTTCAGCCAATTGCCCGTTTTCGTGCCATCCCATGTATACTCCGTGTTTTAAGCCATTCTCAAACTCAACTTGACTTTGTTGTTGACCGTTCTGATACCACTTTAAAAGTTTAAGCAAGTTATCATTCTGATAAAGGGACTTCGTTTTTGTTTGTCCGTTCTCGTGAAACGTTACAAAGTCCCCATTCTTTTGTAGGTTTTCGTATTTATAACGTGTTGAAACCGCCATGAACTTACTTAGCACCGGCCATATCTGATTGATTTGACCAGTTAAATCTTGTGTTGTTATCTCCTCAAACAGTTCGACAGGAATATCTATCAAGCGAACAGGAGTATTACCTTCTTGGTTTACCTGAGTGATGCATTAGATCCAACCGAGTTTTGTACTCTTTCGAAGTGAGAGTCAGTACCTTTTTAGGCTGTGGGCCTTTCATTGGATTGGATTTGCGGGATTTTTGAGGTTGCATTGAGTGTTTGTATGAAGACGTGCTTTGAAGTGTGTAGAATTCTAATTTTTATGTCCACTTTCAATCAGATTGATTACTTAATGATTCTTTGAACTTACCATAAAACACAGTCAAGTTGCTTCTGTGTTGTGACAATGTGCTCATCAAAAACCAACAGTTGGTTGTCGTACATTCTTTTTACTATACCCTTTACCTAAAAGAAATAGCAATTAAAAGGGGGATATAGTTTTTTCCGAATTTTCCGAAAACAAAAATTCGAAAGTGTAGAAAGATGCATAGCTAGGGCAGTCCACTAAACTAGACAGCGCCTGGTTCACTTACGGTCGGGTCCTCGCTGTGCTCGGAACTAGAACCCGACCTTCGTTCACATATAGTGATCCATTGGTGGGTATAAGCATTCGGTTTTTGTATCGAATCTTTCGAAAAATTTGGAAAAAACATGGGTCCGATTAAAAGTTTCTTCTATGGCACATGTGTACTTAACATCAAACTTAACTTGTACTTGTTTCTAGCCACTTACAAACATCACCAAATCATGGATTTCTGTGTTGTATCACTTGAACAAGCGATAAAATACTACCACAAAAGGCATGCTGACGAATTCAGTAAAATTACTGCAAAACAGCATGAAACGTTCATAAAACAACTTGAAAACATTGTAAATGCTGCAAACAAGCGCTTCTTACAAGAGCTTGATCAACATCTCTTTGGAAACACGGATACTGCCACCAGCGTAACTAAACAGCGTACAGAACATTCTAGAGACATAAATGTACCAAAATATGCCGAAACTGTTGCACAGTTTGAGCCAGAGGACGCACAGTTACCAAAATCCAAGCAAACGAAGGAGTACGTGCTACACACCCTTAATCTTAGTTTGTTTGTCTAATGTTCTAAATAGAAGACAACATTTGACAAACAAAGTGCTTGACATTATTGATTTTCCTCCAGAGGTTATTGCAACTATTCTAAATCATACAGATGCACAATCAAGGTTCAGTGTTGCTCAATCGTGTCATTTGATGGCTGACATCATCCATCAAGTTGTTGGATACAAAAAGATTTACATTTATGACATTCCAGATATCATACAGATACGACAATACAAAGGTGTCATGAACAACACTCTTGTTGTCATGAACGTAGAAAATAATACTTTATTTTCATTGTTATCTGGGTGTCGTAACATTGATACAAACTTTGTTAGACGTAGAATGGCAGATTTTGACATAACTAGTGCTATCAATGATAATGATCTAAAAGCGCTTGCTGGAGTTCACTCTATTTGTCTTCACCGTTGCAAACACATAACAGATGAAGGTATCATGGCATTGAGTGGCGTACACACGATTGACCTCTCTATGACAGCAGTATCAGATGATGGAATCAAAGCACTAAAGGGTGTACATAACATAAACCTTGCATGTTGTGACAAAGTGACAGACGAAAGTATCAAAACACTTGGAGGTGTTCATACAATTTGTGTTTATGAATGTAATGTGACAGATGAAAGCATCAAAGCGTTAGTAGGTGTTCATACCATTGACCTTTCTTACACTTCAGTAACAGATAACAGTATCAAGTTGCTTCAAGGAGTTCACACCGTCCACCTCTCTCATACTACAGTGACAGACGAAAGTGTCAAAACACTTGCAGGTGTTCATACAATCTACCTTGATGGTACAACAGTGACAGATGAGGGTATCAAACTACTTGCAGGTGTCCATATCATTGACCTTAAAGACACACCAGTGACTAATGAGGGTATCAAAGCGCTCGAAGGTGTACACGCCATCGATCTTACTCGCACTGCAGTGACAGATGAAGGTATCAAAGCACTCAAAGGAGTTTATGCCATTAACCTTGATGGTACTACAGTTACAGACAAAGGAATCAAAGCTCTTACAGGTGTTCATACAATCGGCGTTAGTAATTGTAAACATTTGACATACAGCGGTATTAATGCAGTTAAAGGTCTTCATGCAATAGAAATAGCTTTTCCTTCTTCAACAAAACTAAATCGATTTTGCCGTTTTGATGCTCGTGTTGTTGATTACTTTGGGGAATTTTTACACAGTTTATTGACAGAGGAAAACATGTATGTCGAATAAAACTACACTCAAAAAAAAAAGGATTTATTGGATTATTCTACGATTTGTTAATAGGAGCTGATAACAGTTTTCGGCTACTGATTTACTGGCTTATCATTTTGATAAACGGTTTGTTCAATCTTTTTAGCCGTTGATGGTACATTTTTGTATAGCCCTTCCTTGAGGTTGTTAACATATCTACTACACATGGAAACAACACCAGTAGCACGCCACTTTGTGACAACTCCTTCAAGTTTACTGTCTTTGTAATTAGCCTGCATCCGTAACACTCCATTGTCATGCCACTCTCTATATTCCCCTTCGAGTTTGTCATCCACATAATTACAGTGCATAGACACTTTACCATTC
Source organism: Trichosphaerium sp. ATCC 40318 (assembly GCA_038496445.1). NCBI lineage: Eukaryota > Discosea > Flabellinia > Trichosidae > Trichosphaerium > Trichosphaerium sp. ATCC 40318. Next base: position 135,184 of record JALMLS010000598.1, on the reverse strand, counting down.
TCATAAAACTCCTTGTACTGTCCTTCGATTTTACCTTTCTTGTAAAAGCAGTGAAGAACTATCGAACCATTTGAATGCCACTTCTTGTACTCCCCTTCGATTTTACCATTCTTATAAAAGCAGTGAAAAGCCAACGATTCATTGTCATGCCACTTTCTGTATTCCCCTTCGAGTTTGTCATCCGCATAATTACAGTGCATAGACACTTTACCATTCTCAAAAAACTTCTTGTAATCCCCTTCATTTTTACCATTCTTCTTCGTATTTGTCTGACGCAAATTTCCATTCTCATACCACTCACTGTGCTCGTTTGCTTTGTCTAGTTTCTGCATGTTTCCATTCGAGTGGTAAAATACTCTTCTGCCTTTAGTTTGTTTCATCCATAATTGTCCGCTGTACTCCCACATTGACACACTTTTATCCTGAAAATTAAAATGAAGCTCCAGATTTCCATTGCTATGCCACTGTTTTCTCTCTCCATATTCTTTACCATTCTCATATTTGGATTGCGACTTTATTTTCCCATCATCATACCATTCATTATGTTCACCGTGCTGTACACCATCTAACCACTCACACTGTTCCTTTAGTTGCATATTTTCATGCCATTCACTACACTCACCATCTTTTTTGCCATTGACATAGCTGCACAAAAGCTGCGATGTTCCTGACTCTTCATATTGTTGGTGGTATATTCCATTTAACATTCCGTTGGTATATGTGCAGGTGCTGTTTCGCTGTCCGTTTTCATACCATGTATTGTGTGCTCCTGTTAAAAGGCCGTATGTGTAGTTACATTGCTCAAAGAGTTGGCCGTTTTCAAACCACTGTTTGCTCTCACCATGTTTTTTGCCAAGATTCCATGTGGTATGTGACTGGAGTCGTCCATTTTCGAACCATGACTTGCTCTCGCCATGCAAAACCCCACCGGAAAAAATTTGCTTCGTTTTTACCTTTCCGTCTCTGTGGAATGTTTGAAACGCCCCATCCCGCTCTAGTGCATGAGTATAACGTGTTGACCACGCCATACCCTTATTTAACACCGGCCATATCTGATTGATTTGACCAGTTGAGTCTTTTTTTATGATCATATCGTGCAGTTCCAGCGGCAAATCTATCAAGCGAACAGGAGTATTATCTTCTCGGTTTACCTGAGTGATGAGTTAGATCCAACCGAGTGTCTACTCTTTTGAAGTGAGTTGGTACCTTTTTAGGCTGTGGGCCTTTCATTGGATTGGATTTGCGGGGTTTTTGAGGTTGCATTGAGTGTTTGTGTGAAGACGTGCTTTGAACTGTGTAGAATTCTAATTTTTATGTCCACTTTCAATCAGATTGATTACTTAATGATTCTTTGAACCTGCCATAAAACACAGTCAAGTTGCTTCTGTGTTGTGGCAATGTGGTGCAGAGAAAAAATTGAGTGATAGGTTGATTAGTTGTCCAAGACAGTATACTATTGACTGTTTACATGTAGTGCGTGTAATGTTAATCACTTTCAATCACAGGTCAACCTTGATCAACATCTCTTTGATAACACTGATACCGCCACCAGCGTGACTAAACAGCGTACAACATATCCTAGAGACATAATATACTCTTGGCTTGACGTAAGGTATCAAATCGCTTGCAGGTGTTCACGCATTTGGCTTCGTTACTGCAAATATGCTACTGATGAAGGTCAAAAAAAGCATGATTGGGTATTCTCATTATTTATTTTATCCAAGACTGGTTGGCATTTACGTAGAATGGCGCTAAAGTCCACTTTAGAGCAATCAAACTCGTCTTCTTCAACTGCTGAAGAGAGTACTATAGTTGAAAAGTTAGATTCAAATCCGATAGGTACTGTGTGAACAAGAAAGGTTCTTTCTGAGCATAACCACAAAAAGTACGACAGTTGTATCATCATACTAGCTTACCTATAAAGCACGAAAGTAATATGAGCAAGAGCTTCATCTTTGGTTTAGATTTGATTTTTTTGTATAAAACTAAAATTGATAAAAATAAATATCTCAACCCGCTGTTTTCGGCCGATTAACAAAAAAAAAAAACTCGTGCCGCATTGTTTACGAAAATTGTCCACAGTGCACTAAAATACGTTACTTACAAGGAGATACTTTGGCGAAACATGGAGAACGAAGGGTAAAAAATTGCGGCCAAAAAGTCGGCAATGCAACTTGCATTCTTGGTTTTCTACCAAGTTTCCTCCTAAAAAGAAAACTCACAAATCAAACAACAACCGTAGAGCGTATTTTACTTAATACTGAAATAAAACTACATTGCTAAAAATGGAAAAAAAAACCACACAATTCGTCAATGAATGTTTCTTTTTTCGAATGATATGTTCGTTCATGTCTACAAAAAACTTGTCTATTCTGTAATGAACACTTCGACACTAAAGGATTGCTGGTTGAACCGATAAGGCATCTGTTTAGAACGACAGCAGAAGCTCACCTCTGGTAACGCCAAAGTCAATACTCCAAGCAACTAGATGTTTGCTCCAAGATGACTACCGCTCTACATTCTTGGTAGGATAGATTAGTACATAAACAGTCTAGAGTTGCTCCAAATTGCAATCCTCTTATGTTGCGGCAACCACGCAAATGACAAAAAGGTGTGAAGAAAGGGACAGAACAAAACAAATCCATATGCCAATAAAACATGTACAAATGAAACGACGAATATCTACTTTATCCGCTGAGCAAGTCCTAGTAATTTTTGGCCAGAGGACATCCATGTAAAACTAGTAAGCGTTCAGTTGCACTAGAAAGCACGTGCAACATTTGTTAAAACTGGAAAATTGTGTTTTTTGTTGCCATGGAGCTTATACACAGCCAAAGATACCGCATCACGTTGAAATTTATGAAAATAAGCTCCATACTATCTAATAGCCATACTACAGTTACAGACAATGGAATCACAGCTCTTACAGGTATTCATGCAATGTTTAAAAACGCGTCTGTATGTTCCTTTCAGTAATACCATCCAAGTCCAACTAAATTATAATAATCATAATAAAGTAAGAATCTCGCTTGAGTTGTCGCTTACAATACCCTGCCAGGGATTTTGAATCACAACACTAGTAAATGGTGTTCGGTCACGTGTTGTGATCAAAGTCAAAAACAGTCACGTGATTAAAGTTCAATGCAAAAATAAAAGAAGAATGAAAGTTCTTGCGCTTATCTTTTTTGTTTGTTCTTCGTACGCGTTTATTTCAGTCATTCCCGAAACACAAAAGCTTGTTGATGAATTTGGACGTGAGCGTATATTTCATGGAGTAAATGTAGTCTACAAAGGCTTCCCATGGCACCCAGATGTCAACGAGTGCGTTATTTCTCCTCTTCATCTGTTCTACTTTTAACAGTCGGTTAAACGCACTGTTTAGGTTCAACGCATACACATCGTTCGCAGAGAAAGATTTAGAACAACTAGAGAGTTGGGGTCTTAATATAGTCAGACTAGGAGTAGTACGCATCAAAAAATCTTTCTTTTGCTTAATTATGGCTAAAATTATGTTTTAGATGTGGCCTGGCGTTGAACCAACACGTGGTCAGTACAATCAAACGTATTTGCGTACGTCACAAGAATAAAAAGTTTGTTCATGTTTTTTGTTTTTTCGTTAAAAAATTCTCAACTCTCTTAGAGGTAATGAAGAAACTGGTTGATGATATGGCATCACATGGTATCTACACACTTGTGGACTTTCACCAAGATCTGTACGGCAAACACATACTGTAAGAACAAACTTACGCTACTTAGGTTATCTCAGAAGTATTGTGGAGAAGGCGTTCCTGGTAAGTTACTACCTCATCCATACGGTTAGTGTATCTCATGTTACTTTAGATTGGGCTGCTGTTTCAAGACCAGGTGCTTTCAAGTTCCCAGAACCAGTTGATGTCGCTTATCCTATCAACAACGCCACTGGACATCCATTCAAGAAAGATTGTGATAAATACCAGTGGGCGACTTATCAAGTTGCTGAAGAGCAGAGTTCAGCTTACCAGTCTCTTTATTCAAACGTTGACGGTATACAAGATGCTTTCGCAGCATACTGGATGACATTAGCGAAACTATACAAATCTTCAAAGTATGTCGTAGGATACGAATTGATGAACGAGGTAAAACGAAAAATCCCAAGAATTTCTTGTTTTTTTCCCGTCGCTAAAATAAATTAGCCTTGGGCTGGCGATATTTACTTGGATCCAACATTGATGGTGCCCACTATTGCTGATTCTAAGAACCTTGCACCTATGTATGAGAATCTTCAGAGAGCAATTCGATCTGTTGATGAAGATGTACGTGGGTACCAAACAAAGGAGCTCATTCATCTTTTTGAAGTTGGTAACAATACTTAGCATTCAATTTTCTTTGAGTCAGTAACATGGGATGACTTTGGCGTTGGATTCGAAAATGTTCCTGGTGGAGACGTTTATAAAAATAGAAGTGTATTAAGTTATCATTTGTATTTACCACCACAGTTAGACTACGCCAGTACGTTAACTTCTTGTATAAGTTCATAAATATTACAACCCTGATTCGTTTTACAGGCGGCTTCAGTGCACGTATGGCTGACATTAAGAAGCTCCAGTGTGGAGGCATGCTCACTGAGTATGGTCTTGATACTAATGAAGATATTCATAACGTATCTAAATTAGCAGATCAATACTTACAGAGCTGGATTGCGTGGTAAGCACACAGCTTTTAAGTAAGCAGTTTTCTTATATCAAAAAAGGGAGTATAAAGCATTTATTCGGATTACTGGATACAACTTCGGTGTTTATAATGATGCCGGAACTCTATTGGTTGATAAAGTCAAGGCTCTTAGTAGAACATACGCGCAAGGTAGCAGCACCCTTTCCAAAAGTTTATTCTGGCTTTTTTTAAATTTTCTTCACATTGTAGCGACTGCTGGACGTATTCAATCAATGAGTTTTGATCCCGAAACTGCCGATTTCAAGCTTACATACACTGTCGATATTACAATCAAGGAACCTACAGAGATTTATGTCAACACAGGCAAGTTGTCTCGAAACTGTTTTGTTACTTGCTAGTTCTTATTTTGTTTTGTATTAGAGTACCACTACCCCAACGGTTTCACTGTTATTATGACACCTCAAGGAGCTGCTACATGGAAGCAACATGGAACAAAAGTCCTTGTTCAGCCTATAGCGAGTATACAACCAGACACAATCATAACTGTTTCGATTTCCAAAAAATAAATAAACAAAAAAAGCAATCTACAGTATTGAAACCCATCGTTCACAAACTGAACTGTAGTTACCCAAGTATCTTAACTAACACCAATACGTACCTCAAAGGCCGAAAGCACATGTATTTCAAAATCAGTGTCGGTCAACAATATTCTGTTGTGTTATTGTCTAGACATCGAGAATGAACAGAGTACTCCTTTTTCTCGCTTTATTAGCGATAGGTACGCCTAGTAATCGTCAAAAAAGAAGTACTGAGCGTTTTATTAGTATCGGCTACCTATATGTACACAGGAGACCCTTTCCAGCCCGGCACTTTAAGCACAACAACATTTTCCATTGATTCGAACAAAAACGTAAGTCCGAAAAAAGATAAATGCCTGTTCGCTCACGTGACTTTTTTCAAACGTCAGTACTTATACAAGGTGATTCTTAGGGTCTTCCTTACAATCTTGGGGTATGGTCTCCTTCAGAACCAGGCGAGTACGCCATAATGTACTTCATTCCAGGCCTTGTACGTCAGTCTAGTTTTTTATGAATTCAAATTGTTTTTGTTGGTATTCACGTTTGTACCTCAAGGCTGGCGATATTCCATCAGATTTTTACACTCAGTTCATCAACCAAGTTGTATCTCACGGTTTTATACTGGTACGTACACTAGGACTTGTATTTCATGGAGAATTTAACAAAAAGTAAAACTATTTCTCCGTTATATTGGTTTTTTTTACCTTTTTTATCTGTGTCGTGCCTTCAGTCTTCTTACTCTTTTTGTTTTCAAGGTTGGTATATGGACATTTCCAGCGCTTCCTTTTGATGAGGTTGCTTTCAACACAGAAAAAGTAGTTTCATGGACAAAAGACAACTTAAACCAGCAACTCATTGATAAAATACAGTTTGGTGTAAAAGCTGACTTTTCACGTATCGCAATCACCGGACACTCTGCAGGAGCAAAGATGGTACGTTTTTATGTGAAGAGGTTTCTTTGATTCTTGATTCTCACGTGATGTCCAACAGGTTGTTCGTCTTTTAGAAGATAAGTGCGATGACGCCTTTGCTGCTATTTTATTGAATCCAGTTGATGGCGATGACCCTTGGGGTATATTACCTTACTATGTGATCCATCCACCAAACAAAGTTAACTTTACCATACCAATGCTAGTACTCGGAACAGGTACTTAATTAAAAGCCAACAAAAACGAATATCATGTGATTTAAAACATACTAGCTTATGGACCAGAGCACGGAAAATTATTCCCTGCATGTGCACCTGCTGGAAGAAATTTCCCTAGATTCTATAACGCAGCAAATTGTCCTGTATGGTCTTTCAATGCCACTGAATGGTTCGTACAGTAAAACGTATTTTTTTTTTCAAAGCTGGTTTTTTGATTTGCATGTTACACAATGAACTGAACCACTCACTAATTGTCATAGGGGCCATGCTGATTTTTTGAATGATATTTTTCTCATTGCTGTTGGTACGTTTTAGAGTTTGACAAGAACAATAAGAGCATTCTATAAAAATCTCGCTATTCTGTGGCTGATAGTTTTTTTGACTGATTCTATATTAGAAAAAGTGTGTGGAACAAATCCAGAGCCTCACCCAGATTATACTGCTTATAGAACTTTTGTAGCTGGTATAGTAAATGCATTTGGTCAAGGTATACTACAAGGAGATTGCAGCGCGTTGAAGTACCTCTCTGACACTACCTCCTATCCAAAGGCATGTGAATAGTTTAATTATGTTCTACTACTTACTTAAAATACAGAATATTGGTCAAATGGATCTAGCTCAAACAACATCAACATGTTCACCTTGTTCAATGCAAGGATGTTCTCATAGTTGAGTGTTTAACTAAAGAATAAACATAAACGTTGTTTGGTTGTGCACGTTTTGCTCTACTTAATTTTGGTTAATTCTCTGCAATGTGTAAAGAATCTACATCTCCAACCTCGCTATGTGTATCTATTAGAAGTCATCTTGGTAACTCAACACATCGCTTTATTCCAAAGCCTGTTGTCACAAAACGGTTCTAGAACGGAAAAAACGTTAAAGTTCTAACACTCTCAGTTTACTTTCTTCTATCAACTAACCAAGGAACACTAACAAAAGACGATATTGGGAGGAAGACAAAACATCTTGTGGCTCTAGCGCAGCGCCAAGCGTTTGTTATATATTATACAAGAGAAAAGAAAGTTTTGCAGCTTTTGAAACAAATTGAAATGGAAAGGCTCGCCATGTTGTTCATAAGCTTGTAGGTTGTTGTTGATTTATACAAAGTCAACCGAACTTTACCCAAACGTATGTAACGGAGTAAAACACGTGTACAGCCATTATAGCGTTCTAATGGTACTAACATCACCACCAGCTGTAAAAATACAGTAAATCTTCAGTATAATTCAGTTAATGGTAAATTAATGTACTAGTTATGGAGTATCCAATGAAAAAAAGTATGTCATACAATAAATAGATCTTGGTGAATTAAATACGTAAGAAATAACTTTTTTATTTACCGTGAGCAGAAAGCCGTTGGTCAAGAGTTTCTTCTATGTAAGATTTAGTTTGTTTCAAAAGTGTTTGATCACGTGTATTGAGTATGAAAAGCGGAATCATAGCTATAGACATCACACTTTGAGTTATAAGATATCTGGGCGACACTATGTATGGTTTTATTTTGCTGCTTTGGTTCTGAACCAATTATTGTTGTTATCTAAATAAACGTGTAATGATATTAACGCTGTAGACTGATATGTGCTACACGTGTAATAAGACAAGCAACTGTACAAGAAAATTATTCTTATATACCAAATTGCTACAACACATGTTTTAGAAAGATCTATTTTAGTTACTTTATTAGGTATTTAGTTAAAAATCAGGCCATTCACACACATCTTCTTTGCATATGCATCCTAGATAATCAATCATCTTCTTTGTTATTCTAGTACCATAAGTCCAAATGTACTCAAGGCTTGTTAAATTAGCAATACCATCATCTGTGATTTGGGTGCAGTATGCTAGATTAATTTTCTTAACGTGAACAAGACTGTTCACTCCTTTGTCTGTTATGTGGAGACAATCACTAATGTTTATGACTTTAGCACCAACTAAATATCTTAAACCCTTGTCTGTCACCCGTGTACCTTCAAGTATAATTGTGTGTACTCCAGCAAGTGCCTTTAAAGTAGTGTCATCAACACAATCAAGACCTGAAAGATCAATGACTTTTACACCTGCCAATTGTTTTATCCCATCATTGGTTACAGATGTACAACCACTCAAGTTAATATTACGTACTCCTGCTAAACATGATAGAGTATCATCTCTTAGTTGTGTACAGTGGCCAACATCTATAACAGGTACACCAGCCAAAAGTTGTAACACGGCGTTTGATATTTGAATGCATCTACTCATCCTAATTTGTTTAATGTTAATATTTTGTGTTAATAGATACTTTAGTCCCTCATCTGAAAAGTTACACCTAACAATAGATATTTCACTTGCATTGGTTAGTGATATTACACTTTCATCCGTAATATTGCAATGAGCAAGCTGTATCTTGTGTACATTACCTGAAATGGCAATAACACCTTTATCACTGATTTTGAAACAACAAGCTAAGTAAATAGTATGAACTCCAGAGAGTGCTGCAAGTCCTTTATCTGTTATATCTGTCCCTGAAATATTAATTGTATGAATACCAGCAAGTTCTTGAAGCCATTTATCATTAAAATATCTTTGTGAATTTAGTGTATGAATACCTTGGAGTGATTTAAATCCAAGACTTGTCGCCTTGTGTTTAACTTCATGTATGTGAAGTTCCAGATTATGTACACCTGAAATATGTTCCAACATAGCATTTGTTAATGATATTGTACCCTTTAACTCAAGGTGATGGACGCCAGAGATATTCTTAAAGTCATCATCAGTCATAGAAATATCATCAATAACTACTTTTGTATTTTTTAAAAGAGGACTTCCATGTAGCGTTAGTAGAGCTTCTCTTGAATTGACATTCACCATACAATACCCCAAATGCTCCAAAATGATTGTAGAAAAGAGTTTACAAACAAACGTTGCAGATATACGGCATTTCTTACCCAATAATGCCAGGATACAAAATATAATTTCTATTGGTAGCCTAAGCAATTCAAACGACCTGTGTCAATACTAGTTAGTCAAAAATATTAAAATAACACGTGCTAATTTTGAAAAAGGTTAGGGCTGAAAATGTTATTATTGTAAGTGTTGAGTTTGCACTACTTTAGAGAAAATTGCATAGAGCCACGATCGACTAAAAATACGTTTTCTGCTAAAATGTTGGGCTCCAAAAGAACGGATTTCGAAGAAATAGACCATTTTGCCTAAGTTCGCGATGTAGCCAAACCCAACGCTTACAATAAAGAACATGTAATTTTTCAGGTGGGTTGAAGCGCATATGTAACACTTTTATGAAAGGGAAAGCAAAAAGTCACGTGACTTGCTACTAATGGAGAGTAGCGTTGAAAAAAGTAGGTTTAACGTTAAATTAACAATATTTCAGCTCAACTCCAAAATACGTACTCTGGTAGATCTGTTGGTATGTGAAGCATATGGATGGAGTTCAAATACTTTCAGGACTACTGACAAAATGTTGGAAAGGTAAGTTAAAATTAAAACCGTTCGCTTAGCATGAACTTAAGGACGACTGGCTTTTCCGCTCAGTGATGTCACTTACAAATACTATCCTACTGTTGGGCCAGCATCACATTGAGATTAATGGTAGTGCGTAAAATTCATAAATGAATGAAGATGTGGTGCACACTTTTCCATAGAAATATCTGATACATCAGTTTACTGATGAAGCATATATCTACAAGGTGTTCATACCATTGCTCTTGGCACACATCAGGAACTGATGAAGGCATTAAAGAGCTGAATGGCGTTCATACCATCAATATTACTGGTTGAGATTATGTGACAGATGTTGGTGTTAGAGCGCTAACAGGTCTTGATTCTATTGTGTAGTACGAGGTTCCAAAAAGTGGTAGAAATACGTGGTGTTCATTCAGAGATTTTTGGACGATAGAACAGTTTAGTATGTGTTGTAGTATGATAGACATTGCCTAGGTGCAAAGTTAAGGAAAATCACCCATTAATGGACTATGCTAAGCACAGCTCCTTTCGATTTACTCTATATCCACAAGTGTTATTTCTATTTTTATACTATTAAGGGTGACCACCCTGGATTAAGCATAAAAGACATTAATATGTGATTGGCAATAAATAACACGTTGCAAACTGTGTATCCATCCTAAGCCCATTATTGTCAGAAATACCTCGTACTAAAGTCAACATTATAGTGATTAGTTTGCTTCAGGGCGTACCAAGCATAAACTGCAAGCCAGCTAAAAGAATATACTATTACAGAGATTAGAGAACCCAATCAAAAATAAACCGTTCTCTGAACCAACAGCATAATTTTCTAAACATCTTCTCACATCTAACGTTGAACAAAAAAACCGTAACAAAACCTTGAAAGCCAAATGAGCACATTATGCCCCGACATTTTGTACTATTTAGCCAAACACATAAACGATACACCTACGTGGAATGCCTTCGCAAGATGTAATAGACTACTTCGATATATTGCAAGGCGGTACAGGCAACAAAAGAAGAAGTTATTTGTACATTTACGAGAGAGAGAAATCGCACATCTTCGACTCCTCCGCTCTGCAGAATCTAACCAAGCGCCTCATCATGACAAGGCTATTCGAAGATTGGATTTGTTGTGTGATAGCATAGATAGTACGAAAGATATGGTGGCCTTGCCTTACCAGTACGATGACGGCGTCCAGTGGTACTACGACAAAAAAAAAAGATGGATGTACAAGTGGGATTGTTTTTGTAAGCAGTGCTTACATTTTAATATGATTGGATGTGTATCTTTATCTCGAAGAGCCACTCTAAAGAAAAAGAGGAACCAAGAGCTCAGCATTGTCAAGGAGAGACCTGAAAAACAAATTCATATGTTGAAAGCCCTGCAATAGACGCATCAATGTAAAAAAAAATGAAGTTAAATAAAAGTTGTAACTTCACTCTATACACAGTATCTATTCTCGTTATTGTGTTTGTCATAATCACAAGATAATAGTATATGCATACCGTATAACCTTGTAAAGCTGTGACTTGCTACTCAGGATGATATTGGTCGCTAGAGCTAATGTGAAACTAAAATTTACATCACAAAAAATTTCCTCGCCCTTTTCTAAATATACACTCACAAATATGTACTAGCGTAGAATAACACCGTGTTTACTACAGAATAGTTACATTCAAATAATTATACTCTACAATGGTTCGGGAAAAACTTATGCCGGGTATTCTATGTTACCGTTCCGTACTTTTTAAGGGTTTGTCAAAAATACAATCTCATACAACACTTACTATGACATCATATACTCCTTGTTCTCTTATAGCTGTAGAAATATTATTCATTAGACTCAATGGATTTACATTGCTTCTAGGTGGAGTAGAATACAGCTTTAGAAAACCGGGTACGCTTCTCCTTTTAACGTCTGTGGAATACATAAATTCAAATATCACATGCTCTAAGGAGGAAACAAGCATAAACACAAAAGTCTGCAAAAGAGAAACGAACTTATTGTGATGTCGTTATGGTTCCCATCACTCGACACTGAGTGTGTTAATATATTGTTGGCATAGTTTAATAGATACGACATTGCCACTAGAACTAATAACTTGAAAAACAGACAGTTGAAAATATCACGTGCGAAGATTCTGTTGTTTCAAATGAATCACTGTACACATGACTGTAACGTTCTTTGACCTCATCCCCAGTGTAACGTATTCTCTCGTATATTGTTAAAAAAAGTCTACGAATACACTACAACAATAAAAGTCTATCAAAACTTCAGTAGTATTTCTCCGTACATGATAGTTGACAAATTGATGACCCAACACTAATTTACCAAGTATAATCTTATGCCTCCCTAGGAACCCACAATATATATCTATAGTATCAGACCTCTAGAGAGCTTTTTTGTTGTTGCGGAGCGAGAATTACACGTACCAAAAAGCGGAGTTTTTGTTTTACTGTTTATGAAAACGAGGTTTATTTTCTTTTTTAATCATTTACATGTCAAGTACAATAGCTTCACATGTGTATTACGTGTGACTAAATACTTTTCATTATTTAGTGTTGAGGTGGGTAACAATAAATAACAGCAGTAGGAGACATAGGAGCACTACGATCACTGTAGTAAACACCAACATGAGCGTTTATAGTAGTTGTCTGTTTTACCTCCATCTGAAACTTACCTCCCTTTACGTGTGCAGTCCAATAATTTACACCTTTTACTATATCCTCAACAGTACATGGTACTATTTCAGCCAATGAAAAGTTGCTAACTTGAGGAGAAAGAAAATTAGACCACAAACAATGACAAAAAACGAAACGAAATGATTGTTAATCACGTGTAACTTGTAATTCGTTTCAGTTTTGTACTATGGCTACCACTTACATGGACAATAATCATGCGCGTGAGGGTTGTTGTTTTCTCGTTGGTGTATGACACATCCGTTTTCTTCTTGAGCGCGCGTCTGGGATCTTGTTTGCATGGTAAAAAGTTGATGCTTTGCTAAAACAAAAAAAACGTAAGGAAACTTAAGCTCCCGTTTAGAATTTTGAGACACAAAGAGCGTTGGTATCAATCAACTGTATCATTGGGGGTTATGACAAAACAGAGTAAAAAGTTTAAACCTCTTATTTTAATTATAAATACCTTTTAGACCTCAGTTATGTAAAATGCTCGCGTTTGTTATAAGCGTGAACGTTATGAAGAATCAATCGGTTGTACAACGTCTAAAGCTTATTAATTCTTGTATTTATTGGTTTACATAAGGTGTATGTCCTACATTAACGTATTTTTGTACTTGTTTAATGCAAACAAAATGAGTTGAAAGCTTCAAAATCAAATTCGTACGTTTCCATTGTAACTAACGCCAAAAATTGATTTGATAATAATAAAATAGTTTCAACGTTTGCTCCTTTAACTCTATGTTGGTCACGATGATATTAAGTACGATACAACCTAAATCAAGTAATCGTTAGTAGCTTATAGCCTTATAGCGTCAATTCGCTATAATGTGGGTTTCAAAGCGATTACAGGAAGATAAAAAATGATGAAACGAGGTAAATCTTCGCACTTTAAAGTTTTTTTTCGCGATTTTGCTTTTTGCAATCAAATTTAACGTATTAGTACTGAAATGGTGAAAAATAATTCGGTTTTTTTTTTATTGTTTTGGATTTGAACAAAAAAACGAAGATGCGCGGATTAAAACGTTGACAACGTTTCGAATGGCGAAATAAAAAGCAATTGCGTGCTACGCCTTATTCTTCATTTTTGTGGTAACCAACAGTGTCCCCCAACGCGATAGATGCACGTCTAAGCCGCGTTGGGTGCAAAACTGTCGGTTCCCGAATTCCGGAAGAACATCTGCAAATTATTAAATTTATTTCAATTAAAAAAAAACCAAAAGGTGTCTAGTACTATCCTTTGGCGTAGAAAATCGTTGAGAAGTTGGTTGCAAAGCGTAAAACATTGTTTTCCTTTTTTGAAAAAAAAAGCAATCAGTCACGTGGACGTACCAAACATCGTTTAATAGATTGTAGAGGCTGAGTGTATTGGCAAAAAAATGAATCTAGAAGCGAAAAAATACATGAAACTCCAAACGACGTCTAGGACACGGAAGAAGTCGAAAGTCGCCTGAATAAATAGCAGCATAGCATTGGCTATATGCAGTATAATTTTCAGCGTTTGTAATAAGCCTGTTTACCGATTACTTTTCAGGGAGCTGTAAAAAACCGTATAGTTACTACGCACGTTGTAAATAGTTTGAATCATTAAAAGCTTCATCAGCAAAACGCTTTAAACGATCTTTTGGCTATGTTTGCGTTTGACATTGTCTCCTACATCAACAGGGGAAATAGGTGCTGTCTAACAACTGTTAGACACGAAGAAAAAGAAATAAAATACTAACCGTTCGTACATTGTTTGCTGTAACTGCTTTCCAGGGTTCACAACAGCGTCTTAATAGTGTACCAATAATCACGCCGTTGTTTAGTACTTCTTTCGTACTTATACGTTGTACCGTGGTACAACGTATAGAAGGTTATGGGAGGGCTTATCCGAGACATTAGTGTTGAATTGCAACGCTACATGAAAGTCTTTGGCAGGTCATCATTTTTGCTCTCAGCACTATCGTAACAATAGCTAATACTCAACGTGGTAACAAACACAAGGGTACCGATAATTCTACAACCGGTGACGACGCTTGAATACGGATTTTCTGTCCTTTTAGCAAATTGGCTTAATTTTCTTCCGCACTACTACATACCGCAGTAGTGAACTTCAATCCTTCCCTCCGAAGTGTAGAATACTCTATCAATTACTATGAAAGAAGTCTTAACCACCAGAGACGCATGCAAGTGATGCACTAAGATAGTGCATACACTAAGCACCTGAAGTTGAATCTACGCTATTAACATCCGTCCTAACAAACTATCCCAGTCCATTGAGTTACATGTGATTATGTAGCGCTTCTATCACCTACTCGTTGATTCAAAAATCACTAGCGATAAAAACCGTTTTTCGAAATTGAAAATTGGCTTCACTGAGGTACGCTCTCACTTGTGAACCATATCAATATGCTTATTGTATACACGTACACTCACTGTACACAACATACCGACCGTCAACAGAAATGTAAGAAAACGGCCTAAGGATTCTGTTTTTTTTTTTAAAACCAGCGTGAAGTGTCTACGCCTTGATAGCTATTTGGAGTAAAGGAGCGAATACAGATTCGCAACAACGAAAGCAGTAAAACAGTTTCTTTTTTTTTCTACACTTTGCTGAATTTATCGTTTAAGTCGCGTATTCGGAAGGTAAGATCCATAAAAGGAGCATACACTGATTCTTTGGCGACATTCTGAAACACCTTTCAAACAAAAAGAAGTGAACAAGCATGTAATTCTTGGTTTTGTTTCAGTTGTCCTCTTTTTTAACATAACTGTTTTCAGCACTTATTTAAGACTTTCTGACTGTGGAGGGTGTTGCTTTTTGTTATGGCTAACAACCAAATCCTATGGCACTCGTTTTAGCCTACAATGACTACAACATCTTGTAGCCACAGCTGCGCATTAAATTGAGTGGCAGTTCTTTACTGCAGTAACCACAAATATTTGGAACTTGAATTAAGTCACGCTTGTTTAGTCTGCCTATAAAAGCAGTTTTAGATATTAAATATGCACAAAGCAGCATATTACAGCATGTTAACTGACTTGCCTCCTGAAATGCTTGTTTCTATTCTACATTTCGCCTCTCGTGACATTTTACGTTCTCTCCGCGCTTCTTGTACATTATTATGGCGATATATACAGGTAGATGTGCCAGAGAAAGAGGTATGATATTTCACTAAACGATACTAATAAACTTTTTTGTTAACTGTTTTCAAAGTCATTCGATCGGTTAAGGTTGCGCCATGACTTTTACTGAATAGGACATATATATGATCCTCCAGATACACACAAAGTACTGTATTTCCGAGACTTGTTTTTTTGACACAACGTAGTTGACTTTACACGACATTTATAACCCTGGCATGTGCCTTCATTTTGATGGTGGATCACGTGATATTTGTATTCGTAGAATTACATACAAAAACCCTATTGAGCCACCATGGAAATCAGTTCGAGTTGTTGGAAGGAGTATAATTGAAGAACACTCTGGCGAGATACTATTCACCTGTGATGAAAGATCTGTTTTAAAATCAGCATGTGCGGGCCAATATGGTCTTGTTTACTTTGTAATGGATGACAACATTTTTGTACTTGTGGCCACAAAGCTATGTTATTTTTATAAGATCCTCAGAGGCAACTTGTACAGAAGCGTCCCACCTAACCAAATATTCTATGCTCGAGATTGTTTGTATATCACATATCTCCATCAGTATAACAGCTACCTTCAACGCATTCACTTGACAAGGAGATAAAGAAACATACCAACAAAACAAACCACAACTCAATCAAATGTATAACACTAAAGTACAGCACTTGGACCATCCTTCTTTGCCTTGACCGAATGTTGTTTGTAGTATCACTTCGAAGTAAAAACTTATTTAGCTACTAACTTTACAAATCGTTGGTACCAAGATTCTATACCACCTAACGTTCAGTTTAGATCTCATATAAAGGTAGTTGCAGCGGCATATTCTTAGTCTTATAGGCTAGGGTCACTGTGGCTCTACGCATACTTTGCGTAAAATTAGCTGTATAGTATGCTCCGGTAGTTGTCTGCGTCACTATGAAGGTGACGTAAAACATATCATCTAAGAGGAAGTTTCCACGAGGGTCGTTGTAGCACTTTGCTTGGCATTCGTACTTTGAAAGAACCAGTCATTTTCAAGAGAATGTACACGCCAATTTTGTTTATCCATGTCTTCGTGCAATCGCACTGCTTTACTTCTACAAGGCAGTATCACGTGTTTTTTGGCAACAGCGCGCTTTCGGGTTCTCGTGCTACGGTAACATTACCTTCATTGGTAGCTATTCTACTACCTTACCAAATACTTGTTATTTTTCGGTATTGAAAGGTCAATGACTCGTCATGTAGCTTCTCCTTCAACAGAATTTTTGGAGATATTTCAGTGCGATACAGTTTTATCTTTTTTTTTCGTTGAAAATACAGCTTTTTTCTGTTCTTTTCTATTTTTTCAACCTCTAGATCGATGACAACCAACGCTAAGCAAAAAAAATATATGAATAAGCTCAAACAAAAGGGTTTGATAGAAAAAGAACCGATTACAACAGAATATACAACAATAGACCTTCCCGGGCTAAATAAACAACAACACAAGCGATTGAGGCATGCTGGATTTAATTTTATAACTCCTATAAAATGTACTCTTCCAAAGGGATGGACAGTAATATCACAGCCATATGCGGTCACGTATACTATGCATAAGATATACAAACCGACAAAGAAGCTATTCTTAACCGCTACCATAAAAACCGGTTATTACACAACTAGTTATAAGTTTGAAGAAGCGTAAGTTAACTTGTACATTAATAAACCGTGAGAGTAGTTTTTCGAAGAAAAAGCTAATGAAGGAAACAAAAATAGAATCTGCACACGACGATTAGCTGTCAAATATACGCCTTCATGTGATCAATGATTAATGCAACCTATGGTTTGCAAATATCGACTTGTGACCAGGAGGGTAAGACATATCAAAATACATTTACTAAGTTTTTTTTTATTTATCAAGTTGCTCATTGTTTGAAGCAAAACTAGTGTTAAAACTGGAGTATAACAAGTTACAAATAGAAACCCGCCTTATCCCTGTCACTGTAAATGATACCAGGTCCATACTCATCATACATTTCCTTTGTTATCCATGCTGTAGTACCCAAAGAGCCAATTATAGAACCTCCTATCCATACCTTATCGCATTTTTCGTCTTCTATACTTACAACGACATTACAGTGTGCTAGCTGTTTTAACTCTTTCAATAAACGCTCTTTAAAACCAGGGAACTTAGAGTTACCACCACTGACAACAATTGCGGAAAACAGGTCCTAAAGGAATAATAAACCCAAAAACCAAAAAAGAAAAAATAGTGAAAAAAAAGGTTGGTTTCTCGTACTGCTCTAAGAGACATATCACATTTCATGATAGACTCATATATCATAGTATGTAATCCAGGATACTTTAGTCCAATTAGGGAAGGATTAAATATAGCTTCAGTGCATTGTTGAAGAGAAGAAGGGATATTGATTTTTCTAGCATCTGGCATTGTAAAAACTTTATCTTCACACTTGTTTTTAGCATCTAAAGGCACGTGACACGTTTCCTCTTTGATTTTTCCTACAAGCTCTCTTCCTCCAGTGCCTTCAAAATTATGACCTTGTACATTAAGGCACTTCACAAGGTGATCTGTAAGGTGTGAACCACCAATATTAAACGAGGAAACTGCGTGTGGTAAATCGAAACTATTGTGAATTGGATGTACACTTGTGATGCTATCACCACAACATACGGATAATGCTGTAATACGACCATAATCAAACATTGACGCATGTGTTGTAAGAGCTAAAGAAAGTGCTGGAACCTCATACGTCTCGAACATCATCATTGTTTTTTTCTCTCTAAAAAAAACGTGCTGTATCAGTATACTATAGATTTCTACAAGAAATGACAATGCGCCAGTGATAATTACCAATAAAAAGATATTTTCAAGTAATAATTTAAGCAAAAGCTGACCTACGAAGTCAAAAAAAAAGGTGTAAAACGGACCAACAAAAAAATCTTAGTAAGCACTTTAAGTGTTTTGCAATGATAGAAAGACTCATTAAACACCACGCGAAATAAGTAAATATTTGCACCATACGTATGTGAGTAGTATGTGAGATGAAGAAAAAACAAAAAACGTTTGTGTAAGCTGTTAAAATCTTTTCAGTGAAAAGTCACTTTTCTCGAGGCAAAATGGTAAGTAGTGTTACCTTTGGATTTTTGAGGACATAGGATACTCTGTTATGACAACACGGTTATCTTCGGGGGAGGTTTCTAGAGCTTTGTAGAATGCATGGTTATATATTTTTTCCATCGCTTCTGTGCTATCAAAAACGCCGTTTTTCTTTGGGTATTGTACTTCTAGACCACTTCTAAGCGCATCCTCGCCCACAAAGGTCTCTACAAGTTCCGTTAGTTTAAAAAGACTGTTAACAATGCGAAACAGCATTTTTTCACTTGTTTGAGGCGTACTCTTTGTGTTTAGACCTTGTACAACCAAAGCGTTTCTGAAAATAGCGCTCGGCTCCTCATTTCCTGCAAAACCCACCCTACACGTATGAGAACCACAATCTATCACTGCAGTCATGTTTTATTTGTATTGTTGACTTTGGCTATTCTCGGAGTGTATATTTAATATCAACAGCTTGTTGTGGCCAACGAAGAAAAGTAAAGTTGTTTTTGTTTAAAACTGCAACCTATAAGCCAACGTGCCTTAAAACTCGCTTTTTTTTTTACATTTTTGTTTGTTATCATGCTTCTCTAAGGTGTCTTCCCGCACAAGCAAATCACCATTATCCTGATATTGTGGCTATCTATGTAAGTGCACTACCCCAATAGCACAAAAAAGCGCTCTATGACATTATCTCCAAATCTGACGAGTCTACAGCTATTGGAGTTGTGAAACAACACGTGATTTGTGCTTGTAGAAATTAGAAGAAAAAAGCAGGATAGTTTTCAAGTCGAGATAGCTTCACTTTACACTTGTGTAATGAGTTAAAATACAATTCACAGCTTGATTCATTGAGACTGAGCTGTTGTACATCGTAAGTAGTTTGTCGGCTATGTTGCTAAATTATCTTAATATTTCTATGCGCTATAGCATGACATTTATCTATTGAAACTGACAATGAAAAAAAAATTGGTAGGGTGCACGTGAACGAACTACTTTAATTTACAACTTTTTTTTTAAGTAATCATTTTTACAACTTTTTTTTTTTTGGTTCGATTGTCTACCAGTGTTAAGTTATTATCAATCAATAATAACTCTTTACGGTTAGAATGAGAAAAATACCCACAAAAAACACAACAAGCCAAACACAGAAAAAAAAGAATCTGAAGTTTGTTTTTGCTTGTTGTAGTTTTTGGTTTTTTTTTTGATACTTTCTTTTTTAAGCAGTATTCATAAAATCAGCAATGTACGAATAGTAATCCTTTGATTGCTTGAATTTCTGAATAATTTGTTTGATCTCATTCTTTCTACTGTAATACCCAGATGTATAATTCTCTTGCTGCTTCCTAAAGTAAACGTGAGTCATAACCTTAAGATTTAAAATAAAATGTCTTCCTATTTTTAATGTCTTTCTAACGTACCTAACGACTTTATTTGCACTTATAGCCGTTTGTCGTACAAGAATAGGCAACGTTTCTTTTGAAACAACAGCATTATGAACAAGTGGTCCGAAATGTGGCATCTAGGGTTGAAAAAAATCAGAACAAAAAAAAAATTAAAAAAAGCATTTTGCAAGTCGCCCTCTAAAAAATCGTACCCTTGGTTTCTTTGCAATTTGAATACCAAACAATCCATTAGGAAGAGGATATACAATAATATGAGCATCATTAAACTGACTCACAATAGTCATAGGGCTGTATTTTCGAATATGTTCAGTCCAAATAATATGAATAGGATCATTACCAACATGACGTTTCTATCACACAAAAATGGTTAATAATTACTTGAGAGACGTGTATCTTCTCTACCTTTCTTAGGAGATTCTTATCTTCTCTTTCAAGCGTAACCATACCCACAACTTCATGGAAAGCCAACTCAAGAGTTGAATTCGCATAGTAAGGCATCAATGGACACATGTCCTTTTCCAAATGACCATAGTATCCTTTGTGATGCTCTAGATTTACCTACACAATGTTTCAGAAAATGTCCAGGTTTCTAAAATATTGACATACAATAGTTGCCATTGCTTGAACGAATTCTTGGTATTGAGGCGAAGCAACAGAATAATCATTTCTCATTAACTCTTTCTCGTGTTCTTGACCATTACGCACATATATAAGGCCAACTTTAATCATCTCACGCCTACGACATAGTTAAAACCGACATTGCCCAAAAAAAAAATCGAGTCAAAGAAAACAGCGCAATCACAAAGTAATTTGATTGTTAAGTACCTTGGGATCTTCGAATCAAGCTGATTTAGTAAACGCTTGAATTGTTGAGTATGTGTATCAACCCAAGAAAAGTAAGATCTATTATCACGCGAGAAGAAACCCAAGTGACTAAGCAACATCGTTAACATTAAAATATGATCCAAAAATGTAACATTGAAAACCTACCTCAGAAGTAACTGTGTATTCCTTTTTTTGCCAACAGACACAGCTGGTGGTGGGGCCTGTATCGCCCAAGTCTCATTGCTGCTATAAAAAATAACATCAATAAACGGTTCTTCAAAAAAAACGAACCAAAAACGGTCGGACAAAGAAAAACGGTCTAAGACAAAAAGGGGCCATCAATCGTTGACCGACCCTTTGTATAAGACAGTCGAAACGTACCTCTGTTTTTTACGAGCATTAATGGCCTTTCTATCCTCCTCTGCTTGTTTCACTAATCGTTTATTCATGTCGTATATATCAGTATCAAATTCTGAAGGTAAAGCACTTGGTTGGTTTAATGGGTTTCCTTTAAACTTCTTTAGAATATCTCTTCTACTAGAACCCAAGCTAACAAACACTTGTTAGGAATAATTCACAAATAATCCACTGTAATTCATAGGCATCTAGAAAGGGATCCCTTAAAAAGACGTACTGAACGAGAAGTCCTTCCAAGTCGAATCTGGTTTCTTCATCTTCTTGAAGAGAATCAGGTACAGAAGACCTTACATTACTCTTATCTCGCTTTTTTTCCTTGTTGTGACTGCTAATACTGCTAAAACACGAAATCAGCAAACGTAACAAAGATGAATGAACAAGAAATGGAGCTGTGGAACAAAAAACAATTGAAACAAAATTTCGTTTTCAAAAGAAAAATCATGCAGACTACCATTCGCTGACAGATAGTTCTGAAGGTTCTACCGCTAACAGTGTTTCTTCACTTGAAGACTGTGCGTCAGGCATATAAGGTGGATAAGTGATACAAAGATAGATACATAATAAGAATAAAAAGAAACAACAATTACTGTAACAATGTTGATATAGTTATACCAGTGTACTACGTTGCCTATCCATATCCATCATTATTAATGAGGATACTATAGATACGCATAGGTAGTACATCATAGTTAAATATTTCTTGATATTTACCTGCGCTTGCGAGAAGGCCTTGAAATTGATTGAATTTCGCTTAATGACTTGAAGCTCTTATTAGGTGGAGGTAGTGGACTATTATCTCCTGGAAGCTGTAGCTTCTTTGTCCAGTTTAGTTCACAATCCCACACATAACGTCCCATATTGTTACGCAGCATAACACGAGCAATATGAGCTATAAAGTGGTTAACAACAGCAAGTAAGAATAAAAAGGTAAAAAAGAACATTTTACAAAAAACACGTGTTGTTCCTTTGTTTGATATTGAAGGAAACTAATCAAGTAGTATTCTCAATACTAACGTACCAGGTACTAAATTTACAAACTTAGAATCCTTAAAAAGTGCGACATCCTTAATTAATTCCTCTACAACAATTGGGAAAAGTTCTTTTATAATATCTTCTGGTTTCTCATCATCCTCTTTCCAGTTGAAGGAAGGAAGCAAGCTAACCAATCTAAACAAACAACATTTAGTAAACTTTGTACGCATAATGATAAACCAAGAGATAGGGAAACTTACGAGTGTCTAGATTTTGGTTTAAAGTAAAGAGAAGCTACATATTCACTTTGATGTTTTGTATACCTAGAGTGTTCTACACCGTTTGCGTCTAGTAGAATTAATACAAACTCTGTATATTTAGGATATAATGTACCATTTTCCTTACAATCATAATAGAAAGACAGTAGTGGATCACGAGCAACAGATTTTAAGTAACTGTTAAAAAAAGTTAACAAAAAACTGAGAAAAAACATCTACTGAATCAATTCGTACGCATCAAAGTAGTGGGCAGCTCTAGTATCAGCTAGTAATGCATCCAAGTGTTTTAAATTATTTACTGCAATCTTAGCTATATTAACACTACCCTCTAAAACTTATCGTCAGTACAAAAAACCCAAGAAACAAAAGGTGGAACAACACGAAACCAGCTCTCTAGGTTTCATTCATACCTTTTGGAATCTCCAAAAACGAGAACAACTCCTCATTTACAGCATACATTAGAATCTTTTCCTTACCTTCCTCTTCATCACTACAAACAGAATTATATTAGTATCAAACATCATAATAATGTACAACGTACACATCCTCTACGTTGTATGGTAGTTCTGTAATGTTAGATAGAATAGTATCATAACGCTCAGTTGGAGGGAAACTATTAAAGTAATGTGCCAAGTGCATAAGAAGAGTCTCTGCTGCTTCCATAACACGAGAAGATACTGTACTAACTGAAACGTCTCTAGGAGAATCGGTATTTTCAGTAGCACCATCAGAGCTATCAGAATCCTACAACAGAACGACGGTTACAACAAAAGCAATTCAGTAACAAAAAGTAAGACCAAGTACCTTTGAAAGTGCACTACCATGGCTCAATGGTGTCTCAAGGAAGCAGGTTAGAAGCAACAAAAAAAAAGTCCAAAAACAGAAACTAATAAAAGTACCTGCATCTCGTAACCATGTTCTGACACCTTATCACCTTTATCAACAGTAGGCTTTCTGCCTGCATTCTTTTTGAATAGTCCTTTGTTACCTTTACTGCCCTTTTTTTCGGACGAACCTAAGTGTCAGTGAAAAACCGGTAAAGTTTTCATGCAAAAACTTTTTTTCAACAGTCCAAAGAACCCAAGAAAAATATTTGCTAATTACGGCTGACAATGAAACATACGTTGTCCTGAATAAGTTTTCTGATGTGAGTACTCTTTAGCCATATCCATCTAGGTGAGTTAAGTAAAAGTGGCAATCCAGGGCTAATTATAATGTACCTTGCTTTCGCTGATTACAGCAAAAACTTGTTTCATAACGGCACTTATTAAATACTTTCGCTTCTCTGTAAAAAAAGCGCTTGGCACACTCATCATCCATTCCATAATAGTATAGTAATGTTCGGCAACAACAGGATCTAAGGAGCGAGTTACACAAGATGGGTATTAGAAAGAGTTTAGCAAAAGTCTGAAGAGAAAAAAATTTAAACAAAAAATGTTAACATACCGGAATCAGATGTGAATAAAATACTCTCAATATTAGAGCAAAGTGTAGATAAAATATCCTCAACAACAAACTACAGTAAAAAATAAGAATAGAAACCAAAAGAAAAGAAACCAAAACAAAAACAAATAAAAAACAAAAAAAAACCCAAGTCGCACAATGTTAAGCTCCAAAATTGGAACAGCCATATTAGCAATAGACGCTACACTCATTAACGCATTTATGGCCACCATTTGATTTGAGTCAGTAGTTCTTTTTAACAAAGCAGTAATAATACGTGTAACATACTCCATCCTACAGAGAAAGTCAACAAAAACTGCTTAACCGCTCAGAATATTGATCAAGTGAATTCACTGAATAATAACAGCTCAGGCCGAACCTATCGCGTACCTATCGGGCATATCACCACCATTATATATAAGAGAAAATAATACAGTTGTAAGTTGTGATAAAGCGCCATTCTGGAACCGAGGTACAGGGTCGTTCTCCAAAGTGTTTTGAACACAATCAACAACATGCTTGAGAGTATCCGACATGGCGAAAGTTTGGTTTTTAATACCCAAGCGAGCAGCAGTCTATCAGGTCCATTAGAAAACATACATACAAAAAAGGAAAAATAACAAAGCCAACAAACAGCATGTACCTTATCATCAATATCTGTCACTTGCAAAGCGCTGTATTGGAACGTATAAGGAGTCATTGAAGCTAATATCATCATAGCTCGCGCACGAACAGTATGTTTCGATTTACCAACAGACTAAAGCACACAGCAAGTGAGAAAAAAATGCAAAGTGTTAACAGCCAAAGAGTAACTTACTTGTAAAGCAGAGAGAAAGTACGGTGTCAGTACGTATGCTCCAGGAAGTGCCAAGGCAAATATATCATAAGCATGCTTAATAATAGTATCGCTAACAACAGTTCCATGATATGTCGTAAGACCCTATAATGATTAACTTAAGGAAAAATCCAAAAATAATAATAAAAAAAAACAACAAACGAAACGTACATTGCGTAAGACATCATAAAAATTACTCAAAACTTCGTTAGAATAACGAACAGGTCCTCTCTAATAAATAAAACGTAAGTATACTTAATAGATAACCTTTTGAAAGTCTCATAGACTCTGGTAGTTTAAAAGACATTTTTTTATGTACCTGACAAAAAATCTGACAGAGACCACTATATGCAGTAGCTATACCAGGCATGAACTCCCTGATAATATTTAGTTATTGTAAATAGCAAAATATACATACTTGTCCATTGCTACAGCTTCAAAAAACCAAGGGCCAAAAGTGTTCAGAAGCGAAATCTTTGGATAGTACATTCCATCTAATCAAAAAAGTAAACACTTTGTACAAAACAATTCACATACTCTCATCAGGAGACCAGTCAGAATTATCATATGCTTCAATGAGCATTGCACTGACTTGTTTAAGGCATCTCATACATAAATGATGGTTCTCAGGGTCTGTGGCAGTTTTATTGCAATTGCGAAGAATATCTAGTGAAAAGCGAAATAAGCAACGGAAAATCTTTCATTTACCAACACGAACCTAACATATTCTGCCATATTATCTGTGCAGTTTCAACATCCCAATCAATAGCGTTAATTGCTAACTCCCTTTTGAAAAAAAATCAGCAACTAAAGCTTGAAGACATAGAAGAAGACGAGGCTGCTCTCGAAATAAAAAAAAAAAAATAGCTTCATTGCATAATTTAAAAAAGACTACAGCATGTATTATGTAGTTTTGATCAAAAACTTAGCGTACGGTGTGAATGGCGAAGGAAATTTATAAGTAGGCGTCGTAGGTTCTTTAAAGACGCCTTTTTCAAGCATTTTTTCGCGCTTGCTTTGTAATGTATCAAACCGGCTAAAACTGTACAAAAGCTTCCCGGATAATATCCAAGTAAGCTGTAATATGATACCCTAGAACGAAATTAATTAAAGAAATTAACAATCACACAGCCATGTGTCTACATCATAGACAATAGAGGATTGAAACAAAATGAAAGAAGTTTTTTTGCAAGAAAGTTGTTTAAACAACTATTGATTGTAACCGTACTTGGCACACTGAAATTGCTTCTTTTCTGTGTATTAAACTGGATATGCCCTTTTTAAGTGCTTTCCATCTTACACTGCTCGTAGTCTTTGTATGAATCCACAATTGCAAACAACTCTAGAAAGAAAAGAAAATCAGATAACTGAAAAAAAAACTTCAAAGGTCTCGTTAAATATACCTGTACAATGATTGGGGCAAGTGCATGGTCAACTGTAGATGTCCCACGCACAGGACGTTGAATCATTTGTGTAGTTACATGCATAGCAGAAAACAACATAGCCTCCCTAAACGTGAAGTTTGTAAGACAAAAAAAAATTTACAACTTTTTCCTATGTACAACAAAAAAAATGATGACGCACTTGATTTCATCAGTCAGCTTATCAAACACTGGAACCATAGATTTATATAATGATAATATATGCGAACACATATTATAATGTTCACGATCCAGATCACCTTGTAGGATATAGGCATTATTCTCAAAAAAACGCTTTCGATAACCGCTAAGTGTTGCACTGTCTAAATCTTTTGGATGTGCAATGAAAAGACATCTATGTATTGTTGTAATAGCCATCTTTATAGCGTTCCGCCGTTTCATAGGCATAAGACAAGCTTGTCTTAAAATTTCAAGCAACATAGAAGCATGTGTTTCGCTAGATCTAAAGAAAACATAAATCATTGTTTTGTACACAAACAAAAGAACAGCTTTGAAATCATTCTCAAAAGAACTCACATGAGGAATTTAACTTTATCTGGGCTCTCTGTCCAGCCATCTAATCTTTTGATAACCTCTTCTTGAATAACATACGGACAATGGTCTCGAAATCCGACATCTAATAAAGGCTTAGTACAAAAATTACATTTTTCTCAAATGATTAGTACCTTGACCACGTTTAAGTAAACCAAGCTCTCGAGATACACCAGGGTAAAATGAAGGGAAGAATATCTCTCTAAATATAGCAAACCATTTCTTAAAGTGATCTAGTTTGCTTCCACTATCTATTGATGGAAAAATAAGCGTTAAACATGGATTATTAAATGAAACAGATCACAACAAACTAGGTAATTTTTTTTGAAAAAGAAAGTTTAGTATCTCTGCAACTCCATGCGAAATATTATAATATTGTTTGCGTACCTATTGTAACTAAAAATTTATTCAAAAAAGACATTGCTTCTCTTCGTGTTGGCTTTCCTTCTCTAGGAAATAAAGGAATACCATTCCCTACAAAACAAGTTAATAAGAACACTAAATCTCAAAACGAAGACACGAAAATCAGCACCAATTATGCCTAACCGTGCAAATTTTACAACAGGCAAAAAAAAAAATCCATTATGCGTGTCATCTTTATATCTCGTTGTTTAGGCTATATTGCATACCTTTGAATGGTTCTACACGCATACAAAGTATGCTATCCTCAAAGCAATGTAAATCAATTGAAGCAAGAAGCATATCAAGCTCTTTTTGTGAGGGCGTTGGTAACACGTGGATAAACTTTAGCAATACTTCAAATCCACCCTCACGAACCACAACAGCGTTCTGGAAAGATAAAATCTTCGTCAACACGATAGCTACACTAATGTTAACGCAATCATCAAAAAATCCAAAAAAAATCTAAAACGTGATGAGCGTACCAAGACGTTTACGGTTTTCTTCGACCTGATCAGGCAAGAAATCAAAATAATAATTCAAGATTGTGAGGAATAGTTTACATTTTTCCATACTTTCTACATACAGCGATTAGCGAAAACAGTATAGTGGTTATCTGTTTTTGGTGTTTTTCAAAAATAAAATTCAGTAATTGAGCTTTTACCTTTACCGCTCGTCTGGTAATTAGCAAACTGCTCAACGAATATTGAGAGGATTATATGGTGGCTCCTTTCAAACAATTTTTTTATTTCCTCCACCATGCTTGAGTTTCGCCCTAAACTGCAGTCAGTGCTGAAACCTCCAAAACGGTCGCGTAATAAAACCGTGCATGATTTTGTAATAGTACTAGTTTAAAACGCTTGTATAAACCAGAAATATTGTTTTCATGCGAAAGCAAATAGTTTCGAGCAAGTTTAGCACACTGTACGCGATGTTTTTGGTATCGGCGTGAAAGCGTGTATACGGTTGATAATGCACATCATATGCGTCAGAGCGCATTAATTTGGGTGTTACTAGTTAAAAAATAGCTTTACGCACCCAAAAAGCGAGTAAACGATTGCCATTGTTTCTGCTTGCTCTGACCAGCTAAGCTCTTAGAAATAAACTTGTCAACCTTTTTGTTGTCGGCCATAGTAGAGTATTTATATATTATTCCCTACACGATTAACACATGGACAAGTGGTGTCATTTAATAGCAGATAGGAGTGATGCCAGTACAAAATAGCGTTGACTTACAAATTGGACTCGAAACGGTTATATTCTCTACAAAACTAGAAATATACGACCTTTTCTTGTATGCATGCGTATGTTAGTTAAAGTGGTTATTTATTACAACATACAATAGAGCCATTTTGTGAACTCCTAATTGGCAAAATTTCATTTCAAGAAAAAAAAAAATGAAATAGATTTGCCACTACACGACGACTACTAATTTTATGACATGAGTTTGTCCATTCTCTTAGTACCAGACTCCATACGCATTGTAGCAGTCTCTGTCTTTTCGTTGATACGTTTGATTTGAGCAGCAGATCTACAAAAAGTTGTTAATCCAACGGAACACTCATAAATTGTTAAAGCTCACCTGTCGATTTCAGTTCCCATAGCTACAGCCATGTTACCCAAATCGCCCACTAACATGCCAATTTCGTCAATGTGCTGGTCAGTCAAATCAAGATCACTCTTTATCTTCTTATCAACATTCTTACTGAGCAGTGCAGACGTTTTAGGCAATGCATCTCGTCTATTTTGGAAGTTACATATAATTTTTTTTGAGCGAACAAAAACTCTCTTTGTACGTACCGTACGAACGTATTCTGTGTCCTAATGTTAGAAACAGGCTGAGAAGAAATTCTAGGATGCCCATAATCAAAAGGTTCAATACCTGGTTCGAAGAGTACTTTAACCTACAAGAACGTCATTTTTTTTACAGTAATGTAAAGGCTAGCTACATTGTATGATTATCGGATATGTACCTGCTTTTCTTTTGTGCGTAGTATGATTTCGTTTACAATGATTTGATTATACGATGACATCATTCGTAGACGCTCACATCGCTGAGTGGAGAAACTACGAAGAGTTATTGTGGTACTTTGTGTCAAAAAGCCAATTTGCATAAAAGTGTTTCTAACGTACCGTATGTCCAAATGTTCGTGTCTCGCACGAAGCACAGCAGAAGTTACTTCACCGTATTCCCATTTATCCTTTGTGCTTATAAGACGTTCTGTTTCAGCATTCAAGCAACAGAAATAATCCCGAGCAAAACGTAGTATTGCAGGGAGGACTAGAGAGGAATTTCAGATAAAAGAAACGTTAAGCGACAATTTGGCACGTACGACTATCGTCTGATTGTTTATATAGTATCTCTACCTCCATATACGCATCAGGTTGATTAATAGCAATACTTCTGTCCTTGTACGGTTCTCTTGGCTTATTTTTTTTCTTTTTACGCATTGAATGTCCTATATAAGCAGGCAGTGACTCTATACCTTTAAGCAACCGGTTAGATTCATCCAAGTTTCTGTGGATATTATCTACATGGCCTTCTATTCTGTCTATGCGCTCTGCTTGTAATTCAAGCTCTGTCAGTACTTCAGCACCTTGGCCGCGAATCTCATGGGCTAATCCAACCAATCTCTTAGATCTATCAACGTCTACCTGAGGCAAATCTATTTGCAATTGATTGCCGTTGTCTGGTAAGTCGAAAGGATTAGTAGTGACCATGTCGTCTCCAGGGTTATCGAAAGGATTTCCAGTGTCCATATTACCAGCGTATGTGCTGTTATTATTATTATCCTCAACTTGGTCTTCTTCATCATCAGTTGATGTCGTTAAACCCCATGGCGTATTTTTGCTTGTCTCTTGTTCTATATTCTGGTTTTCATCGGCGAATATGTCTGTTCAGAACGAAATTAACAAAAAATTTTCCAGTTCCTTTAAAATAAACATTTCCTTGTTGTCTTACCTTTAGGTGTATCATCCACAATTACCTCAGGCGCAGATACTAAAGAAGGAGGGTTCTCGTATAAATAATTTATGAGGTTGAAGGCTTCCAGACTATGTTTTCTTGCAAATCCGACGTAACATACCTAATATGTTAGATGGTATTGTTTGCGAGCGACGTACAGAAGTTTTAGCTCCACTTGAGATGACAACTGCATTTGAGAGCAAAAACCTGCGTTCGTACATAACACTCGTTATCTTTCGCATAGCAGTTACTTCCTAAGCACATTTAATTTAACCACTATTTGTTTGAACGTTAGCTAAATAACCTTACCAGGCTTGAGATTCCCTTGAAGCATACAAAGTTTTGTGATATGTAAAGTACCCCAGGCATGTCAAGGGTTGGTCTCTTCAGGAAACACCGATACTCTAAAAAATGATCATCAATCGCTTTATTGCCCTGTATTGATCCTGTTTATGACTATGTAAACTAACGTACTTTGAATAACGTTCTCTGGTTCCGGTATGTTAAACAAGCGCCTAAATTCTTCTGTTGTGCGCTTCATATTCTCAGCTTTGCGTATAGCGCAAGCGTCCGTCTACAAACATCAATTCAAAAAAGTTTGCTAATTCTTTCATGAGCTGTACCATTTTGAGCTAAAACGTAACGAGGTTGTTAGTTGACGCTCACCATTCCTAAATTTTGATGAATAGATGCTTTACTTCTTTGTTGAATTGTGTTAAGTACTCGCTAGATGCAGACATTCTGTTACTCAGGTAGGCATGAAACACTGTTTTTACTGCGGGCAGATACTCTTGATGCTTTGGCACTACAGGATTATTCGAAAATTTGTTGCTTGTCAAAACCCGCTATTGTGGCGTAATGACGTTGTACTTTGATCGCTAGTTAACCAAAAGCGGTGAGTACTAAGTGCATGCAACTCACAACCTAGTTTATCAGTGGGCAAAGCGTAAAGTTGTCTTGAGTACTCAAAAAAGGTACAATCAGAAATTTTACTTCTTTTCATTTCATTTCTTAGCGTTAATTATTTACCCGGCCGCTACAGCGTCTACTGTAACGTAGCTACCTGTTCGTGCAATGACAGAAGAACCTCCAAAAAAGAAACGTAAGATACAACGTAACAGCAAACGTACTTGTACAGAGTGTCGTAAACGCCACGGAAAATGTAATGGAGGTATTGTTACAAGATTTTATCCATGATTAAGCAATTCAGGGCAACCTTGCGAATTTTGTATTCGTATTGATGCAGAGTGTATATATTTGGCTCCCAAGAAGCGTGGACCGCGTCCAGGTAATATTATATTCGTTGTTTCGTATTATATGTATAATGTCAATGAAGGATACCGTAAAAAATACGAAACTAGGATAGAAGAACTTGAAAGGCTTGTTAAAGCTCAACAGGAGCAACTACAAAAATTAAAGAGTGGACAGACAAAACATGGGCAACTAGTGGCTCAGGGACTTTCTTCATCAAATGTTGGTGTACAAATGGTACCATTACATGGAGTGATTTCAGTCAAAAAAAAAACACGTGGCATGATGATGAGTCAGCGAAAATTAAACGTTTCGCACATAGTGCATATAGTTATGATTTTATAGGCGAATGCTTCTTTGGTGTTTAAGTACGCGGAGACTCTTCATAAGCTTGAAATGGGAACAATGTCAGATTTGCTCGTTCCTGATGGACTTTATAGAACACCTTTAGGCTCAGGTAAGGACTTATGCAGTCAGATATTTAGTGTAAAAAATCAAGTAGTTTTGACTATCAACTTATGTTTCTTTAAGCAACGCCACAAGCCTTTCAGGCGTACGCAGCGGCTACCTTAGGAGCATATGCTACTGGAAACACAGTACACTACAAGCAACTAGAAAATTGCTTTAGCATATGAGCACCAATTGGAGAATGTTCCACATCCTGGTGTAGCATGTATAGTTTTTACCTTACTTTATTCTCAAAATTGACATGAAACTGCTTATAGGTGGTAAGGTTGTTATGGGAACAATGTATTTTATAGACGCCAATATGATGGAGGCTGTCAAGAATACAAATGAAGCTGCCAAAGTAATGACTACCTACAAATCCAAAAAAGGTATAAGAACCTTATGCTTTCTTATTGATTCTCTTTTTTCTTTTGGAAAAATATTACCTCCCACAATACGACATTATTTGTGATAATCTCTTCGGTTTATTTTTGTTTCACAAAACGCCTTGGAGAACAGTCAATAACGTGAATTTTATTTTTAGCTGCTAAATTAACTGAAATGGAACAATCTCTTGACTACTTCATTATGTGGCATAAACTAAAGTTCAATCGTAATAACCAGCATACAATATTGCTAGATGCTTTGTGCGATCAATTACTTACAATTTGCGACGGTAAGTTGAATTCTGACGTAACGTTCAATTAAACTCTGCTTACGTTTCGACTATTTAGGAAATATCTTTGCATTGAATAAAATAAACAAAACCTTACTCACAATTGGCCTCGTAACTAGAGTTATGAAAACAGTACGTTACTCTTCGCACTTTATGTTACTGAATAGGAGCAGCTGGCTTTTTCACAGATTACCAAGGGCGAGTTGACTCCAGGAGATAGAACAACTTGTATGGTACTAAAAAATCACTGCAATACTCGCCTGCTTGTAACTTATTTCCCGCTGTAGTTGCACTTAATGCAAGCACAGTCCATAGCGTCGAGTCTAATTGAAGTACATACAAATGCTATTATTCTAGTAGCAAAATCTGCTCTTAGTCTTTGTTGCGGAGATAAAAGCAAGGCGTTTGAGGTACTTCCAAATGTTTGGAATAAAAAATACACTGAATTTATAATTTTGTTTCTAGCATGCTAAGAAAGCACTAAGTATGACAAAAAATCTATCTAAAGAATCGTTCGTAGCTCTTCATCTTAATAGATTATTATTAGATGTACATAGTACTGCAATGATGAGAAGAACGTCTTAAATTTAAACCTAGGTATTTGCTAGAATTGACTCTCCCGGGGAATTCTTACAGTGCATGGAGACTTTGAAAATATCTTCTAAAAGGTTAGTAATGTGGGCACAATTATTGATGTTGTGGACTACACCACTTGCAATTATATTTTTTAAGCCACACATTAAGAAACACATGTTGAAGTTTCAGCAAACTTTTTTTAAAGTTGGTTTGTTAACAGCTTTGTAATAGATGGCGCTTTACTCGGATGATATGCATGGTAAGACATATACACTCAAAGTGTCCACTTATATTTTTAACTATAGCACATGCTTGGTGTGAGAGATCCGAAGGTGAAGTTGTCTACTCCACTTGGTGGACCAGATATTTCAAAAATTACAGAAATGCTAAATAAGCTAAAACTCAAAGGATACACGTTCACATTACCGGAGTTTACTGAAACAGACTTTCCCAGTACTCTACCATTACCTGATAATGAGGGATTACCTTTACCTGATTCACATAATCTCAACTTTCAGAGACACGTGCCTGGACCGATGGCAACGCCACCTTTTTTGAACGCCGATAAAAATGTTGACTTTTTATCTCAGAGAGTGTCTTCTCCTTTTAGCGATAGCTGTAGTTTTTCTCCTCAAGGTTTTATGGAAAATATTATAAACCCAGAATCTCCAGTACACATAGGTAATAATACACATGAGAAGCCCTTTGGAGATGACTTTATAATGAACCTGGGAGAGGACAATGATCCGTTTCAAGAAAATCAACAGGTAAAATGAAAAAAAGTTTGTTTTTATTGATACTGAAGATATTTTAGCTATCTTTTGATGATCCAATGATGCGTTGGGCTAATTAAACGGATAATTCGTAAACTTCTGTGAGAAGGAAAGTTTAGAGAAGCCGTTCTGTGTAAACCTTTATTATTGTACATAAACAATTTTCTACGTAAAAATAGTTGTCCTAATCTGACTATATCAAGACCCAACTCTCTAGTTGTTCTAAATCCTTCTCTGCGAACGATGTGTATGCGTTGAACCTAAACAGTTGCGTTTAACCGACTGTTAAAAGTAGGATGTCTAGAATGTGTTGTGCGCTGGTTAGTCAAATGATAACGATGAAACTTCTGTACTGATCGAACTTTGATTACAAATTTAACGCACTACATGTAAACAGTTAATAGTATACTGTCTTGGACAACTAATCAACCTATCACTCACGTTTTTTCTCTGCACCACATTGTCACAACACAGAAGCAACTTGACTGTGTTTTATGGTAAGTTCAAAGAATCATTAAGTAATCAATCTGATTGAAAGTGGACATAAAAATTAGAATTCTACACAGTTCAAAGCACGTCTTCACACAAACACTCAATGCAACCTCAAAAACCCCGCAAATCCAATCCAATGAAAGGCCCACAGCCTAAAAAGGTACCGACTCACACTTCAAAAAAGTAGACAAACTTGTTTGGATCTAATTCATCACTCAGGTAAAAAAACAAGATAATATTCCTGTTCGCTTGATAGATTTGCCGCTGGAACTGCACGATATGATAATAAAAAAAGACTCAACTGGTCAAATCAATCAGATGTGGCCGGTGTTAAATAAGGGCATGGCATGGTCGACGCGCTATAATCATGCACTAGAGAAGTGTGGGCTATTTACAACGTTCCACAGCAACGGAAAGGTGAAAACGAAGCAAAATTTTTCTGGTGGGGTTTTGCATGGCAAAAGCGAGACTTGGTTTGACAACGGCCAAATCTCGGAGGAATGTAACTACAACAATGGCAAAAAACATGGAGAAGGTAAGGAATGGTATGAGGATGGTCTATTGAAAGCACATTCCAATTACGCCACCAGTGAAGCAGTTATAGAAAGCAAACAGTGGCATTACAATGGACAATTGGAAGTTCATATTTCGGAAGAAGGTTACAAAAGGTGGTACTGCAATGGACATAAGTGGGTGGAAGCTCTTAAAGGCGGTGCAATAAAATTATATCACGCGAACGGTAAAATGGAGTCACTGCAGAACAAAGATGGAGAGTGCGGTATGTGGTATGAGAATGGAACAGTGCGTGAGAAAAGCTTTATGAAGAATGGTAAGAAAGAAGGGGAGCACAGAGAGTGGCACGAGAATGGCTTGTTGGCACTTCAGTGCTTTTACGAGAATGGCAAAATTGAAGGGAAGTACAAGAAGTTTCATGAGAACGGTCAAGCGTCTGTGGAGTCTAATTATGTGCATGACAAGCTTGAGGGAGAATACATAGGATGGCATAAAAAAGGAACATTGAAAGTGCAGTCAAATTATCAAGATGGTAAACTCGAAGGAAACTACAAAAGTTGGCATGAAAATGGTCGTGAGTTCAAGTGTGGTATGTATTTAAACAACTTGAGAGAAGGAATACACAAAGAGTGTAAAGGACCACTATATATACCTGTACAAATAGTTTATCGAAATGACAAGCCTGTATATCAGTAGCCAATCACATACTCTTTATACAACTCAAGCAGATATCGTACTTCATTATGACAATATCTAGTAATGATATGGCCTTGTAGTTATTTGTATTGATTTCATAAAATTTAATTACTTTTTATTAGCACTTAGTTGAGTTGCTGAAGTTGATTCTCTGAAGAAACATACTTGGTTGTAACATTGTACAAAAAACAATCAAAGTAATCGACTCTGTCAGCATTCAACGAGTAGAATGATTGTTGCTGTAAATAACTAGCGGTTATGTGTACTGCATGAAGACCTTTTAAAGCATTTATGCCTTTACTAGTCAAATACTCATGTTTACTAACACCAATTGTATGAACACCCATAAGAGCTTTAATCCCCTCATCTGTAACTACAGTGCGGTCAAGGTTAATGGCATAAACACCTCCAAGTGCTTTGATACCTTCATCTGTCACTGCAGTATGGGCAAGATCAATAGCATGAACACCTGCAAGTGCTTTGACACTTTCATCTGTCACCGATGTACCTTGCAGATCAATGATATGGACACCTGCAAGTAGTTTGATACTCTCATCTGTTACAGCTGTACCATCAAGATAAATAGTATGAACACCTTCGAGTGCTTTGACACTCTCGTCTGTCACTAAAGTGTGGGACAGGTGGATGGTGTGAACTCCTTTTAATAATTTGACACTCTCATCTGTGACTGAAGTGTGAGAGAGGTGGATGCTGTGAACTCCTTTTAATAATTTGATACTCTCATCTGTGACTGAAGTGCGAGTAAGATCAATGGTATGAACACCTGCTAACGCCTTGACACTTTCATCTGTAATATTGTTGCATTGATGAAGGCAAATTGTATGAACACCTCCAAGTAGTTTGATACTCTCGTCTGTCACATTGTCACAACCTCCAAGGTTTATGTTATGTACACCTTTTAGTGCTTTGATTCCAACATCTGATACTGATGTCAAAGAAAGGTCTATTGTGTGTACACCACTCAATGCCATGATACCTTTATCTGTTATGTGTTTACATCGGTGAAGACAAATGGAATGAACTCCAGCAAGTGCTTTTAGATCATTATCATTGATAACACTACTTTTATCAAAATCTACCCGTTTACGTCTAGGAAAGTTTGTATCAATGCTACGACACCCAGATAACAATGAAAATAAAGTATTATTTTCTACGTTAATGGCAACAAGAGTGTTGTTCATGACACCTTTGTACTGTCGTATTTGTATGATATCTGGAATATCATAAATGTAAATCTTTTTGTATCCAACCACTTGATGGATAATGTCAGCCATCAAATGACACGATTGAGCAACACTGAACCTTGATTGTCCATCTGTATGATTTAGAATAGTTGCAATAACCTCTGGAGGAAAATCAATAATGTCAAGCACTTTGTTTGTCAAATGTTGTCTTCTATTTTTAGATTACTAACTGAGATCTATTTAGCGCATTGGTGCGTACTCTTTCATTTGTTTGGATTTTGGTAACGGGATGTTCTCTCGTTTAGCTTGTGAGATAGTTTCGATATGTTTTGGTGCATCTATGTCTCTAGGATGTATTGTACGCTGTTCAGTAGCACTGGTGGCAGTATCCGTGTTTTCAAAGAGATGTTGATCAAGTTGTTGTATGAGGCGCTTGTTTGCAGCATTTACAATGTTTTCAAGTTGTTTTATGAACGTTTCATGCTGTTTTGCAGTAATTTTACTGAATTCGTCAGCATGCCTTTTGTGGTAGTATTTTATCGCTTGTTCAAGTGATACAACACAGAAATCCATGATTTGGTGATGTTTGCAAGTGGCTACAAACAAGTACAAGTTAAGTTTGATGTTAAGTACACCTGTGCCTTAGAAGACTTGTGAAATGGCGAAAGTTCAGATCTAAAGAGTGAAAAGAATGTATGACAACAACAGACTACTGTATCAACACTAAAGTGCTGGGAACCACAAACCAAATATGATCTGCTGTGAAAACGGTTAAATAGTAGTCACGGTAAACTATACCAGCAATAGCGATCTAGATATATTCATGGTTGATATTTTTATTTTTGAAAAACAGTTTACTGTTCCAAGGAAAGAGTGATGTTATTTCAATGCACAGCCTTTGAAAGATGTTTGAGGTAAATCAAGAACCGATATAGCAATATTAGTCAGTAATGTACTACCATATGGATATAGGTAAATCCTTAAAGTATCTCTTCTACATGTTTGAAGTGCACTAAAAAAAAATAAATTAAGTACAAGAAAATGGTTTTCAGAAGAAAGCTTAAGGTATCTATCACCAAACAAAAAGCAAAAAAAACAAAAAAAAGGAAACACGTACCCTTCCATCAACTCCCAGTATTTTTTCCTTCTTTTTTTTGAGTGGGATTGTACATGTAAACTTTTGAGTTTTGGTGATTTAGAAATAAACCCATGAAGAGCATCAAAAGAAATCTCAGTTGGTTTGACTATGACAACACGTCTCAAACAAGATCCTAACACGGGAATATATTAGGAATGAATCATAATATGTGATAATAATTCTGGAAACAAACAAACCTTGTAAAATATTAAGGGCTTCATCCATTGCTTCATATAAACCAAGTCGAAGAAACCAAAGCCTAAGAATTATATGAGTCAACAACTTAAGGGCTCTATGACTCCTTTAAGGGGCCTTAAACTAATGCAAGCTAAACCAATAGATTGAAAACGAGGAAACATGACATGTGATGGTTTTATAAGTGAACGTACTTGTTGTAGTCTAATACTGTTGAAATTGAGTGAGCAACAAATATAGAGTTACCAGTGAGTTGACTTAATATAGTGAGTTCTTGTAAATTTGTACTAGCACCAACAAAATCAGCAACTGCTTGAGAAGAACATTTAGCAATGTTCACTAAAGACAACGATTCAAGCCCTTCTGCAAATTTACCTAAAACCACAAGTTAGATAACAAACAAAACCTCAAAAGCTACAAACTATGGAGGGCAAGGTGTTAATCCAAAGACTAAACAAACTATTTTGTGCTGAAGTTGCTGTTAATCCATGATTTTAAAGATGAGAAGACAAAGAGTATAGATGAGAAAAAAAAACACCAAGGCAAAAAAGTTTCTCTTCTTTGAAAGTATCCTTACGGGTTAGTTTATCCATAGATGAATCTGTCAATTGTGCACAATTATTTAATCCCAAAGTAGCTATATTATTTGATCTAGAAGAGCACAATTTATCAATAAGTTCATCTGTAACAACTGCTGTATAATCAGCGAGTTTGCTCCAATCTTCTATTGGATGGATATTGACTACTGATGGCTGTACACCAAGCTATAACTATTAGTAATTTGTTTAATAACAGGTAACTGAGAACCTTATAAAAGGCAAGGCCTTAACAAAATAGGAGTAAATCAAAAACGAAATTAAGCTTACCTTTAAAGTTCTCAAATCCAATCGAATCAAGAGCTCGATTAAATCAGCTTCTGCATAAAAGAATGAGTAAAGTATGCACTGAAAAGATGATTACCTGCAATTGCTTCATTGGAAGGTTTTACCTCAGCAACCATTATAAGTTCTAGGTGACGTATTGAATCCGGTAAGCTGTAATCATATTAGAACCAATCACGTGATATCATGGTTTTTGTTGAACAAGAGTTGTCCAATGCCTTAGGAGGAATGTGTACCTATTGATGAACATTGATGCGTTTGTTATACCACGCCCATCCAATGTTAAATGCAAACGAACTAATTTAGGGAACAAAGCTAATTTGTATAGCTGGTTAGTAAAATAAAGAAAAGAGAAAGTAACCTATGGAGCCTTTTGGGCAAGATAAACCTCCTGAAACAGCTTTATAATGTCTAATATCACGACCGTCTAATACACAGGAACGTTAGTAAAGACTAAACAAAGAAAGAAGGACAAAAGCCCAGAGCGACTGATGCTTGCGACAATAGGTAGTACCCGATTGAATTGTTAGATCTAAGAGGTTTGGTAAACTATCAGATAACATCTTCAAGTCTATTCTAGCTCTACCACTATCGAGAGATCCCATTCCCATTGACAAACGAGTCAAGTTCTTCATGTGCCATGAAGGTAAAAACTTCTAAACAAAAAGATTAGAAACAACAATTTAATGAAAGCAGCCGTACAGGGAGCCATCTTAGGCTAAAATTGCATGCTTTCAAATCATCACTTTGAGGTAGTTCTTGGCTACCGCGCACATTATAATTAAAACGATGTACGGCTCCAGTGACTGGATGCTTAACAACATATGCCTAAAAATAAATTAATCTAATGTCTATTTTTATGGTTCTTTTGTACTTACCTTTAAAGAATTGCACTTATCTGCTTTGCTAATAGCATTAAAACCTAGAGAATACATAGATTTTATTGTCTCCAATTTAGGAAAACAAGTATGCAGTTCATTCATAATAATAGCGTTGCAATTATAAAGCTCAATATGTTTCACTGAAGGCATCTTTAAAGACTTCGTTAGAGCCTTAGCCACGGATTTTACACGCATGGGTAAACTATTTCAACAATAAATAAGATTTAAGAGTAAATGTGGAATAGTAGAAGAAACAAACCCGAGATGTGTTAATAATTTGAGTTTCTTAATTGCTCGAAAAAGAGAAGTTGCTTTAGTTTGTGGACCATAGCACTCCCATCCTACAAGATCCAAATGTAATAGCTTAGGACACATACTAATACACTCTATAACAGTGGCTTGAGATATCCACCAGCATTCACGAAAACTATTTAAGGTAAGCGAACCAACCTCTAA
Source organism: Trichosphaerium sp. ATCC 40318 (assembly GCA_038496445.1). Lineage (NCBI taxonomy): Eukaryota > Discosea > Flabellinia > Trichosidae > Trichosphaerium > Trichosphaerium sp. ATCC 40318. The sequence continues at coordinate 94,771 of JALMLS010000598.1, read as the reverse complement.
GGTGAAAAAAAAGCACGTGCAAGAAAACGTTAGGTTGGAGTCTGTCACGCACCTCAGGAACTCTAAAGTGTCACTGGCTGATCTAACCATTGATAATACAATATCATCAGTTATATCCCAGCACCTTTAAGCAAAGTTAGAAGAAGAAGAGAGGCTGTCTTTTCTTGAAGGTTTTACCTGTAAAAGTCAAGTGTTTTACGTTTTATAATACTAACAGCATCATAGAACTGTCTAGAAACAAGCTCAAGTCCGTTTCGCTCAAGTAAATGAAGATTTTCTAAAATCTTGACCATAATCTCTAAAGGCGCCTCGGTTATAATACAAGGTTTCTTGGCATCTATTTTGGCGATCTAAAAGAGCGTTGAGGGTTATCACTTTGAAAACAAACCAATCGGCTTTTTAGGTCGGAGTATTATCACTGATCACTAAATCGACGATATAATATGCCATGGGTACCTCTGCTTCAATTTGATTTTTCCAAGCATCAAGCTTCGGTTCAATCCCTTGAAACACCTCTGTCACTTCATCAAATAATTGTATGCTACTCTGAAACCCAATACTAAGCATGGCGCAAAAGCAACGGTTTTTTGTTGTACCTCTCCGTGTACGACTTTCTTTTCGCGAGTTAACACGCCTTGGACCGTTTTCACAAACGATAGAAGCTGAACGTACGAAACACCGTCTTTTGGCTGTTCCTCAACCTTTTTCTTCTTCTTTCTTGGTGCTATCCTTACGTTCGCCTTTTTACGCCCTCCTTTCTTCTTTGGTGGCATTTTTCTGGGTTTGTCAGAAATCTCCAAGTTTTCGCCATGTTTGTAACAGACTTCATCTTTCGTTAAAACAATATTGCTCTTTCCAATTCCTGAATGGTTGTAAGAGATGTTGTAACGCTTGTGTAAATAGATAAATCTGTTTATTGCACAAGTCTCAAAAGGCCTTGTTGTTTATGACATTAAGGTCAATCATAGCAATTTTGGACCGTTAAAAATTACAAAGTTTTCTGCTTAATTATTTTGGATCTCTACCAATGTCAAAAGACCTGTTGCATCAAAAATTTGGACATCCTAAACACCACTTGATTTGTTATTGAACTTTTCAGGTTGATGACACCGTTTTATGGCCCAGTATTTACCATCTCTAAATTTATAGTTTACATTTTTTGTTCATTTTAAAAAGCACGTGACACTGCAGTCAGTCAAAATTGTCAAGCTGCTCTTTGTTTGTTTAAAATACTTATTAAAATGTAAACGTAGCATGTTATCGAGTGTGCTAGCGCATGTAAGTTACATGACTTGTTAAGTTGTAAAAACTTGGTTTAGTTCTTAAAACACAACTCGTTTTCGGACATTCGAACTTTTAACTGGTTTGTAGACGCAGGATTTACAGGCAAATTTTGGTTTCTTTTACTATGTTACAAAGCCTGTTTGGTTCAGTAAACGACATGAAGGATATTCTTATAATAGGGGCGTTTCGTAGTTCCTACTTTTCTGTACATACGCCAACTGATACCCATCTATCGTCGTCCTCGTAGTTTTATTTCGCCACCAGAAGAACCAGCCTAAAACATTTATTAATACACGTGATACTAAAGCGGCATTAATAGATTTACGTACCTTTCTTAGCGGATAAGGGCTCTTTTGTCCGCTTACTTGGAGAAACTTCTACAAAAGTAGTTAGAATAAACGATACAGAAACCCTGTTTTTTTTTATTTATAAAGTACGTACAGTGGTGGTTTCTTCTTTTATTGGTTTTCCTTGTTTTAACGCCTGTACTTGGCCTTCCAACTCCTCAACTTTTTTTAGGAGTTCTATTTGTCTCTCGACGCTCAAACCGTTGCCAACGAGCTTAAAAAAACGTAAGACGTATGTCACGTGTTGTACAAAGTAAATTATGTGTCCATTATTTTAGGCCATTGTTTTAATACGTACCACTCGGTGTTTATCTGACATGTAGCTCTGTGGTGCAAGTATTTCGGTAAAAAATATATCATCTTGTCCCGGGAAAAGACCGGAGTTGAAAAAATCGTCTGTAACAATTGGCGGTGTGGATTGTTTTGAGCTTTCTATTTTCAAAAACAATAAGCTAAAAAACTTTGCGTGTATATGTTATTATGTAATTAGGCTTTGACGTACTCTCGCATTTAGAAGCAACTTTGGATTCTTCATCTGGAAGGAACCATAGCCACGTAAGTAATGATAAAGCAGGCATTTCATCAACAGGGAGAGTTGAATAACTTCCAGAAGGTGTATAAGCTGGAATACTTGCTGATCGTTGAGAAAAGACGGACATGATGCTTGATTGATAGAGGCCACGTGATATTTGAAAATAGCGGAAGACAAAACTGCGAGAATCACAACTCTACCTACTGCATCGTGACGTCTTATAGTTTGTTGCACCTCTTTTTGAATATTGTGCCCTTATCGATAGATGGTTCTAAAGTTGTTCGTATAGGGTAACTACAGCGATTTTCCATGAACACATTGTGGAGCTCCGTTTCGGATGTTCCTCTTCGGCATAAATGTTTACTCTAAAAAACTGGTTACCTCTACAAAGCGTCACGCAGTGATTAATATCAAACTGAGTAGGCTAGGAAGTATTATAATAATACTTGAAAAAAAGTTTATCAATTTGTCCGAAACGGGTTGTATGATACTTACCCACGTGTACACCATCAGTTTCTCGCGTATTATTAAAACTTACGCATAGTTGCGTAGGTTGTGAATAAGCTATTGAGTTTACTAAGTTAAAGAAATGTTGGGCGATGTTGTACGCTATCTCTACGACATACGTACAGAGGCGCGAATATGTTTGTCGCGTGTCAAATGTTTGGTTTATTTTGATTGAGCAAAGCTTCTCAGCATAATATTATATAGTACAACAAAAGCTCTCCATAGAACCTGGATATGCCCCTTTTTGTCGTGCAAATGAAGTGTCGCAAGTCAAGTGCATTCCCTATCACCAATTGCAGAAACTTGACATTTGGGCGTAATGCTCCTTAGGGCTACGCGAAAGCGCACATTTACAGGTATGAACTTCTTTAAGACACTTCTGACATTGTCATAGCCATAAATACGCGCCAAAGGACATACACTACCACGCGCATTGTGTTACGCAGTCCGTAAGTGGTTTGAAAACCAATTGAAGAAAAACGATTTACTAACACCTAAAGGCCTTCGTCAAGCGTAAAAAATAGCGCCAAAGTCCCTACTTTACCAAAGTATGTTGATTTGTTTAGTGTTGTAGCGTAATAACCGTTACAGGCCACAGAATGTATCTGCTTTCTTTAACAGACAAAGTCTGGAAGGCCTAACAGACCAGTTTTGGCAAATTTATGGCGAAGAAGATGAAGAGGACCTTGTTGCCCAAAAGCAGATAAAAGACCGCCATTTCAGAAAGAGGGTGTTTGGGCCCGTGCCAAAACTTCCCAATCCTAGCGGAAACCCAAGGTGCGTAATTGTCCGTGTAACGCACTATTTGCGCGTAGTAAACGCTGTAGACGCTATTTTAGATACTTCCCATTCAAATTACTTTCTACAAAAAAAAATCGTACATCATGTGTTTAAACACTAACCAAAGCTGATCAGGTTGGCTAATATACTTAATGCGCGAAAAGAGCTTCCTGCATTTAAAGATCGTCAAAAAGTCGTTGACGCCGTTGTAAATAACCAAGTCCTCATTCTGGTTGGTGCTACTGGATGTGGTAAGACAACTCAGGTTCCACAGATCATCTTGGATGATTGTTTACAAAAAGGACAACACGCAAACATTGTTTGTACTCAGGTTAGAAACGACTTCGAACTGATCATTTGATTCTTCTTGTTGTGCTTACATTCTCCAGCCAAGACGTCTTTCAGCGACTTCTATTGCTGAACGCGTTGCCCGTGAGCGTGGTGAGAAAATAGCTGAGTCAACAGGTTATCAAGTGAGATTTGATAATTCAAGTACGTCTTAACATTGATTCACATATAAAAAACGTTGAAGAAGATCAACATTTTGAACCTTGTGCTACGTTTTTATTGATTTATACTTGTCGGCTACTTTCAGTAGCGATTGTTTAGAGGCTTATTTCAAGTAAAATTTCGAAAAAGTAAAATTTTGCCTTTTATCTTCTAACTTCTTGTGCTACAGCTGGTCCAAGTACACGCTTGACCTTTATGACACAGGGTATTCTAATTCAAATGATGAAAGGAGATGCCACTCTGAGTGGTAAACCAAACGATACAACAAAGAAAAAGCTGTCTAGCTGATTTTTTTTTCCTAATAGATATTACGCATATTATCATTGATGAAGTTCATGAACGTGATTCTTTTACGGATATATCTCTACTTCTATTACGTAAGGTTATTCAAGGACCAAGACCAGACTTGAAAGTTATATTGATGAGTGCAACAATAGATCCACAAGTATTTGCAGGCACGTGTCAATAATTATACAATTAGACCGTTACTTGGGTTTTTTTTTTCTTTGTTGACATTACTGTTTAGATTACTTTAACACAAAAAACATCCTTTATATTGAAGGGCGTACATTCCCTGTAAAAGGATATTACCTGGATGATGTCCTAAAAATGGGTGTAGAAGTAGGAAAGGGTGATAAGAATGAGCAATCAGCTTTTGGTAATAGCACCGTAGCACTATTCCCCGTTCTTACAATTTTTTTCAGAGATTGACAGCGGCTTTGAAAAATACTATGGAAATGCCAGTATCTCTCTTGTAGAACAAATAGAAACAGTGCATTCAATGTCACTACCAGTTGAACTTATTGTAAACTTAATACGCCACATACATAAGAACGAAGGCGAAGGTAAATATTCTTCAACCAAACCTCAAATTCCTTTTTTTTTTTTGGCTTTACTTGAATTAACCTCTTCTTTTAGGAGCAATATTAGTATTCCTTGATGGATGGGGGGCTATATCAGAAGTAAAGAATGCCTTGAAGTCCTTCACTTCTATTTTTGATATACATCTTGTTCACTCTATGGTTGATAAATCAAAACAAAATAAAATCTTTGACCCACCTAGTAAAGGAAAACGAAAGGTAAATCTAACAACTTGCTTTCTTCTTTTATATTTGTAAATTTACCTTTTCAAGGTTGTATTGAGTACCAATATTGCAGAGACATCTATCACAATCAATGACGTTGTGTATGTTATTGACACTGGTGTTCTTAAAGAGACGGGATATGTATGTGAATGTATTTTGTTGTCTAAATGTCTGACACATTGTTATAGGATCCAAAGACTGGTATTCCTTCTTTAAAGAGTGTAGCCGTTTCAAAAGCCAACGCTATGCAGCGTAGAGGCCGTGCTGGTCGTGTACAACCTGGAAAAGTACGAAATGAAAAGGATATGTATATTTTCTAGTTTTTCTAAATACTTCTTTAGTGCTACCATCTTTTCTCTAAGTATCATGCGAAAACACAAGCTAAATTTAAGTTACCGGAGATGGTACGGTTTCTGTTTCTACTTTTCAATTTGGTGACTACCCTTATCGTAAAAACGTATAAGCACAGTTATTCTTACTTGAAGTTTTTATTTTTGGTTAACAAGGTATCTAGAATCGAATGCCAATAGAAGAGCTTTGTCTTCAGGTGAAAGGACTTTTAGGGAAAGGTAGTGGATCTATAACGGATATTTTAAACGAAGCAGTATCGCCTCCAAGTAAAATAGCAATTAAAAAAGCGATTACATTCTTAAAGGTACAGTCTAAATTTTTGACTGTCAAATATCTAATATGCTCACCATGAAATACTCTTATCTATTGATTACTATCCTTGTAAAAAAACACCACTTTGCGCTGTAAGCGATGGGTAATCAGTGTGTTGCTCATTTGATAAGCGAGCAGAAAGACAATTAATATGTTTTGAGCAACAAAAAACAAGCGTTTTCCAATTTCTTGCTGTTTCTTAACTATCTTTTCAAGGATATTAGAGCTATTGATAAGAACGAGGACATAACAGAGCTTGGTGAGATGCTTATGAAGTTACCAGTGCATCCACAGCTTGGTAAAATGCTCCTCTATGGTGTATCTCTCTCTTGTCTTGGACCAATTGCTGCTATTGTTGCCGGTCTTGGATACAAGTCTCCTTTTGAGAACATTCAAGGGAAAACCAAGAAAATAATGGACACAAAAAAATATTTCGCTGAAGAATCTAACAGTGATCTTATGATACTTGTTAATATCAACAAACAATATGAAGAAGCAAAACTAGCAAATAATGTAAGTGCGTTTTGCGAAAGGTACTTTCTTAACAGACAAACGTTGCAGATGATGGACAGGTACGCTTTTTCTTTTAATACTGAACACAAAACTCTTTTTTGAGTCAAGAAAAACAATCAGTAATCGTGTGAGAGCTAATCTTTTTTCTCAAACAGAGTCAAAAATCAGTTTTTTAAAGGCCTTAAAGAACTTAACCTGCCTGTAATGGAATCCAATAAGAATAAGGATAACAAACATGCTATATACACAGCTGTAGCGGCTGGACTTTATCCAAATATTATACGTGTTGTACCAAATGAGAAGCAGCAGTACACAAAAAAAATATAGCCATAAATTATTTTTTACTAATGCTGTATCTAGGGACTACTTGCAATTTATCCACATGCGTTCAAGTCAATATGTACATGTGAGAAATTCATCTATTAATAGTACTCTTTTGGCAGCACCTACTGGTTGGCTTGTATACTACGGCATGATAGAGGTACCCAAAAAAATTTAGCAAACTCATTGCTTTTCTGGTAGTTTAGCCAAGTTTAACCCAATTGGTTGTTACACGTCAAGGCTCCATAAGCACAAAAAACATGATCGATTTCGTGCACCTTTTTTAAATGAAAGACATGTGGTTTCCACGTGTGTAGTGGCTTTCTGGTTCAAAAATCCAATTGCTTTTTTTTTTTTTTTTATTGATGAAGAAGGAAGCTTATTTGATTTTCTGCTAGGGTGATAAAGGTATTATGATGGCTGATACATGTTTTGTATCCTCTGCATTACCTCTGCTATTTGGACCTACTTTTGATAATGCTGGTAAATTGACTTATAAAAATAAAAGAGGCCAAACGGTGGATACTGGTCTTGTTAGAGTGCGGACTGGTACAAATGAGGTGTTTGCAGTAGAAACAAATCATGTTAGAACTGTATGTGAGTTTAGAGAAATTATACATAAAATGCTTGATGTTGAGAGAAGAGTTGGTGGTCCTGCTGATCAGGATGTTGCAAGTCTATTGAAATTCTTGAAAAAATATCAAGATAAGGTACACAATTCTTATTGTTTTTCTTTCCAATAGTTTTGTGGCTATTCCTTGAAACACAACAAAAAAAACCGCCATAAGTGTGGCCTGGTAGTACTTTTGTTTAAAAACGTTTTATTTTAGGAGGAAGAGGGGTTCTGGCACAAAGTAAGCCATGTTGAAGAAATGGAGAAAAAAGCAAAAGAAAGAGAACAAAGAGGTGAAAAGAAATGGGCTCGGGTTACACAAAAGGAAAAGCTTAACAAGAACAAACAAAGGAGAAGAAAAGAAACAGGGTTTTTTGGGCGAAGAAATTAATCCAACAATACAAAAAAAAATAAATCATATCTTGTACTTTCTTGGATCTTTGTCCTCACCCAAAAGATTGAATAGAATTGTAATGAAGGAGATCCAACAAAATCCAATAGAACCAAGGACTTCTTTAATCACTATATTTACTGTCTACCAATGGTTGATGTAGTTTTGGCGTAAGTTAGCAGCAATACATTGCATGCTTACTATTACTCAACTAACAGCTTTGCAATGAATGGAGCTTTATTTGGTGCAAGGTAGTATTGATAAACGCTTCAAAAGGAATGTGTGGATCGACTAGAAGTAGGTAGATGCTGCTATATACAACACATGCAAAGCAATTCCAAAAAAAAGTTTACTACAGCTCATTCCTTTCTCGCTTTACTTTGCGTCAACTTTCTCATACCAGGCCGAGGAACTTACCGTTGTGCTTGCTATAATGTAATGTTTAAAAAAGGTGCTTTCTTGAGCACGCGAGTACACAGACACTCCACAGTGAGATTTTTAATCAAACAAAAATAAGTCAATCCGCTCAAACAATGCAACGCATCGCAATCTTCGCTTTATCCATTATTATCGCTGTATCTGTTGGTATGAAACCTCTTGAAGACTTTCCTGGGGTATGTTACTGTAGATATATTCCTACAATCACGTGATCTGTAGCTTTTTTGATGTGTTGTTTAGGTACCAGGACAGTTTGTAGCGGATTTTCAGCAATTTACAAATAATTTTCTTACATCTACAGGAACCCTTGTTATAGACCAAAAAAACAAGCGATACGCAGCCGATGTGGTAAGCCTTACATCCATTTTTGAAAAATAGTTTGCCTGCCAAACTCGGTTTTTTTAGCAACTTTATGTTGATTTTTTGGTTTTGACATTATTCTAACGGTGCATTTGGAAGACTTTATTTAATCAAACTGATAATACTTGGAGTGTACAACATAATATTTGTGATACAGATGGTTCTAATTATCTTATTACATGCCCTGCTGGATTAGGTGCTTATCATCCATAAGCGTACAAAATTAATACTTTTACTTACAATTGCACTTTTTTTTAGGCAGTTGTGAACCTTGCACTACACAGACATGTGATGCCGCCGAATTTCTTCAGCTATTCCAACCATTTTCTCCAAGGTACTAGCAGTAAGAATAACATATGTACCGCTTTTTCTCGTTCATACACTGAGTGGTTACCTTTAGTCTTGATGGTGTAAGAGAGTTTTATGGAAGGAACACAAACGCTTGGGATGTATCAGCTTCTGGCACAGCAGCCACTTTTTACTACAAATTATCTAAGAGTACGGCCTATTATATGGTGTTTTCTGGATGGTAACATTTAATTTAGGCAATGCGACACTAGTTGGTATTGGTGGAATAATATCTGAAATTGATATCGTATTCACAAGTTTCAAAAGTGGACCTCTTGATGACAGTTACTGGAAAACACCTGCAACTTGTACCAGTGCCAAATAAACGTTAACGTTAATACCTCATGTTTCATACCTTCATTTATATTGCAAAAAACAAAAATAGGCAAGAAGCACATGCAACTTGAAGAACAAAAAAGTCATGTGAGTTGGACTCTACTGACAGTAATCTCTCATGTTCACCACGAATAAGTGGCTTCAAACCACGATATAGCATCATTATAGCTGGTATCCGAAATATTGAGGCAAAGCTCAAGTAAAAACCGTTGTGTTGTACTTCAGTGATGAACCCAAAATAAAACACTATTTTAAGCCATTCGATTCATTTATCGTACTGACTTCAGTAACGTGAAGCCTAGCCAATCTTACAGTGGTTGAAAGAGCATAATGGAACCAAAGGAAACAGCAACGCAAAAACAACAAACACCTTCAGAGGATACTCTAGAAAGTCTTAAATTGCGTGCTATAAAGAATTCAAACGTTTTAAAACGGGAAGGTACAATTAGAGCCAGTGCCGTTAAACAATTAATTAACAGCGACTGTAGGCGGTGTAGTTTACACCTGGAGCAAATACGGGCTTCTATTAGCAAACAATAAGTTGTACTTCTTAAAAGACAGCAAAGTACGTTCAAACGCACCCAAACAGGTTTTTATACGCGTAAAACCTGTTAATCCCGAACTGATAGTGTTCTTAGCCAACACTAAAGGTAGTTCACGTAATACCTCTTATAACTATCAAAGAAGTATGTGAAGTATCGTTGGTTTCTATCACAGGGAAAAAGAACGCGTTTCAAATCGATACAACGAACCAAGGACTTTTCATGTTATGCGCAATGTCAAAAGCTGATAGATCCTCTTGGATATCTACAATAGATACAATGAAACAGTATTCATGCGTATACGTTTGACTAGTACTTACTTGAGACGTTAGGAGACCAGTAGATTCCAACGCTTCACTTGATCTTGTTGTTTGCTCGTACAATATAAGTATGTTTTTTTTCACCACGTGCCTTTCATGAGACTAACAACAATGTTCAGATTATGGAATGTGTGACAATGCACTTGTTAGTACAGGTTTTGAGGAACACCAAATTTTGAATGCCATGCTAAAGACGAAATCCAATATTGTGTGCTTGCAAGGTAAAGAAAAGTTGTTCAAATTGTTTTAGTTAGTATTTCGACAAATTTAATTTAATGTGTAGAAACCACAAAAGACTGGGAAGCTTTTTTCAAGAAGACCACTGATAAGGTCTATCCTCACTCCGATTTTCATGACCATGTTGGGCATAGTGTACCCGCTGGTGGAGTATGTAAATAATGGTTGTTTTCAAAAAAAAAGTCATTTTCTTCTAGATTGGGGTTTTGAGCCTCTACCCGATTCTAAAATCAACTATAATTCCTTCCCCAGTTGGGTGGTTTCCAGCGCATTTATACGAAATTAAGACACCTCTGGGAGTAGTACAGGTAGGACGCACTTGATAATTTTTTGTCTAAATTCAATGTCAAATAGGTGTTAAATCTTCACTTACGACCACCTCTCACATTGAATGCGTTACCGCTACCCCATGCTTATTATGCGTCAAAATGTATGATGAGTTACTTCTAACAAATCATAAAGTGATTGTTTATATTTTGGCTATTAGGTGATAGACTAAAAGAGTGTCAACATTATGCTAAGTCGTTAAATTTTGATAAACCAATAATTGTTTGCGGCGACTTCAACGAAGAAAAAGTACGCTATAATTTGCACAAGAATGATGGTGTTTTTATATTGATACATTCATGCTTAATGAATGGCTTGTGGGCTTTAATTTACTGGGTTTTTTATTAGGATGCAGCAAGTGTTAAGTTTTGGACTGACACGCTTTCTTTTGCTTCAGCATTATCCATTCATGATCCTAATAGTACAACATGGTATTGGGATCTACCTCTCGGTTTTAAGACACGTACGTCTGGTTTAGACGTTCCTTTTGCACCACAATTATTCAATTTTCACAAATGCAAAAACTGAGGCTTTATGTTTCACTTTCTTGTTGATGGCTCTGCTCGAAATTATCTATTTGATACCTGAGATGTACCTCGCTAAAGCTCAGTATATCTTAAAGTATCACAATAGCGCATTTTTATTGGACGCGTCGCGGTGACATCGTTGTGTTTGTTTACCTCTGATGCTGTTTTGTAACAAAAATTAGGTGGCAAGTTTGATCACATGTTCTATCACGGTCTTGTGTGCACTGATGCAAATGTTATACAAGAAGGATCATCAGACCATTTCCCAATATTTGCTACTTTTACACTGAAAAGCAAGACAGTTAAAACAGAAAAAGAGGAAAAAGACACCAACCCCAAAAAACCCAAAAACACAAAGCTCATAAATAAAGATCACAACGGCGCATGAAAGTTACCTTGCGACCTTTTGGGCATCAAATATACGTCGTTTTAAGGACATAAAATGGGATGAGGGTAATTCATCGAAACCATCCACTTCGGGTTTGACACCCGTAACCCGGTGTACTACACAATATAGGTTAGTTCAGATAACAGATTACGAGACGGGATGGGTTTTGTATTAAGTAAGCGTTTCAAAGCGTTAAATTTATTATTTAACCGATCATTACACCATGGCATTCAAGCTAAAGCTTACAAGTATGTTTTAAAGCAATATGCGTTAATATATTTTTTTAATTGACACGTACAACCCGTTGTAGTTGAGAAAGCGAAGGATGTTGCTGCTATGGATAAAGGAGTATCATCTGATCCTTACGTAAAGCTCACTGTTCGCTCCAAAACTGTAAAACACCACACATTGAAAACAAAAGTCATAAAAAAGACTCTGTCACCATCCTGGAAGGAAAAATTTGAGTTGTAAGTGTTTTTGACAGCGTTTTGTTACATAACTGACTGTCTGTAGCGAGAGAGTACAAGAAAATGATACACTAAGCCTTAAAATGTATGATAAAGACAGAGTACGGAAAATCACGAGAGAAATGGAAAGTTTTTTTTAAATTGTGACCCTAGATTGGAAGAGACGATTTTATGGGTGATATCATGATACCTATGAAGACGTTGAGCGATTTATTAATTGAGGTAAAGTGGTTTTTCTTTTTCTTTTGTAGTTTTCAGCTTTGAGTACTTCCAAACGCTTATTCTACGCGTAGGGAGTCGATAGCAAGTGGTTTACTCTTCAGAATATTCATACAGGCACATTATTGATTCAGTTCGAGTTTGATCCGCCACCACACTCTACAGGTACGTGTTAATGCCATCATATGATTTTTAGAGTAACTCTTTATTGTTTAGCCGCTCAAATCTTGAAAAATGTTACAGCTGAAGCATCAACTTTACATGTTCCACAAAAATCTACATCACTCTTCAGACGTAAGAGGTCAAAGACAAATAGCGAACTCGATGACCCAGGTACTAAATACATTAGATATTTGCTATGAATTGATTTTGGGCTATTGAACACCGAGTCACGTGCTCTGTATTGAAAGTCTTGTTAAAAGTTTGATTTGGTGTTTATTTCTTATATTCTTTTCTAGATGGTATTCCACCGCCTGTTCAAAGCATAGTGAAGTTTAATGTAAAGATATCCAATATTAGACTTCGTGATATACCTGCTATGGACAGTAATGGATTGTCTGATCCATATGTTAAAATAGAGTTCGATAATAAAAGTTTTCAAACAGAGACTATCTATAAGAGTACAGTTTTTCCTTAAACAAACTGCCTTTTCTGAAATCATACTGACTCTGATATAGCGTTGAATCCTGTATTCAAGTTCCAAAAGGCTTTCACTTATATATATAAGCTCAACGATGGTCTTATATCTCTACATATGAGAATGTTGCAGCTTACAGTGTGGGACAAAGACAAAGTAAGTGAAAAAAAAACCCACTATATTACAACTTTATTTGGTTGCTTATTTTCGATTTAGATGGACAAGGATGACTTTATAGGAAAAGTAAAGATACCAATATCTTCTATTGCTTCAGGAGCAAAGCATCAAGTTCATGACATATTAGGTAACTCACAAGGTTGCACACATTGCTTGAAAGCATTAATTTTTTTTTCTTGAATAGACAAAGGCAAGATACAAGGAAGATGCTTTTTTGATGTTGAAATGACAGAGGAGGGTGTTGGAGGTAACTTCAAGCAAACTAGCGAGGCAGTGCAATATAAAAAAGGTAAAATCTTGAATTCACAAGAGTAGTCATTTGTTAAACTCGTCTATCTAGCTTTGTTGTTCACTAGTAAAACAACACCAAAATCTGGGTTTCTTAAGAAAGCTGTTGATCAGCAAGAATATATATATGCTAAGCCGAAACCGTACACAACCTTAAGGATCTTTACAGGCATTATCTCCTAAGACTACTTTAGATTCAATAAAGTTTTGAAGGCCAACTCTGCTCAACAAAGTATTTTGAATGTGCTTGCGAGTAAAGCACATACGTACGCCATCTGAGTTAATATGATATCGCAACACAACTAAATTTTTTCTAGTAATCGTGTATTTGAGTTGGCTTCATTACGTGCACTCAAAAACATAGGTTTGTTATTTTTTATTTTCTTAGTTTTTTCTTGTTTTCCTATACTCTTCCACCACACATACTTGGTTACTTGGCTAACTTTGAGATTACTTAGGCGGTAATTTAAACTCTATTAGCGTTATTTTGGATATTATTGAGAAACGTCATGAAGATAATGAAGTAGTAAAGGTATTGAGTTTATACCAACTCGTATTTACTTTTCTTATTTCAAGGTAGCTCTTGAGGTTTTGGTTCGACAGGCATTCCGTAAAAATCATAAAATACTAAGATCAGAAGTGTAAGTATACCTAACACATTGAAATCCATTGTGGTTATCGTGTAGGTTGATTTCTTTTTAGTACAATGCAAATCATTATAGATTCAATATCTAAAGGTTCTGTGGTTCCACAAGATGTTTCGCTGAGAGAAACATGTGTCAAAATCTTTGTTTTAATATGTCAAGGAGGTAAGTCTAGTATACAACAAATAGCACTAACACTCAACAAAAACTGTAGTAAAATCAGGAAGCCAATTACAGACATACAATGTGCGTTCAAGAAAAAAAATTTTATTATTTCCAAGGCGATTGTTACTAATTTCAATTATAGCCTGTCCACATGTGTTTCGATTTACTTATGAAGAGCACTAATCCTGAATCAACGTGTGAAATATTGGATGCTTTAATGCATTTAATTGAGGTATAGTGATACAGCTAATATTGATCTTGATGGAATCCTAACATTAAACGATCTAGGACAAAAACTGTTTAAAAACTTGGTTGTACGTTTTCTCTTTTTTTTTTTGAGTTGTTCTAAATACCTCCTTCTAGAGAAAACGATGGAGATAGCACGCTATCTAATTACGTAAAGAAACAGTTGGGTTACCAACAAGTAGTATCTAGTTACTTCAAAGGATTAGCTAAGCTATCAGATCGTACGTTTTGTGTTTGGTGTGGTTCAACTTTATAGTTAACTTTTGCTCTTCAGAGTGTGTTAAACTAGTCTATGATAAACATATGCCTGTTGTCATTGACTCCATGGGCGTTATGATGGGTAATCCTGAGGCAATATCAGACTGCTTAGCATTCATGGCAAGCACCGCAGAAAGTGAGTAAATACAAATGAAATTGACTACAGATTTAATTCTCAAATAGATAACAACATTGGTGACCTTCAAACTTTTTCCAAGTTATTACATGACACCATTGTACAAGTTTTGAGTGATTTGGATTCAAGAGAAGCTAGTATTAGAGTTGCTAAAGAAGGAACACGTTTATTAGCAAGCTTACCATCTTTCCGTGCGTTTCCTGTTAATTTTTGCTTTTCGAAGAGCTACTTAGTGTTCATGTCACGTGATGCTAATTAATGGAGTAGAAACCAACAAAGATATTGTATATGTTGTTTTCAATATGTTGCATAAGTACTATGATAAATATACAGAGTTAAAGGCAGTTATACATCAGAAAGATGAACTCAAGATTGATTTCTCAGAAGAAAAGAGGCAATTAGGTTTAGTTAATGACTTGTATGAATACCTATGCTCACGAGGGTTTGATATTTTGGCAAGAATAATTGAATCGGATGGTACCAGCCAATCGTGTTTTTATAAAAAGTCATCTTGATAGCAACACCAAAAAGAGAAAGCTCGTTTTTTGTTGCTTAATTTTCTTCAAAAAACTTATTACTTTGAGCTATTACCTTTAGTGCCAAGATTTTAACTTACGTCTATTATGTGATCTTTGATTATTCCCTGTATTACCTTATTTACCACTCACTTTGATTTAGATACTGGAGCAGCTCTTGTTGAGAGTTCGGTTACAGGAAAAGATAAATTACTAGTACAAGATATTTTAGGGCATATTAAATATGATACGTTTATCACTGGTAAAATATGTCTTTGCTTGATATTCTTGGATAAGATAAAGAGTTCAGAACTTAGATCACGTTGCTTTGTATGTATGACAAAACTAAAGAAAAGGAGTACGCCGACAACCGGGTTTTTTTATGCTAACTTTGAGAATAAAGTGAGAAAGCAGTTAGATAGTAAACTCACCGCTCTTGCCCTAAAAAGTTGTGATGAAGTAATACAAGACCAAGATTGTCCTATAGCATTATTATTCCCGGCACTGGACTTTTTTGTATTGATTTTACAGAGTACGTCAAAACAAGCAAGTTTGTTCCTCAATATATTCTATTTAATGATGGGTTTTTTTTCGTTAATTTTTTCCTTTCAACAAGCTGATGTAGTAAAATTATGGTTATATCTTTATTGCCATAAAGCGTATATAGTCAATAGTTAACTTTTAATTTTTAACCTTCTGATAGCATTGAAAATAACTGGAAGTGAAAAGGATAAAATGATATATGGATTGATTGACCAGGCGGTTGTTAGAAGCGAGGAAAATCCTATTCCTATGGAAACTGTATACAAGCTTTTACACTCATTAAAAGTAATGGTTGGTGATAAGACAGATTACATTATCACTCTCAGCGAACACACAGGTTAGCATCAAACGAACGCAAAAAATCACTTTCGACTTGTTTTTTCTTTCTCCAAAAGCTCTCAATGATTTTGCTGTTCTTGGATTACATTTATGCTCATATTAGCTATGATTACTAACTATTTAAAACAGTGCTTTATTCCATGTGTTTTATATTTTTAACGGTTATTAATTTTGTTTGTTTTCAGGTACCAAAGTATTACTTCATACTTTGATAGAGTATGGATTGAGAGTAAAGAAATTCGATGAGAGCTGTAATAAAGCTATTGGTTGTGTTCTTGAAATAATGGGCGTATTACAAAGTGCTGGTAAGAAGATTATTTAAAAACATTTTATGCTTTTTCTCGTTTTTAATTCTGCGGCAAGTTGAAAAAACTCTTCTTATGTTCTTCAAAATAGGCGGATCTCTAGATTCTGGTTATCCTTTATTTATATTCAACTGTGTCAAGATTTTCACAACTCATCGCCGGAACACGGATATTGCATTAGGTAACAAACCACCCTGTTTCTACAGTTTTCTGCCATGAGATTTTCCGGTTTTTTTCTTAGTCAGTCCACCAGTTTTTTAATGGTATTCTTAGGTGCCATGAGATTATTTAATAGTCTTGTTTCAGATCGTACGTACTAGTTTATATCCATCCCGCTGCTAGGTTGTTACTTATGTATTCCTAGCTCAATTTAAACTTGCTCTTTTGGAAGAAAATGTTCCCGGGATAGTTGTCGAAATGCTTGAGAATACAAATAAGCAACAGTACGTCCTTTCATACTAAACAATGTTGTCTGATACTTACATTAAATTTAAAGGATACTACTGGAAATGGTGAATTTCCTGGGCTCTTTTGCACAGCAGTAACGTGATTGAGCAAGAATAGATCATTGTACATGAAAAACTTCAAATTTTATTGCTCTCAGAGTACAGTTTATATATGTAACCATTTGTGGATCTGTAATATCTATACGTATGCACTTGCACCAACAAAATAAAAATAAACTAGCATGTTGTTATATAAATGTGCACTGGCAAGTTATTTTGAAAAAGAAACATCTACAACAAGTATTAGCATTTTTGGGACACTCTACGACATATAATTAATCTATGTTGTATGCTGGGCCTACGCCACTGTTTTCGTTCACATTGTAGCACATGTTGGAGCGCTGTTGAGTTTAGATTTTTACTTCCATCAAAAAAAGGAGAAAAAAAAAGATGATTGCGAGCAGCGCAGGAGAGTTTCTAAGTGGGAATCGAACCCACATATATTGAGCCAAATTCAATTATGATAACCGCTACATTATTAGACGAAGAAGCACAAGCTCTGATTTGCATCCTGGGATCTTTTTTCAGCATGTTGTATTTTGAAGATGCAGCCTTTACAAACAAAAAAGTGTGGTTTACAGTTCCAATAAAAGTCTCGGTTCTGAAGCATGTAAACACGATACAAGGTCCCATTATTGAACAACGCAATAAGATGAACGGATACAGGGTTTAGTAGGCGTCGGAGAGAGCAGTAAATGTTGTCTGTACGTTAATTCTTGGTTTGTACAAAACCTAGAAATACAGAACTATTTTCGCGTTGTTAGTGTTTGTATTGTATCTATGTATCGTTTGACGTACGTCTAGATGGTGTTTATATATTTTTTATTGTGTATCAAATTCAGGTTTCCCGGCGATAAATCGTTTCTCAAACAAGTAAAACCAACTCTACACAACAATTTAACGTCAATCAACGACATATTTCTATTTGTAGCTGTCCGTTAACGTTTGAAAAATTCTTAGTGCGCTATTAATCGGTCAACTGCTAGTGACACGCACTGCGTAGCTTCATAGGTTTTCGAATAAAACGAACTCCCTGGATTAATATACAAGGTTTTTTTGTTTATTCACAACAATACACAGAAATAACCAATATAATGGGCTCTCAGTTATGTACAATAGCGTCTTTTTGCGCTTTAGTGCTGGAAAAGTATAATGTAAGCGAGCGATTAAACTTTTCATGTTTTTGGGGTTTTTTTTAAGCACTAACGCACGCTGCGGCCTCAGGAGCAATTTGTATTGTATCCATAGGTACAGCTGTAGTAATCTTATGAGATATAGCTTCTGCGTATCCGTGAGGGAGTTCTAAATTTGACAGCAGCTCTTTTGCCATTTTTAAAGGCTCGTCTTTGCCTACTTTGAACCTACAACGTATTAGATATTTTTTTCAAAGACGTGGTCGATTTTTGGTTCAAAAAAAGTTTTTCAGGTCTTCCGTACCATGCTTGGATAATGTCTTCTCCTGGACTTCCTACAGCGCTATTTTGGACCGATAATGTCAATCTACAAAGGTCGTAAGTTTTCGCTCACTTTTTTTTTCTATCAATCGCAGCGTACTTTAGTTCTTTAGGGTCTTGTGTTGTCTCCGCTTCGAATTCGATACCTGCTTCAGCAAGAGCTAAAAAGTTCGTTGGTGGAATTCTGTTTGAGCGAAACTATAACGTACTCTTGTATTTAAGCCATAAATCGTTCATAGTGATGTATTAGGAGGTGTTGTTGGGTTTGTAGTATTCTAGCTTTTGGAACTAAGGGAGAGCGGTTAAGTAGAATAATTTTTGTTGAATACCATTCGTTTCAAATTAGGTATGTCTAAAAGCTCCGTACAGACTTTATTTTTGTACACTGTAAGACGTAAGGTTAACAAGTTTATTTTTGTGCGGTGTTTGTTTTTTTCAGTTGTTCCTTCGCCTAGTTAGCTTATTTATTCGCCCATCCTCGCTTTACTGAGCGTTTAGCCCTTGTTTAAGTCAAGAAGTGCCACAATACAATACGATACATCACCAACACTTGCACCGCAATACCTAGTATCTATGTGGCCTATGAGATACTTTCTAGTTATTTGGCTATGTGTTTGCTACTTCGGGGCGCTTGGGGTTACGTTTGTAGAAGAAATACCTTCTACTACGCACAATAGTGCGTTACCAACATTAAAAGAACACGACAAAACGTCTGTGGCAAAATTACGCCAGTCGTTGCTAACTACAACAGAAGTGCTACTGCGTGAAGAAATACACTACCCTGACCTGACCAAAGCAATAAAGGACTACAAACAACAACTTGAAGAAATTATCCAAACGAATCTAGACACAACCGAGCTTAGGGAAGATATTCACACAGAAAACGGCAGAGCTCTAGGTACTCTATGGGCAGCAATGTGCGTAGATGACATGCTTCGCACGAAGAGATTCTCTCAAGGCGTTTATCATGCAATACAAGATATGCTAGCTTCTACGAAGGAGCAAATTCACATTGTATACGCTGGTACAGGTCCTTTTGCAACATTGATCCTTCCGTCTATTTTAAGATTATCACCTTCGCAAGTACGCTTCACGTTCATGGAACTCAACCCACAAACCTATGAGATGATGGTACATATGATAAGTGCCTTGGGTCTTGATGATTTCGATATCAAGACACTAATGGTAGACGCTAGTTTGTATCAGTTTGATTCGAATAACAATGTGGATATATTCATCAGTGAAACAATGCAAGCTGGATTGAACAAAGAACAACAAGTATCAATATTCATTAACCTTATGCGACAAGCAAAACCACATACAGTATTTATACCAGAGAGTATTGATCTTGTTCTTTTACATTTTTTGACCCAAAATGAGCATACCCGACTTAACACTGTTTTTTCTGTAAATAAGGACCAATTCCATGATATCTTGGACTCTTCACATGATGACTATGATGAAATCAACTTTGAAAAAGTGATAACACATATACCCCAGAAACATATTCCAGAGAATTCATGGATTTCACTTAGTACAGAAATTACAGTTTATAAGGGATATACACTAACTAGTGGACAAAGTGGCCTTACTATAAGATTGTATATGGCATCCTTGGAACCCAACAACAGTGAGGAAGGTGTAGACATTCACACTCAGTATGTAATAAGCGATCATCCAACACTTGAGTGGACGGTGTCTCCCAGAGGAAGCTAAGCATAAATCTCTTACATGAACAACTACACTCAAATTCCATATTCGCACTAGTAACAGTAAGTGCTCAAAAAAGTATTTTAAGATGTATGTAATCAAAAATAAACCACATTAGCACAGCTAGCTTTGCTTGAAACGAAAACACAGTGTAAAAATACACGTGTTTGTCAACAGACTTTATGTATTTTCGTCCACCAATAGTTATTGTTGATGATAAACTAGCTAAAAGTATTCAAACTTTACCTATCCATTCTCATACCACCCATTGTGACTAGCCAATAGTTTGCCTAGAAGGTTATTAAAGAAGTGTGAGAATGGACAGTAAAATGCATAAAGGTCAGAGCTTTAATGTTTCCGTCTGTTAATTAAGTTGCCAGCTGCATCAAAGTTTGTTCATTGTACGTCAGAACTGTACAGCAAGACAATAACTGCTAATCGACAAGACATGAAGACTGTATTTGACTAAACCCTGCTACAAATCACTACGCTAAAACAAGAAACGTTGCGTTATGAGCACGTTTTCAATAAACGGATTTGCCAATACATGTATTGCGAAGATGAAAGCATCTGAAAACCCTCAAGAGGCAGCATTGCAGTGTTTAAAACAAACAATGGACACATGTGGTTTAGAACAAATTAAACAAGCTTTGGAAGCGTCAATACCACCTGGCGCTTCTATTGGAGAGCTTACAGCGTACAACGATTCTAATCTTACAATTTTATACGCAAGAATACCTCCAAAGTTCGAGAGTAAGTCCCGCCTACCTAATACACTATCCAACGGCCAAACTAATTTATCCGTAAACAGGTGCGATCCATAATCATACTTTATTCGCTTGTATGGGTCAACTAAGCGGTCAAGAGGATGGATTATTATACAAAGAGTCTAAAGATGGATTAAAAGTTATCGCTACAACAGAGTTAAAACCAGGACAAGTCCAATCACTTGATGTTGATGCAATTCACTCTATAAGTAATCCTTTGAGTACTGTTTCTTCTGCTATTCACCTTTACGGAGGTGATTATAAGAATGTTACACGTGATAGAAGTTTATGGGAGTCAACCAGTAAAAAAAAGGTTGACGAGAAGGAGTTTACTTTCAGTTTTTTTCTTGAAGAAAGTTGCGAGATGATGAAGAAAAATGATAACAAAGAGGGTTTGATTTGTATTGCTGAACATATACCAGCTGCAAAACCTTACGTTGATACACGTATATGATGATGTTATTTGCTTCGGAACTTCCTTACAATGACGTTATTTTTGAAGCAATTTCAAGTTGAATATAAAAACTTGTAAACATAAATAAATGACTCCATTTGATGATACCTTCATCTGTCACATAATTGCACTTAAGATAAGTTTTATACGCACTTCAGCAAGTGCCATCTTACTAACTCTATCATGTTTCTAAGTATGTTAATTCAAAACAAAGGCTGTCTTGTTAAAGGAAGATACTTGTAGAAAAAACAAGTTTATTGAGTTTATGTTTAGTTCAGAGAGTTGCAATTTTGGGTATTTTGTCTTTCAAAGCCTTCAAACATTCATTTGTAATGTGAGTATCATATACATTGATATCGTGTACACCCACCAATGCTTTGATACCCTTGTCCGTTATTTGTTTACAAAATCTCAACACAATAGTATGTACACCTGACAAAGCCTTAAGGCCTTCATCAGTCACCTGTGTGTGTGATAAATTAATAGTATGTACACCTGCCAATGCTTTGATGCCAATGTCAGTTATTGACTTACACAAAGACATGTTAATAGCATGCACACCCGCCAAAGCCTTGATGCCTACATCTGTTATCCACATACAGTCAAGTAATTTGATGGTGTGTACACCAGCCAATGCCTTTAAACCTGAATCATCTATATTTGTCTGTGATATATCAATCTTGTACACACCAGCCAATGCTCTCATACCTTTGTTTGTTATTTTCTTACAACCACATAATTTGATAGTATGGACGCCAGACAACGCCTGCAGACCTTCACCAGTCACGTTTGTCCAAGATAAATCAATGTAATGAACACCCGCCAAAGCCTTGATACCCCTATCTGTTATTTTCAGACAATCACATAATTTGATAGTATGGACGCCAGACAATGCCTGCAGACCTTCATCAGTCGCGCTTGTGTCTGATAAATTAATCTCGTACACGCCTGCCAATGATGAGATACTTTTATCTGTTATGCCACAACTCTCTAAGCCGATTGTATGTATACCTGCAAATTTCTTAACACATTTATCTGTTACTTTTGTATCCGATAAATCAATATCATGCACACCCACCAAGGCTGAGATTCCCTTATCTGTTATCCCTTCACACTCTACCAGATGTATTGTGTGTACACCAACCAATGCCCTTAAACCTGAGTCTGTTACTTTTGTATCTGACAAATCAATATTGTGTACACCAGCCAGTGCTTTGATGCCAATATCTGTTATTTCCGTACAACAACTCAAATCGATTGAGCGAACACCGGAGAGCTTGTGAATGTCCCTATTTTTCAAACTTTGTCGCAAGACACACATAGAGATTCTCGTATTTTGAAGCAAGGGGCTTGTAGAAAGATAGTTAAACATGCCCCAGCTATCGACTTTGATTTCATTGTATCCAACATGAGTATGTACGATATCTCGCAATAAACGGCATGTTTGAGCCGAACGAAGTGTGAACGTGCCGCACTTTAAGATATGAACTATAGTTTCTACAGGTAGGGCACAGAGCTCAAATACAGAGTCACTAGCACTGCTGCTATTCATGTTTGACCTTATGAAAAATGATGTAAAATGTCGTGAACATTTCTTTCTCAAATTTTCAAGTTCTCTAAACACAGTCATTCACGTGAAACAAAGTATTTTGCGTCTATTGCTATTCTCCAGGTCCTTGTAGTGGACCAATATTCTGTTAAAATGTCATTCACAAGCGGAAGCCCAAATATGTAGAATTTTGTATAATGTCATAGGAACTATTTAGAAAGCTCCCCCTTTCAGGGGGGGTTTGGGGGGGGCAGAGCCTAGCGGCGACTGAGCGCCATAACCCAGTTGTCTCCCTTTGTGGCGAACAGTTCATACAAGGCTCCACATCACTCCGACAGAGAGTGTGTTAGTACGGTTTTGACGTAATGGTATAATAATGATCTTGCGTTATGAATGAATATTTAATGGGAGTGCATCTCAAAAAACCCTAAAACTGCTTTGTGTCGCTTTGCACTGGTGTGGTGCATATCATATCGAATATTTGGGGGACCCCTTTTGGTTTAAAGCGTGAAATTTAAGAAAAATTGCAACTTAAGCTAACTTTTTTGCACCATCACAGAATCGTTTTTTACGCTCATCAACTGCTTAAAACACCCGAGCGACTCGATTTTGGTGGTTTTCACGGGTCCTCTTTTTTTTGGAGTTAACTTTTTCTAAAACTTGGTAAAAGCTCTAAAATAGTGTGATCCACGTTATTATACAGCTATTTGGCCAAATAACAAAAACTATTTTGAAGCACAAAATCCAAAAAACAATCATGTGTTTTAAAAAGGTTCGGATACAGGTTACTAATTGCCACCGTTAAGTCGATAACCGGTATTCTTAGAGCTGTTACGAGAAAAGGCGCGAGGTTTGTTTGTTTGTTTGTTTATTGTTTATTGTCTGGGGTTGACTTTCAGGGCGCAGATAAGGCCGCTATAGAAAAGCGCCAAACCACCCGACATGGCTACTGGAGCCTATCATGTGAAATAGAATTGAAAAATTGAAAAGTTGAAAAATTGGAGGAAAAGTTACAGAAAACCTCCCAAGCAGGAAAAGCCCCCTGGCATAAAAACCTGCAACTCCGCTTACATAGTCTATACCGTCTCCCCGTCCTATTCTCTGCCCCTTCTATTTTAGTCTCCCGTTCTATTCGCTCTCTTTCTCTTAACCTTCTTCCATTGACCTTTACCCATTGTTCTACCTCTCTCGTTACGAATCTTTGCTTCTGTCTTACATCTCGCTTTGTACTTCCGGTACAACAGTGTGATGTATGCCACATTAATCATCTTCGTTGCCATCTCCGCCTTAGCCTTCGATAATCCCAATATTCCTTTAACCTTAGCGTACATTCCTTTCATCACCCATCCCATGGACGTGCGATATGAGAAATTGTCTGTACTGTCTGTCTTCACGCCCCATACCTCCGCCATTTCTATTGCTCTTTGTATATTGGACATATTACCATGTAATAATACCTCTTGTCTATCACGCCATTCTCTTATTTTTTCTTCACTCATACCCAGTAATGCCACTTCTCTCATTTCATTAGTAACCCTCCAAGTTTTGACCATGTCCGGTATGACGAAAGCGTTACCTGCCGTCACACCTACAACAATCGACCTGTTTGCATCAGATTCGTCCCATGACAATTTAGGGTGGGGCCATTGCGTAACATGTTGTAGAATACGAGACACCTGCGTAACAAAGTGAAAACCAAAATTAAATTCACAATTAACACAGCTAGCAAAGTGCTGGAAATTTTCCGTAGCTTCAACTCCAACTGCCAAGCAAGCACCACAATGTGCACTAGGGTACATAATGCGGTTTTTCTTAGACCACACTGATTCTGATCTTCCACATTTGCGTGGATTATGGCATGCATGGTTCAACCTTAGCGCGTTATTTCTAACTCTAAACACAAACTCTTTAATCGCAGACTGTGCGTAAGTACAGTCTGGGAAGAAAGATTCACAATACATCGTGCCTTCTCTGGTTCTCCCATAAGACTTAGCTACTATTTCCATCTCTCTGATTTTCTCTGCTTCCCCTTCATTTCTAAACTCAATCCACGGGTCGTTGAAAACCTTTTTCCCATTTGCAACATTTTCCATGATCCACTTGGGTGTTCCCACTGGTACCGCTCCTGTATTAATAAGACTCTTACCTTGTACCGGTAGTTCTTCCGCTCCAGCAGCCCAATCCGCCATCTCATTGAGCTTTTGGAAGTGGTCGATGTCATCGTATTCAAATCTCTTAGCTAGTTTCGTACGAATGACTCTTGCCTTTTTAAATTTTGCAAAGCTATCTTTAACATGACTAGGGTAAAAGATCAGTTCTGTAGAGGCTCCAAGTGCCGCTCTCTTCTTAATAAGGTTCGTTATTCTAACTAGTGTGTGACCATACTTGCATTTGAATTTCTTCACTTTAGACATGTCCATGTACCCATCAATAAGCGTTTTAGCTCCTAGCGAATCAGTGATATTAATAATATTAGTTTCATCCGGAGAAGCCTTGAGCGCCAGCTCAATGGCTTCTAATTCTGCTCCCGTCGAATCGTCATGGAACATTGTAGCTGCCTTAGTACATGACTTTTGGTTGAACGCAAAAGCTACTGCTGAAGACGCTATTTTGTCTTCTATTACACTACCGTCTGATCCAATAACATATTTTGTCATACCGTCTTCAATCACCGAATATACAAAACTTTCAAATACTTCCTTTTTATACTTACCAATGCGAGGTTCCACTTTAGGTCCATCATAGAAGGTAACTTTCCAGTTAGATTTATCCATAAGGTTACGTAGCTTTTCCTTTTCCTTATTTGCTTCTATCGTGAGTGGAGGCATACTTTCCTTGGTGTTGAGTACGTCCTTGAGGGCTGTTTTAACATACATCATGATTTGAATATCCTTTAGATCTCTAAGTCCTAGTCCCGCTAACCTAGATTGTACCCGACACTCGTATAGAGAAGTATCAGCTTTGGCGCTGTACAGTACCGCTTTACATGCCGTTGTGTTCCACTTACTCAGCATTACCTCTGGTATAATGATCGCTCCCATTGTGAAGCTGATTTTCGCCATAACTGCTTGGTTAATAAGGATAACTCTTTGTTTAGTTGTAAACAATCTTGATTTAATTATTCCCATTTGTGTACGGAATGACTTATCTAGCTTATTATAGTGAGTACTAAAGTTCATGTCAAGACACGTATGGATTCCCAGATATTTATAACATTCGTTGGGCTTCAGCTCTTCAATTGCCTTACTCCTCCATGTTAGGAATTCCAAGTCGCCTATTTCCCTCTTGACCGATCTACGCACAGTAATAGCGCACTTTTTAGGGTTAACGTTAACCAAAAAGTGATTGCAGAATTTTTTAATCACTGTAAACATGTTATACATATCTAGTATTGATCTGGCTAGTAATACTATATCGTCTGCGTACCCAGAAGCTGGCACTTTCTTACCCGTAGTACTCATACAATACCCGTATCCTTCTTGTTCTATCTTTAGCAGTATGAGATTGATGAATAAGTCCCATATCGTAGGAGAAATTATGTCTCCTTGTCTAGTTCCTCTATTGACGTTAAAGTCAACGTCTCCAACTGGAAGTTTAATAGTAGCCCTAAGCCCTCCGTATATTGCCATAATACCATTAATAAGGTGCTCAGGCACCTTATGGAACCTCAGGATTACCTCTACTGCCCAATGTGGAATGGAATCGTATGCTTTTCTTAGATCAATGAACAATGCCAATAAATCCTTGTCGGCCAAATTAGCGTCATTAAGTACGCCGTGGAATAGTTTATGTGCCATGTATATAGACCTATCCTTAACAAACCCAAATTGTAATTTTGACATCAATTTATTTTCAAGCACATGTCTATTAAGGTCGTTAGTCAAGATTCTGGAATATATTTTATATTCAGAATCTAGCAGCGCAATTGGTCGAAAGGCAAAAACATCATTACTGTTGCCTTTAGGCAACATAACTACGCAGCTTTTGCTCCATGCTCTTGGCATAATGGAGTTTGTATACACGTAATTAAATAGTTTCACCAACATAGCTACTATTTCTCTAGGAATGCACTTGAAGATACGAGAACCTATACCAGACTCTCCCGGCGCTTTGTACGAAGCTAATTGTTCTGCAGCCTTCCGAAATGATTCTTCGTTAATCGGAAATGTGTGATCAACTTCTTTTATCTCCTCCTCTGGAACAGGTAGGTCAACTTCAAATGGGAGGTCATTACCTTTTGGCTTTTTAACTCTAGCTTTGGCACAGAACAGTGCTCCCCATTTACGTTCAAACTCCTCTGCTATATCCTCATTGCTTGTTAAATGTTCCTTCTCTGAATGTTCCACCGTTTCGTCCCCTTCCCAGTGCGTTTTATTAGGAACCAGGTATTCTGGAAAATCTACTTCACCACTCAGGTCACTCTTTAGTTTACGCATACGCGCAAATAAGGGTCTACTCCTCATATTTAAACATTGTTTAGCACAGATCCGGAAAAACTTAGCTCTGATTTTCCTTCGTACCGTCCTTTTCTGGTAAGCTAAGCTACGCAGTATTTCCGCCACCATTTCCACTCCTTCTTCCTTATTATGTATTTCTCTATCTATCCAATCCTTGATTTTGGTAGCTCTAGCTAACCTACGTATTTCGCGGAACGTATCTCCAACCCTTCTAGCATTCTTCTTTGTAATTCTGATTCGTAGCCCTATAGCATACCTAGCACTATCTTTTAGTTTATTCAACTTGTGAGACCTATCGATAAAACCTTGGACCGTTCTGTTGGAGAATGTTTTCTTGTCCAACACGCTTTCAAGGTATACATATAGGTCTTCGTTAAGCCCGTCTACAAAAGCCGTCCAGTGATCAATAGCAGTAAGAGGATCTTCCTCGTTTGTTGCTCTTTTGTACGCCGCCGTCGTAGACGGCTGAATATATTGCTCTATCTTTGTCCATTCCAGCTTGCTTTTCAGGTCCGCTGTTGTGATATCTCGCTCATTTATCCTTCTGAAAACTGGTCTTGTTCTAGGTTCTACTACTTTCCTTGCCATCTCTGTCTGCATAAAGAGCCCTATAGGGTGGTGGTCAGAACCTATCAAGTCATCATCTTCTAGTATAGTTGATGATATACTGTCAAAAGGAAACTCCCTCGACACAAGAAAATAATCAATCCTAGATTTATTCCCAAAAGAAAACTCTGGGACGTCTGCGTCATATCTACGGAATGGCTCCCATAAATCTAGCTCCTCTATCATATTCCATACCAGTACAGCATTTCGAGTAGCTCTTTGGGACGTGGACCTAACGTCACTTGATGACAATGGGATATTCCAATCACCACCTATTATTACTCTTTTTGGATCCACATCATGTTCGTTACACCATTGTGGAACAAGTTCTGTTAGTTCCGAGATTTGCTCTGCCTTTACTTTGTCCGAATATGCGTCTATATAAACATTAACCACTAGTGTTCTGTGCTTACGTGAACCACGACTGTTAATAACCACCGGAAGAAAAACTTTGTCTTTGCATTTGACTTTTATACTACCCATCTCTATTGTCTTGCTTACTATAGTAACCACACCACCTTGCGGTTTGCCAAAACCGCTAAGGTATTCATACTCTTTCTTAAACTCTTCTTCCTCCAAGGCAATCAACGTTTGTTCAATCTGTTCTACCTCTATTTTATATTTTTTAGCAAACACGTTTTCTCGGTGTCTCGTATTCAATTTCGTAGCTGTGTCCTTCGTAACCAAGTTGTGATACGCCATATAGCTAGGAACATCCTTTTCCAACTGTTTGTTGATATATACCATGTCTTCGCTAGTGCTGTGACACTCTTGGAGTAGTAGCACATCTGGACTGTACGCTTCTAAAAATTGTGTAATTTCTCGATACTTACCTTGTATACCCGCTTGGGACAGATTAACCGACATTACCACCAATCTATTCTTGTACTCGTCTACCCTATCGTCATCAGAGTGTTCATCTAAGGTTGGTTGGGATGTAAAAGGAGGAGTAGTTGAGTTGTGGTACGAGCCTAATTTAGACATAGACATAGTTAATAAAATTACATTTATTTAATTATACCGAAAACTCAAGGCTACACCTTTACCCCATTTCAACTGTCCAACGTCAATCGCCCTAAGCTTTTCTTCTTCCGACGCAAACGTCACATAACATACTGTACCTCTATGACCTCCAGAACCGCGTGCTTTGTTGATTGCTATAATGTTTATACCAAGCAACTTCTTAACTTGTGCGACAAACAATCCGCACTTGAAAATCGCCAGCTTATCTGGGTCAAAACGCGCTAGAATTGCTCTCGCCGATCCTTTAGCAACGTATCGTTTAATGCTAACTTCCCAGTAGCCACAATACCCACAAGAGTTATCAATCGCATCCATAAACGCCGTAGAACCTTTGTACCCATCAATCATCACTTTGGCGTACAATGGATATTCCTCGTAATATTGAGAAGAATTAGTCCCCATTTTAAGCACTCGAATACTTTTCACGTCGTAGTAAACTTCTCTTAGGCCATCCACAACTTCTTTGGCGGTATAACCTTCCTTCAATCCATCGATGAAGAATATGTTATTCGTGTTTGGAACCGCTCCATCATCGTCTTTAGAGAAAATCTCCAGACGGTCTACTGCTCTAGCTCCATCACCAATACTTACCACAAAATCACGCATCTCAGACGACATAAGGGAAAAAACTAGATCTCCGTTTGATCTAATACAAGCCGAGCCGTTGTGGACTTTGCTAAGCCACGATCTTTGTTCTCTCGTGACCTTGTCACCTCTGTCCGTCGCAATACTAATCTTGAACAGTAAGGGCCATTCCTTATTAACCAAGTCGTTGGGGTAGTCAGGTCTCAATACCCAATATGCTTTCGCCGTCGAGAAAATCGGTTCATCTGTTACTGCACGTTGGGCCTTGAACTCTTCTGTAGACGTGATAACCTTATTCATACGTTTATCCTCTTCTCTGGTTATACGTCGGTTGTTACCAATACGATTTTTGTCTCTGTCTTGACGGTCGATGATTGCTTGGGCCAGGTCAGTCGCCGCCTTCATTGCTTTACCATTATTCCTTATAGTAGCACCATTTGGAGGAGCCTTATACGCGGCAGCTTTGAGTATCTTCCTCGTAACCACTTTAGACGCCGGCGGAGTTCTTCTATTAACTTTTTGGCGTTTGGGGTGTCCAGGACCGTTTGTATCCCCACGGTTACGTTTCCTAGTCCGCGAAGAGTTCATCGGAACAACTTCTTCGTCATCAGACTCTTCCTCTTTCCCTCTAGCCCTCTCACTACGTTCAGCGGTGGTAGTGGTACTACTAGTCTTTTCATAGCCTACCACGAAATATATGTGAGTCGTTTGCACTAATCTTTCTATACGCTTGCAACCAGCGTAAAGCGGCACTAAAAACTTTCTCGTTCCAAAGATTTTACCTTTATCATTCAATGGCATATTGCCTGTATCATCCTTCTCTAAGTCCATACTATCATTACTCTGGACCGTAGGACCACGAGTAGGGACACTGGCTGTTTGCTTCTCTTGGCTACCTTGACTATCTCCCATACTATACAAAGTATTACTATCTACACATACAACACTAAAAACAACGCAAAAACAAACATGATTTCCTGTACGGTATTTTATTCGTCTCCGTTCTGACGCTTTAGAAAGAAGGAATTCATGCTTGCCTTTGTTAATCGTAATCTCTCGTAATCAATCACGTAGCAGGACTTGTTGCAAACCTCGTAGAAGTTAAGTCCCCAGGCGCGAGGTACTAGTTGTAGTTAAGTGTGTTTTATTCTATCTAAGTACATTACGAATATCGTGACAAGAGCTCTAGCTTGAATATGCATAACAACAAAACTTTACTCATTCGCTTCATTGGTTGCCACTAATTCGCATTGACTTTCCAAAAGGCTTTAGGCAGACTGGTATTTCCAGAATTCTCACCTTCCAGAAACGTACTTGGCAGTTGGTTCAGCTGTCTAGCTACTATTACTCAATCGACAGTCATTTAGGTTTTGATTGAAGTTGTCACTAAGGGTAAACAGATTATGACGAATCCTTCATCTGTAATCGCTTTAGCCCGGATACATCTATTGTATGAATACCTGAAAATTGTACTCTGATCACTCGTTTGAGTCAAAGTAGAGCTTCAGCTAAACTAATAATAAACTGAACAATTAGCCTAAGTGATTTACTAGCTACTTTCTAAGCTTTATGTCTTTGAACGTTATACAAATAGTACAGACAATACAACTATCAATAATGATAAAATAGTACTTGGTACCAGTGACATGGCGTTTGAATTTGCGTTCCTTGCTGAAGTAGTTGGTTCAATTTCAAAAAAGTGCATGTTGAAGCTACTTGTATCGAACACAATCTTTACTTGATGACTACCTGCTGAAACAGTCCCCATACTAACATGAGCCCATTGATAATTTTGCCAGGCTGTTAACAAAAAACTTCTAGTGAGTACGCCAGGTTCATAACAACAAAGAAAGGAAAGAAAAAAAATGTAAAAAAATATGAAAATAACGGAATAAAGAACTCACCACCAGTTGATTGAAATTGTCCTGAACCAACTCTGACGTTATCAACGAATACAGAAAAGCGTTTGGTACCACTAACAGGAGTAGCAACACGAGCACTTAAAGTATAACTTGTTCTTGAACTGAACGCAATATTGTAAGACAAACTCTCACCAGCGTCAACCCAACCAACATTGCATCCACCTGGAAACCCTGAGTCGCTTGCTATTTGTAAGTCAGCAAGGTTTCCGTCATTTGAACTTTGTGGGTTTCCGCATGATTGACCACCTGGACAAAGGGGTATTAATAGAAGCACAATATTCAAAATTACAGTCAAAAATAAAAACAGCCGGAAAAGCAAACATACCAAAATTAGGTGCTGAAGTATCTTCTCTTCCAATAAAGCTTTCAATAGGTATTCTTCCAGGTCCTGAAGAACCTCCTGGAGAACTTCCGGGCCTTGTTGCTACCCTAACGGTTGAATTAGAACAAAGACAGCACGACATTGACAAAAGAAAAGTTACAAGAACGTTGTATTCTAGTTCAAATAACACAATGCGGTTTATGCCTTTGTTGTCTTACCAGTAATATGTGTTCGTTCTCGAGTTACCATTATCCCAAGCGGTCAGCTGCTGAACTGCTTGCCAAGCCTAAACCAAGTTAAGCAAACACGTGATTAACAATTAGATCTTGTGCGTACTCGAGGTTTGTCAACAATCGCCAAAAATGAAAGAAGAAACCCATTCCACTCCTGACCTGCATTCTATTTATATTAATTAGTTCACGTGACTTTGAGTTTCAAAAAGTCCTCACCAGATTCTCAAGGTATCCATAAGCTTCACTGACCCAGTCAGTGTCATCAAGAAATAGTTCAGTGGCAGGCGTAAAAGGAAGCATCTATTTTGAAGAAAAAGTTAATAAAAAAAGTGCCAAGTGCGAATGCGGCTGTTCGTACTTGTATTCCATAGACAAATTCAAGATTTCCTCCAAACCAAGTTGTATAATCTACTTTACTTGACCATAGAATACCAACAATAGCTTTGTTTTGCTTGAATGCATCTGGGTAGATATCAGACTGGCTAGTAATATGCCAATACTTTTTAGTGCCACTAATTGTATAAAGTGAGTAACAGCGCTACTGAAAGCCAAACAAAGAGTGTCTGTACTTACCGAATTTCTGTGGCCATCAACATTCTTCCAAGATTCTTCATTTCGTCATTACCCAACACTTCACCAAGTAACGCCAATCCATACCTTTAGTACATTAGCAACCTTTAAAAAACACCGCGAGTGAGAAGTGAACGTACCATCCATTTATGGCTTCTGAAGTACTTTCTTGGTTTTTGGCATCACCGAACTCGAATATACCGCTAATGGTATAAGTATCTCGTAAATGCACGTACTCAGTTAAAGTTACCTTGCCCATGAATGACCATTATACCAGTCTATTTGACGAAGCTTTGTAAAGTAGGTATCTTGAGTTGAAGGATTGGCTAGGTAGAAAACAAAAAGTGAGATTCAAAGTATCATTGCTGAGTGTCATTGTGAGTACCTATATCTCTCGCTAAGTCCAATACAGCATCTTTGTGTTGATTTATAAACGATATATCATATTTACCAATCACTGCAAGAGCATAGAGGAAGTACCCATAGTGGAAATCTATCAAGCACAATAAGTGGGTGTAATACTATTTTATCTTCCTTACGATGATCGTTGTAGTAGCCCTGTCCAAAATCACTTGCAGCGCTATTTGCTCCATTGGTACTCACGATACCGCCCCATGTAGAGTCGTATACAAGCTTGTTACTATTTGTACCTAACACATGTTGTAAGCAAAGAAGCGATAGAAAAAAAATAATGTAGGATATCCTTAGAAAGTCAACGAACCTTCAAGCCATGGAGTTATGATATCCTTTAAATGATTCAATCGCGATGTAGTTATTTGACTCTCACCCAATTGATCAGCTATGAGTACCAACCTTGCTACACGAGCTACTTTCTTTCCATGAAAGTAAGGATCCTACAAGAGAAAAAAAGTAAGGTTCATGTACCTAGCACCAATAAAACAAACGAGATCGATTGCTTCGCTCACAATTTCACAATAACTATGTGACGTACCCCTGGGAAAAAGTTTTGAGCAGCGTCATCTGCTATCAGAGCAGCACGAAGTGCACCTATCTTGTCAGAGTCGATAGGGTTTGCAGAATTCCATCTGAGTTCAGGGAGGATTTCAGGAAGAACCCATTGTGAACCAACTCTTCCTGTCATTGTACCCTATTCATGATTAAATGGTGACGATAGGAAGCGTAACTACTCTTACCTTTAAGGTTCTTATACTAGCACTTGATGAAGATCCTTGTGAAAACATATCTTGATGATGTGGTAAAGCCATCATCAACAACTGTCCTTGACCTTCAGTTTGCCATGTAATTTCAAGATTGGCATTATTGCCTTGACCAAATACGATACTACAAAGAAAAAAGTAAGTACGAGAAAGTATGAAGATACACAAAATGCGTACTCTGCTGTTCCTCCAACAACCAAAGCGTCTCTGTACTTATCAAGTTCTGACTCGCCAATCGCACTGTTTGCAAGACGTATAACTCCTGTGAACCTGCTGTTGAAGTTTATGATCGATGAAGTCCAAGTTATGGATACGCTCGAAGAGGTGTAGAGTATACCGGTTGGACCACCATCAAGTACAATCACAAATTTGTTACCTGGAAAACGGGTTAGTTTAAGATCTTGTTTGCAATGTGTACCTGAGATTGTTCCTGCTGATTGACCGTTGATAGACCTTATAACGTGTTCGGATGTTATAAATGGTGTCAAGTTATCTACTTTGAAGGAAAAGTATGGACTTCCTGGTACAAAGAGTAAGCAATGAGCAACGGTCACAAAAAAGAAAGTTTGGTTTACTGTTCTACCTGGAACAATTGGAACCTCAAGCTGATTTGTATTCCATGCCATAGTCACAGACATATCATCATACTTTGATACACGTCTTACATAACATTAATTACACCCAACAAACTTAAATAATTGACAGGCTTACCTCACAGGAGATCCCGAAAGTTGTTGAAAAAAGACTCTAAAATCTTCACCAAATGCCATCCCAGCAACATTGCTTGCTCCGAACAGAGAGGGCATAGTTATGGCCACACCATTACTCCTCATACTAAAGCACACTAGTGAGTAACAACGGAAATTTAAATACTCCGCGATTTACAAAAAAAGCGTAGTATCACGTGATGCCAAAAAAAGGTGTTTTGTTAGCAATGGCGCTAGTTCGTTTTTTAAAAGTTACTGAAACGTACTTGACTAGATACGGTAATGCTGGTACCATGCCTTGACCAACAACACCAGCTCCATTGGCTAGTACTGCGTTTGTCCAAAAAGCATTCGTTGGGTATGGAGTGTTGAAGTTGCCCAAAATGTCTGTTGGTTGAAGTGGGTGCGTAACCTATTTTTGAGCTAAGTATATTTATTTTGGAAAGGGCTCTATCATATTACGCCCTTTGGCGGCCAACCACTACGAGTATAGCTTTGTAAAGATGCGTACCGATGCGAATACAGGCCGCTTAGTAGAAAATGGTGCGAGGGAAAACACCGAGGCTACAAACAATAAAGCGAGTATGACTTCAAGCTTCCTACCCATTTTATACTTGTTGGGTACGAGAAATATGCTAACCAACAACAATACTAAAGACTTAAAGTACCTAACTTAAGGTAATGTGCTAGCGAAAGAACTAGCAATTTGATGTAGAAAGCGAGACCTTTTTTTCATACCAACGCTTCCTCAACCAACATGCTTACTACTAGGGTATAAGTACAGCGCAAAGACACAACACATGTGAACGTTTGGCAACAACCCACGGCCAAACTATTTGTCCTTGAACAAAGCAGTCGCTATTAACATCAAGGTTTGTAAATACGAAGTGTTTATTTTTATGCGTACAAAAAGAATCTTTTTGTGAAACACCGCAAGGTGCAATTTTTTCACAAAGGTGCAATCTTTGTGACATTTTATTTAAAAACACTCAAGTCATGATTGGGTGCTATTATATTTATAACACTGTACACCCTTACATCAGTCGTTTTCATTGTCTAACCAATATCACGCGATAGCGCACAACAATATAACTGCGGGTTTGACACGTCTGACACACAGAACTTGCCGAGGTAAGCTGTATGTGAGCAGGCATCAAAAGGGGAAAAAGCTCACGAATCCCATCTCAAACCCACGTGATTAAAAACCCACACGTGGTGACCTCCAGATCCGCGTTGAGCTCACGACTGGTTCAATTAACTTACAATTTTTGGTTATCTTTCAAAGTGGTCAAATCAGAGGCGCAAGTACATCATCGGCAGTGACAGTGATTCTCATGCATGACGTTGTTCTGTGTCTGATTAGCATAAAATTACTTTGTAAACATTCACTATTCATCCCTCAAAATTGTCGAGTCAGGTCAAGTTAACGCTTCAGTTTTTTTTTTTTACTTTTCTCAAAAAGGAAACCCAGCAACAGACTTTATCTGTTTCATTTTTTTTTTCAAAATTGTAGTACAACGCCCTACGGTCTCATTGCACATGTTTTTTTTTGAAAGTTGTTTTGTTGAGTAAGGAATAGTTACAGATTTATGTCAAACTCTGGTGCAGGAACGCTATTTGTCCCATTTACGTCGCGCTCGTAACAAACAGTACGTTGTACATGTTTACCAGGTATCAGCTCTGTTGAGAGCGGTTTTGCATGACGCCTTTCCACGTGGTAAAAAAAATTACTATATTAAGAAAACCAGACCGTTAACTTGACCTGACTCGACAATCGCTGCCCGCCTCAGCGATGGTGTGGCAATACTGTTACTACTTCCTTTAGTTTTATGACATCCGTTTGCATAGAATAAATATATTGAACTCTATCATATTTAGCAAGGTACTGGCGCTCCATCTTTAAATACGACTTAACACGTGATTAAAAAAAACCTAAAAAGGCCTACCAACTAGTCATGAAAAAACAACGTAGGACCGCTGAAGATACTGTACGCGAAAACAACGCTCCTCCTGAGGTTTGGTCGCTTATTTTCGAGAAACTGCTTGTTACCTTCAAATATGATGATTACATGCACTTGGCAAACGCTAGCATTGTTTGTACGGCGTTTTACAACAATATTAAGTCAAATACAAGGATTTGGCGATTATTTCTACAAAACCAGTTCCCAGGAGAATACTGGCTTCTTAAAGACCCGTCAAACAAATCATCCCATCACTTGTCATCACCCATAATAGAAAAAATTCTAGGATCCAATCAACAAGATTCTGACGCCATTACAGACTGCCAAACTATT
Source organism: Trichosphaerium sp. ATCC 40318 (assembly GCA_038496445.1). Lineage (NCBI taxonomy): Eukaryota > Discosea > Flabellinia > Trichosidae > Trichosphaerium > Trichosphaerium sp. ATCC 40318. The sequence goes on along the minus strand of JALMLS010000598.1, from coordinate 58,126 downwards.
AGGAAATGCGCAATACTTCATCTCCAAATATCGTGGATACTTAAAGACTTTGTACATACGTATTACACTCCTATCATGCGTTTCTCATACATCGATAATACAAACCTCTCAAAGTACGGTGGAAACCCTTTCACCACTGTAAAGTACCCGCTTCCTCACTGTGAGCACTGTAAGACACCTCTCATGCTGCTCGTTCAAATGAAAAGAGAAGACGTTCCTAAAAGGTTCAAGGGACTTTTTAAAGGCCTTGTTCAGCTATTTCTATGCTACACTTGTAATAGAAACTTTGCTAGAGAAATACCTGAGGAAGATTGTGTAGATGGAGCAATTTTAAATCTGAACAAGTCACTTGATAAGCGTGAGGTATGTTCAAAAAATACGAAAAAATTGAGAACACGTTTTTTTTTTGATTGGTTTTTTAACTCGATGGTATAGGTGCATGAGGATTTGAACTTATTTGTCCCTTTGATTATAAAGGGTTGGGATATTAATTTGGAATTTCCTGTAGGATTCATCGAAATGTTTGAAAAATGGAGAGAACAATCAAAAAAGAAAGTCGAACTTTTGGTTTATATTTTAGAAAGTGAAGAAAAATTACAAGAATTTATCGCCAATAAGCTACTTCGAGCCATTGCTTTTTTGTATCGTATTCGAGATTATGACAGCGAAAAATTAGAACAACATTATGCATGTGGCACAGAAATATTACCTTGCTATTCTGGTGATAAGTTAGGAGGTTTCACTGCATGGGCTCGTTCTGGAGCTGGTGAGGATGATTGGTTTATTGATGGGCTTCAAATGTGTAGTGAGGGTTGTGTACCTTTTATTCTTGGAGATCTGGATACATTTGTCTTTGAATGGGGATACACAGAAGGAAAATTTGGCTATGACTTTAATCGTGTGTAGCCATTGTAATGCACTAAGCCCCATTGGCAAATGTTTCTTTTCTCGCACCAATTCTACCATCACTCAGTATGTTGTACATTAGACTGTGCTGCGGAAAGAAAAAAAACGTATTAAAGGTTCCTAAACAAGCTAAGACTCAAACTTTATTCATGAATAAGCAGCTAACAAACTATTACCCCATCAGGCGCCTGCTTATACTCTTAAAGTTGCGTACTGCCAAATTTTGAATTTCGAAGTGGTTCTTTTTTAGTGAATAGCTGTCCGTCTATTATATCTGCAGCTAGCGTGTATGCAACAACAGAAGACCGACCAGCTGTGATTTTGGAAGTATACACAGCTATGCGATAAGTTTTCTGGCACACAAGTTAACAAAATATATTGTTCAGTTGATTCGTATCATTTTAGTCAAGTCACGTGGTACAGATATCAGGAAGTTTTGCTTACAGCTACGCCAAAAGGCAGTCAAGACCACTTCCCTACACAAAAGCAAAATTTTCTCCTGAGTTCTAACATGAGGTAGCGTCTGTAGTCATCTGTCTGTACAAAGTCAACGATGGCAGTTAAAACAAAATGTTGATATTTCAAAGTTATCAGGCCAAGTTATCCAAGCTTTACCCAATCCTTCTACAGCTTCTTTTGTTATCTTTGTGCCGGACTGAATATGAGTAGCTTTCAGTGATTTCATGTGTTTCAAACAATCATCTGTAATCTGGTACTGATTGTACTTAGTCCACCAGTATCTTACCTTGAGTTGGGTCTTCGCGAATATTACTTGAATGACATAACTACGAACTTCCCTGGGCTGTTACCATCAAGGTTTCCAATCAGCTAAACATGTGGGAACAAACACCTACAATTTAGTTTCAAATTACACGTGCAAAGAATTCTCTGACAAATGAATAACAAAACAGTGCTATTGTCTATTGTCTCTGTTTTCCAAACTTTTAACATGATAACATGGCTTTTAAATTTTTATTTTGACAAAACTTTTTGTGGATAATTTTTTTTTGGTTCTGACTTTCTTTTTTACCTTCGATAAAGAAGTTATCACTGAACTAATTCCTTTACATTCTTAACACTCCTTGGCTCCTGTGCTAGACTTAAATTGTATAATGTACGCGCCATATCAGGATCTTCAAATCTTTGTAGATTTTTGAGGTAGTTATAAACCTTTTCGACTTTTTGGATAGGAAATTCTGATAATTGAAAGTTAAGAGCATCACGAATTGTGTAGAAGATTCGACGCTGCTTGTTGTAGTAAATAAATTGTTTATCCCTTTCTTCAACAGCTTCTTCGATAAGCACCAAATCACGGAGATAAATACCACTAGAAGGAAGTGTAAGAGGCACGAACAGCAGAGAAAAAAAGGAAAAATGCGGACTGGAGTTCTGGACGTACATATACGGGATAGCTGGTGGTGATATTTTCTTTATGTGATTCCTATATACAGTATACGCTGCATCTGCAGCCATCAACGCTTTTAATTTATCGTGTTTCTAAAGCAAGTCAAAAACGAAAACAAAAAGAATAAACAAAGATCTAACCTCTTTGATGCCTGGGTTACTGTACACTGCAGCCCATGTGAATTTAAGTCGACCCAACGCTGTATCTTGAAGAGCGGCTGTAAGTGCCATCAGTGTGTGAAAGTTATTTAGCTTCATGAGAGCCTAGAAACAATGAGTAAGCACGGTATATAACAAAAACCAATACGCACAAATCCAATTTCTATAAACTTTATGACCATCTTAACACGCATTCTTAGCTTCTTTACACTTACAATCTCCCAAACAATCCACTTTGTTACTAAATTAAAACGATCGATCATCTTCCTAAACAAGAAAATGACTCTTCAACATCAAGAACAAAGAAGGAAGAAACAAGAAAAACAAAACATAAAGTCGCCGCCTTTCAATACATAAAGTCCAACTACGCCGCTGTAAACGAGCCTTGTTGAAGTTTATGACTATTTACGTTCGAAATAATATCTTTTCAAACTTGTAGGTTCGTACCTGATATTAGGTGCTTTATGATAGTTCTTCTTTTTGGTCCAACTTTGTCCAAAGAACTCTGTGTTATGTAGGTGTTTGTATAATCCAAATTCGATGATAGTTAGTTGCTCAGCAACAATCAATGGCGTAGCAGTCTTATCAGCAATACTAGCAATCTATATTTAAAGAAACCAAGTCAATAACCGCCGAATTAAGAGCAAGAACTTGATATTATAGTAACCAAAAGAAAAGACTTTCAAGCCATTTTTTTACCTTGAGGTTTGTGTTTGTCTCATCTTTTTCTTCTTCAACATTTGTAACACCCAATTGTGTTTCAAAAAATAGCTTCGCCTAAAAAACGAGAGATAAGTAAGCCGAAGACACTTTCAAAAACAGAAATTCTTCTGAGTTGTGTTTTTCACATACCGCCCTGTCGATTACAGTATGAATAATACTGCTAACACTTTTCACAGCCTTATGGCGTTTTAAGTAAAACCCAACCTTTAAGAATCCAAATACTTCCTTCTCGAAATTCTTAACAGCGCTGGAAAAAAAAATCAGTACGCACAAGAAAAAAAAACACGTGAACAATTTTCTTTATCCACATAAAAATAAAAATAAACGCCGATCATCACCGCAAGGCAAGTATCTTAAATATGGAAGGCGTAGAATGGTATCAAAGCAGAAAGATATTCAACACAAAAAACAAAACAGGAATTAATCGTACGTTTCATCACACAACAACCTCCTCATAATACCAGCAACACGCACTTGTATTGGTGTAACATATTTGACGATATACTGGTGTTTCTCATCCCCAGACATAGTGTCTGGTATAGGTACATCAAACCTAGGTAAAACGTGAGCTACTCAAAAAAAACAAGCTAAAAAACAAATACCTTTCAAGCAATTTAAGAAAGACCTTCTGTGTTGTAGTGAATACTTTGTATCTCATAATAAAAGCGTCTATATCCATCTCATCTACGCTAGTATTAATGCGTATATTCAACCGTCATTACATACCTGGTATCTTAACGTGAGGCGTCATTTGAGTAACAAGTAGATTTAAAGATATTTTTCCGGCCCAGCCATCTTCTAACTCATAAGAGTACTTCGTTGGATCTCCAATATCCGTCCATAAAGGTATAAGCTCTTTTTCATTATCTCCAAATAATTGATCGTAATGGTAGTCATACCTAAGCAGACAGAACATTAAACAACAATCAAAAAATAGCGTATTTGAGTAATTAATTACCATTTGTTAAATAAACCTGATTCTTCGATTATAGTTTTCCATTTTGGACAAACAACAGATACAATAAACAACGCATCCAAGTCCAAATTATCAAGTATCCTAGAATAAATTAAACTCGCTATGAGCTTGAGTAATTCAAAAACTTTTAATCTCAAAAATACTAAACACGTTGAACCTCGTTGAACACGATCGCTGGCGAGGCAGTAACAACGTCATAAAAAAAATAATAATAGCGCTAGTACGTACTTTACAATAACCTTACTCTCAAGCTGTGAGTAAGACATATTCTTCGGCAAACCATCCTAAACAGTAAAATCAATAAAAATTAGGAATATAATTTTTAATCTAAATCGCGTTACAGCCACAGAAAACCAAAGAAAAACATAATGTATACAATATAAAATAAAAAAAACAAACTACAATCGAGAAATTTAAAACAAAACGTGAAAATCAGAACAAAGCTTTTTTCAGGGTTCTATAATGAAAAAAACACATGCACGTTTATAAATAATAGCATTACACCTCGATGAATACTGTAGATGTTGATGAAGTAGCTTATGACGATTCTTATCTCGCTTTAGAGATGTTTCATCAGGTAGAGTTTTTGATCTCTTACGAGGCTTTTGCTTTTTCTTTTTCTTCATCACGTGCGTTGTTGATGTTGCGATGAAAAAAGAAAAAAAAAAACTGAAAAAAATTTCAACAAAAAAATAGAAAAGACGTGAACTGTTGTAGTTCGAGAGGACCCTGGTAGCATTGAAACTGTGTGACGCACAAAATTAATGATTGTTTTGGATGATGAACGTAATAGAAAGGTGTAATGTAAGCGAATAAGGAAGAAAAACAAAGACAAAAAAAAATATCTTTCTGAATCGCGTGACCCGGTTAAATAATTAATGCTTTGGAAAAACCTTGTTTTGGGCGCAAATTGTTGTTGAGTGGCTGTAACGTTTTTTTTTTTTTGATTTTGTTTTTGCTGTACCAGTTTTGGTAGAAATGGGTCCATCTGCTCGCCTGCACCATCGCCAAACTGAAATTCATCGTCTGGCGTTGCTTCATGCCAAGCTTCAAATGAATCAGCTACAGCTTGTTCATATTGTAATTCTTTTAGCTCCTAAAATTCTAGTTTAATGCCCTTGATCCCTCAAATTCGTTCTTTGGTGGGTTTTTTACACCAAAAGTAATAAATACCAATAATGTATTTTTTATTGCTGGTGTACCTCTGCGGCTTCTGTGAAGTTTTCAATGTAAGTTAGAAGTGTTGCCCAGTGTTTTTCGTCTTCAGCATCGTGTGTTTGTCTGTGGCCTTTCCCTGTAACCCAAGGATATAACCGAGGTATCTTAGACTTAGTTTTCTTCTTTTTTTGCCTATCTTTCGTTTTCTTTTTACCACTAGCAACGTCTTGTTCGTTAACTGCGTCACCGCGCATTACTGAAGCGGTTTTTATTTGCTCATCAGTGAAGCGATCTTTACCCCACAGAACCTCCAGTGTACCATCTGGTGTCCGTGTAGTAGCGGCCATTGTTAATGGTAACAGTTTTGACCAAAATAATACAAATATTCAAAACAAGCCAAATCAAACACAGTTATTTAAAAACACAGCCAACAACACAGCAACTAGCTCGCGTGCTATTATCTGCCATTCAGAGGTACAACGAATATAGTCACCCCAAAAAGAAAGAGCTGTACTGCTCTCCCTTTCTAGGCCACTCAGTACAGTTTGTAAAATTGTGGTGTTGTTTATTGTACATACAGTTACTACTTTGAGTTGAGAATACGCATCTTGTTGTTGCGTGTAGGTTTTTCCGTGTCGATAAGCATTTTCTAGAGCAAAGCGTTAATAAAACGAACACAGTACATTGTATGTAACTAATAAAACGTACGTCTGGTCTTTTCTGGCGTGTGGTACCAACCTTTGGAAGAGATTCTCTGTTGATTGCATTTTTTCCAATAATGGAGTGTGCTTGGCCAAGTTCTCTTTGTTTGCCTTTGTATTCTGTTTCGTTCTTCTTACCAATCTCAACAATGCTATTTTAATGCGTGAGTAATGTTTTAGGAGAGTTTTAGGAGCTTCTGAAGCGTACGTTCTATTAATATGCTCAATTTTCCTTGCGTGTTCGATTTCTTTGACCTACAAGTAACGTTAGAGGGCGCTCGCGAAGGTTAAAAACTTTTGAAAAATTCGTATGTCATTTATTGCCGTTCGTAAAGGGTTTGTAGGCATTGTGGTAAATTCCATGGTGGGCTGTTTATAATTTGGCGTACCTTCTTCATGATCCTAACCGTTCTGCGCATTGTATTTCTGTTATATTTCATAGGCCTATTACGGCGCTTGGCAAATAATTGTGACTCGTCCTGGGCGCGTTTAGACGATTTTATAGATGTAACAAGCGTACTTTTATCATGTCTTTTCCCATTTTTGCTCTGTATGCCTTGGTCCATCGTTTTTTGAGTGGGTCAGACTTTTGGTGGTAGAATTTACGGCAACGTGAGGCACAAAAGCGAATTACCTACAAAAGAGTTACATTAAGCTTATATGACGAATGGGGTAACTACAGCGCAAAAACGTTTGTGAGAAAATCTAGTGAAGCAAAAAAATTGAGAAATTGCAATGTATTAACACCGCAACTACAAGTAAACAAAGGGCAACGTACTTGGCAATCATTTCGCACAAATACAATACCATGTCCAGGGTAGACAGGTTTACCACAATACCAGCAATATTCAATACGCATTCTGTTATGTGGTTATGCTGTAGTTGTAAAACGAACACGAGAACCAAAAAGACTTTCCCGCAAAACAAATTCAAAAAACCTCTTTACTTGAAGCAGCAGGTTGATAGTTACTCATTTTGTTCATTTTTTGCTGATCTATTGAAGACTACGGCTGAATGACGCACAATCGTCATTTTACCTAATAACTGCAGCAAATTCACGCGACATGAGTTGCAACATGCAGCAGGCTAAGTATTAACGTTGTAGCAATTTGTATGGCTCAAAACAAAGTGCGATTTCTGGTACTGAAAGCCTGTGGAAGATCAAATGGCGAATGTGCTGCCTACTGACACCATCAGCTTTCGATTTCGCCCGCACGAGTCCACAAAGTCCTCATTACAAGACTCCTCAGCGGTAAACTCGAACACTCGAGGAGTTTTTGTCACATTACAAAAAAACTTTTTTCATTAAATCACTCCACTACGCGCCAATCAACGTAAGGACGTTTGAGGAGTTTTTTTTTGATTACTCGCAAAAAAACTGCGAGTTCGTTTCATAAACGAACCGTGAAGTAAAGCGCGCAATTGTGAATCTGATGGCGACATTAGTGACAACGCTTCAATGCGCAGTTGTTAGGAGTTTATTAAAGCCTGTAATATTCTACGTGCCCTTCAGAGAATGCTATCTTATTTTCGTTGGTAAGCGAGTTTCTGTTCGCGTGAATTTTTAGTGAAATTTTTATCAAAAATTCAAAACTCACTGAAGCAATACAACACCGCTTTCATCTAAATAAACTAAAAATGCCACCCCAAACAACGAACAGCACTTCTCCTTTGACCAGTACATCTCCTATGTATCATGAACTCGACGCAGCGCTCAATTACTTGAGTAAACGGCTAAGAGAGGATGTATCTGAGCGAGAGCAGAAAGAATTACGGGCATTCTTACTAAAGATACTTACCAACAGATTTGAGGGCCACTGGTACCCTATGAACCCTTCTAAAGGCAACGGTTACAGGTTCGTACCATGAATTCTGTTTACATAATGATCACTTTTTTGTGTTGAACTATTCACCTATTTCGCTTAAATTTACTATTAAAACATAAACGACCCTAAATCCACAGCCGTATTTACTCTCGCAGAAAAGGAATTTTCAAACTTTTAGCTTTTTAAAAGCATTGAGTTGGATTACCCCGAAACCTTTTTAATACAGCTATTTCACTAACTAAACTCAAAACAAGCAACTTTTTTACTCCGTCAGTTCACTCTTTTTGTTTTTTTCAATCAACACAAAAAAACTGTTTAAAAATCGTTTTCTATCAAATAAACGATCATTAATAATCTATCTAGATCAATCATGTACAACGGCGACAAGATTGATAAAGTTTTGCGCGATGCAGCTGAACAAGCACGTATACCTAACGGCCTCACTCATAAACTGGTACGTCCACTAACGCTTATATCAAAAAAAGCTATTAAAACCCTTAAAACTCCTTTTGAACTGTTTTTTTCGGATAGCTTCTAAAATTAAAAAAAAAGGTATTACGCTATCATCATTATTTTTCTCCTTATAAACTGCACCAGTTAAAAAAAAACTCTACACGTTTTACGCACAAAAATAACACGTATTACTACACAACCAGAATATCAGAAAGCCAAAAATTATTTTACTGCGATTGTATCCCAAAAAAAGATACTTTTCTTTAGTTAACGCTAAAACATACGTTACACTATTTTATAACTTTTTGAAAGTGCCCGTATGCGTATAAATCGCGAAACGGTTTTTTTTTTTTTGTTTTTGTTTGGAAGTTTTTCTGGCTTTGTGACAAAAATAATTTGTTATCAGTAGTTATAACGCGTAGAATACTATATTTATTATAGTTACAAAGCGTTTACTATTAAATTCCTTTTGTCACAACAACAGAAAAAATAGTTTTACAAAAAAAACCGCTTAGTAAAGTTTTTTTCTTCTTTCTTCAACCAAAGACATGTACTTACGTTTATATCAACAGGGCGAAGACAATTTTGTACTATGGATTGACCCTGGATGTGTAAGCGTTAAATACACCAGTGGAGAGCACAAACACCACATACACACGCTATACCAGAAGCCTTTCGCTACAAGCGCGTCTAAGAAGTCTGCTCCTATGAAAACAAAAGCTAAGACAATTGTACATAAGCCTTACTCCACCTACGGCGTTTGGACGCCTCCTAAAAGCCAAACAAACAATTTTTATGGAGGAGAAGGAAAAAGGCCAAGCGGCGGTAACAACTTTTCTAAAAGTCCGTCAAAGAGCCTGAGCGCAACAGCACAAGCTTTTTATCCTTCTTCAAATGGTCAAACATCACCTTCATATGGTGTTGCTTCTTGTGCGACTGATGCAAGATCAGTTGACGAGATTATGTATAATACAGCTCCATTCTATAGGAATGATGCCATGCATCACCAAACAATGTTATATAATGTAAGAATGTAAAATAACAAATATGTACAAATGTATTTAAACTCATATCACAAATTGCCTTGTTTTTTTTTATTGCTTCATCGTAGCGATCACAAGTAAGTTGGGTTTGTTACACTTTTTCGAGTGATTAAGTTAGGTTACTATTTCAACAAGTGGACAACTGATTATTTGACTTGTGCAGTTCGCCAAATACAAAGTACATAACATAAATTTCACTAAGCATTTAACCATCATGTAAAAATCGCTTGGTGCCACGTGATGTAAAAATAACCTAACAAAAAGATCCAGTGGCTTTACTTTGTGTTAAAACAAAACCTGACTCTCTTTTAGAAAACTGGCTTTGCCAGTACGAAGACTATCCTATTTTATTGCATTAAACAAAGAGAAAGATGACAAACTCACGTTTCATCAAAGAAAAGGGTCCGCTAGCCTATTTTCGCGTCGTTCGTTGTAGTTATACTGAAAAGCTCCAATAGAGCTGCAGCTGCTCGTCTTCGTTATGTCTTAGCGCCTCAGTGGCACCAGAGTTGATTTTAACGCCAGCAAAGCGAAAACTGTTTCTATTGCATTAGTCGAAATCCAAACTATTGAGCAGCTGGAGTATTACTCGCCCAAGCTTCTACCAGAATTCAGTAACGTTGACCAGAATAAAAGGTCTGGAATTCCAGAACCCTAAGAGTACAATGTTCTTCATAGTATGACTTACTTTTGCGATAACACAATTTTCAATGTCAGTTTCAATAGACCACTTGGAAGGCACGCAAGTTTGGATACCACTCTCGTTTCACCTTTTACAATCGTGATTATTTTGCTGCATCTGTCAATTGCACTGTGCTCTCTTGTGATTGACTATAAGAAGCTCAATCAGTCAAGTAAGATGGATAATGATTGAATTGATTGAAAGTTGAGGATAGAATTGTAAAGATGCCATGTTGCCTTGTGATGGTAAAGCATTACTAGTTGGATCGTCCAAAGGAACATTGATTGATTTAGGCATTGAAAATTTACGTAAATTTGTTACAACAAACCCACACTTTGTAATCTGTCGCTTGCAACCAAAAACGCAGAAAGAAAAAAAAGAATAAGAATAAGAAAATTACACAACAGAACGTGACTGTTAACTTGTAGCACTTTTAACTCAAAATATTTAACCTTTTTTTTTTAGACATATGGTCAGTGTGACGTTTGTTGGTTGTGACAGTTGTCAGTAGTAATGGACGAAGCATTGTTGGTTCATTAACTAATTTTTTTATTTATTGCAAAGTTGTTAAAAGGTATCAAACGGTGAAGGCGGATTTTTGACATCTATTCTTTTGATAATTTCCCCACGGCTGTAGACAAGCTCTTCTATTAATTTACCACTCACATATTTCAAGCAAGTACCATGTAACTGTCCTGAAACATAGAAGCAATCAGTCTTACGAATTTTGTCTTCATGATACCAAGTCTTCCATCTTCCTTCACGCTTTCCTTCCTTCATTATACCTTCACATAGCAATCGACCTTTTATATCACGCCTTTTGTAAGGGCCATCGCGGTTACCATCTTTGTAGTAGCACTGTACATGTGTAGCATAACTATGTCCATGATAAAGATTAAATTCTCCATGTAGTTTGCCTTTCCGAAACACAGCCCACATGTATATATATCCATTTGCTCTCCACTTTTTACACTCTCCATCTTTCATGCCGTGTTTATAGTTGTATTCATACTTCTTTTTTCCATGTCTATACCAGGCCTTATACTTTCCATGTTTTAATCCATGTTTATAAACTGCAACATACCTTTTTCCATTGTTGTACATTCTCTTGTATTTTCCTTCTATCTTACCTTCATGGTAGTTACATTCTGCAATCGAGCAACCATTACTGTGCCACATGCTATAAGTACCATGACGTAAACCATTCTTGAAGTGTGTTTGATGCCAAATCTGACCGTTTTTGTAATAAAATGTTATTCTTTGAATCTTATCATAATTGTATGTTTTAACAAACAGTAGTACGCCATTTCTCCATTGTTTATAGTCGCCCTCCTTCTTACCATCTTTATAAATGCAAAAACTATGGCGCTGACCTTTTTTATTCCATTGTTTGTATCTCCCTTCTTTTTTGTTGTTTTTGTAAAAACATTGTTTTCTTATCTGTCCTCTTCTGTTCCATTCGATGTATTCTCCTTCTCTACTACCATGATTGAACCTTTGGACGCCTATTAACCGACCCTTTTTACGTTTTACCCACTTGCCATGCTTTTTAAGGTTCTCATCAAATCTAGTTGTTGATGCAGTAGCTCTGGATAGTAAAGGCCATTTTTCGTAGATTTCTTGACCCATATCCATCAAATAGTAGTGAAGTTCGATGGGCAGTTGTATTATATTCATTGTATTATGAACTGCGGTGTACAACAACCGGTCCGAGGAGATGTGAGTACTTAAAGATGTACATACTTCCCTTAAAGTAAGGAAGATCCGTGAATTTTATCCGAAATAAAAAAGAAGAATTGTGTTTCACCAATGCTAAGATATCAAATATCTATGCGTCTTAGAGATATACTCGTAAACTGCCAACAAGCGTCAGCAGACGCTCCGTTGGTAATCCGCTACCTGTTGATTGTCGTTTAAGCAACGAGAATCAAGTAGCAATTGTGAGGAAGATATGCTATCCAAGGGGCGTTCTAAACGCTTGCTTTAGTTTTGTTGTCGCATATTATTAGCCACTACGCCAAAAGCGTATTAACGCACTCACTGTCGGAGCGCGGTGGAACCTTATACCACATTGTAACCTGCGATGCTCCAAAATTGCGCTTTCGTTTAAGTCTTACACATTTTCAACATTTTTTGATTAACAACAAAGATAAATGTACAAGAAGCTTGAAGGGAAGATTTTTCTTTTCTTCCTTGTAACAACAATAATGGCTCTTGAGCCATTTTCAACAAAGAAACCAGTATTTACATCTGTACGTATTAATTACTTACATTTTGAATATCGCCCAGATATTTCCGGCGCAAGGCGATGAGGTTTTGCCAAATAACAATAAATTTATCCTCAAAAAATAGGTTACGCATCCACTTCAACCAACAGACATTCTGAGCGACTTTAATACGCCATACCCGACAAATACCTTTTGGACAAACGTAGCGCTAGCTAATGGAGCTGGTGTTATTGGTGAAGAAATGATACCAGCCTTACCTTACATGGCAAAGTAAGTGCAAATTTCAATATGGTCATGAAAAAAAAAGAAAACTTGCTTGTGCCAACAACCCCTTCAGAAAAACTTTTCAATATCACGTGTTCTTTTGCCTTTTAGAATTTTAAAGGGGTTAATCACGTGGGACGAAATTTCTGTTTGTCGTTAAATTATTGTTTAGGATGAGGAACAATGGCGTAGTATTGTGTATGCCGTCTCTTTTCTCGGCGAGCAATTATGCTGCGATGCCTTTTGAAGAAGACTTTGAAGTATTTTTTCAAGAACTTTCGGGATCTCCTGTGAGGTAAGCCTGTAAATTATTTAAGCTTGTTGGGTGTAATTAATGTTATTAAGACGTGTATCAAAGTATGACGATATGTCTGTGACTATGACATGGAATACAAATCAGCTTGAGGTTCCAATTGTTCCAGGTAGAAAAGTAAAGCAAACTTTCTTTTTTCTGAGCTGTTCCTCATGGCTTTTTGTTTAGGCAGCCCATACTTTTCTTTCAAAGTAGATAACATGAAACCAACCATAACATCAGAACACGTTATAATATCTATCAACGGTCAATCAGCAGGACAAATCTCAGGTACACATCTCAAACAATCCTAACCTAACTTGTTTTCAAGGAGATAAATTTGTGATTGTCCTCGAAGATGGTCCAACTGGTATACTCTACACATCTTCGAGCGTATCCATAACGTGGGGATCTTCATCGATAAACTTCGATAGCTCATTCACAGGAGTTATACGCCTGGCAAACAGTGCGATTGGCGAGTCAGAACTTGATAAGTACAGAGACGCTTTGGTTGTTGGAGGAACAGCAGAGTACGCATTTCGTGTATCTTCATACTTTCTCGTACTTACGTTTTTCTTTGTAGTATCGTATTTGGTCAAGGCAATAATGCCAATCTTGAAATTACATGGCAAACTGAAGGTCAAGGACAGTTGTTGATGATGGCTTTACCACATCATCAAGATTTATTTTCGAAAACTGACTTTCGAAGTTTTGCTTCAAGCGCAAATATTAGGACCTTAAAGGTAACTGAGCACATTCCTATACATCATTTTGTGTTAAATTAAATTGTCTATCGCCCTCTAATCAACATGAATAGGGTACAATGACAGGAAGAGTTGGAACAAACTGGGTTCTTGTCGAAAGCCTTCCTGAACTCAGATGGGAGTCGACAAACCCTATCGACTCTGACAAGCTAGAGACACTTCGTTCTGCCCTCATTGAAGACAACACAACCCCAATTATATCTCCAACCGTACGTATCTCCGAAAGAAAGCAAACCAGTTCCATTCAACCAAAACTAACGGATTGTAATAACATTTTTTTTCTATTTTTAGGACCCTTACGGATTTGGAAAGAAAGTCTCCCGTCAAGCACGGCTAGTACTTATAGCTGATCAATTAGGCGAAAGCGAGATAAGTGGATCACTTTTGGATCATTTAAAGACTATTATAACTCCATGGCTTGAAGGTTTGTCGAGACTTTCACTGAACAAAACAGTTGCTCGGCGAGAAATACTTACGCTGCGTTAGGTGATAACACTAACCCGCTGTTGTATGATTCTACATGGGGTGGTGTAGTTAGTACTAATGGATTAGAAAATCAAGGGCAAGATTTTGGACAGGGCTACTACAACGATCATCGTAAGGCAGATAAAATAGCATTACACCCACTTATTGTGCTTGATAGATTTCCACTATGGATATTTCCTCTATGCTCTTGCAGTGATTGGTAAATATGACATATCGTTTATAAACCAACACAAAGATGCTGTATTGGACTTGGCGAGAGATATAGGTACTCATAATGACACTCAGCAAGATACTTTGAATCTCACTTTTGTTTTCTACCTAGCCAATCCTTCAACTCAAGATACCTACTTTACAAAGCTTCGTCATATGGACTGGTATAATGGTCATTCGTGGGCAAGGTACCTTGACAACATTACACGTTCTATATCTCTAATACGAGAACAGCGGTATAATAGTGTTTGGTGATGCGAAGAACCAAGAAAGTACTTCAGAAGCCATAAACGGATGGTACTTCCTTCACTCGCAGTTTTATTCAAGGTTGCTAATGTACTAAAGGTATGGATTGGCGTTACTTGGTGAAGTGTTGGGTAATGACGAAATGAAGAATCTTGGAAGAATGTTGATGGCCACAGAAATTCGGTAAGTACAGACAGTCTTTGGTTGGCTTTCAGTAGCGCTGTTACTCACTTTATACAATTAGTGGCACTAAAAAGTATTGGCACATTGGTAGCAAGTCTGATATTTATCCACCTGGTTTCAACACTGGGAAATCTGTTATTGGTATTCTATGGTCAAGTAAAGTAGATTATGTTACTTGGTTCGGAGCAAATCTTGAATACATTTATGGAATACAAGTACTAACAGTCGCCTTTGGTACTTTTTTTTTTCATTAACTTTTTCTTCAAAATAGATGCTTCCTTTTACGCCTGCCACTGAACTATTTCTTGATGACACTGACTGGGTCAGTGAATCTTATGAGTATCTCAAGACCACGGTACAAACTTTTTTTTCTTTAACACGTGCGTTAATGTAATAATATCTAGAACCCAAACCAAGAATGGAAAGCGTTTATTCTATCATTTTTAGCAATCATAAATAAACCTCAAGTACGTTAAACGTGCCTACGTGTTAATTCTTTTAACAATATTAAGGCTTGGAATGAAGTACAACAACTTACTTCGTGGGATGGCGGAAACTCTAGAACCAATACATACTACTGGTACCAACAACAAAGAAAATTATAATAGAATTGTTTTCAGAAAAAAAACAAACAAAGCACATCCTCAAATCATATTTACCTTTTGAAAGTACTAAATTCTCGCTTTGAATTACTATTCACTATATTTTTAAGTTTACCAATAATCTATTTCCACTTAACTCAAGGAAGGCTACCAAACACAACTTTTTTTTCTCATATTTTTCCGAATAACGATCGTTATTTCAAGAGCTTAAATCAGTCTTTATTCTTTATGTTCTTATAAACTTAGGGTTGCAACAAGAACTAACTCAAAAACGAATGGTGGAGGTGGAGGTGGAAGCAATGACGATATGGATCCGCATGAATCAAAGTCAGAGATCATTATTGCTCTTGTTGTTTCATGTGCAATTGTTGGTCTTGTTTTGTTACTTGTAGCAATTGTAGGACTTCCATATATTAGAAAACGTAATAGGAGGAACACACATTACCTTGCTTTGTAATTATATACTTTTCAACATTGAAAACCCCAATAAAAAATGATAAGCCTAAAACGTGTTTTTTTTTTCCACTAGAAAATCACGTGTTTACAATTTCGATGGTTTACAACTGTTCCATGATTGAACACGTATTAAAACGTCAAAAGAATGAACAACTGTATTCATACTGGTGTTGCATCACTTACTCAGGAAGACAAAGGCATAGTTAACTTAAGTGTACAACATCTTAATTATCGAAGCTTTGATTCTCTTGATTATCCATTTCTTCTTTTTATTTACAAACGTCTTTAATGTTCTTTTTCCTTTCGCTTGGGACTTTTGATTTTGAATATTATATTGTATAAATAAGCCATAATAATCAGTGGTACACATAAGAAGGCTAATCGTATAATTGAGTTTTGTTGAAGCTCTGTCTTCCATAGTTCTTCAATTGCCTGTGAATGCAGTGTTAGATTTTGAAGTGTTGTCTACTGTTATACGTACAAGGAGTATTGTCGTCATTGATACATATGAAGAGAGTCCAGTAAAGTTATTTGGAATCGAGAAAAAGAGCTTGTATTCCATGAAGTTCAAGATAAATAAAACGAAGCAGATTTGCATGTTGGTGAGAATTGAAGGTCCAAAGGTTGACACAAAAGCTGTTTTTAGGGAATGAGAAGTTAGTAGTTATAAAATCAATAAAACAAGGGTACCGTGAATAATTATTATAGAAGTCTCTGCAAGAATGCCATAATTACATCCAGCGAGATGTGTCAATGTAAAGAAAAGCCCTTTTGAAAAAAAACTTGATGTGAACGCTTGAGTATACGCCATTATAAATGTTACTGTAGGCGCAGAACTTGATAAAGAAGCGTATAATACTTTAGGCCATTGTGCCTTAGATTTTTGAAGAGAATTATTACCCTAAGAAGAGTCAGAAAATGAAGTTTCTTTTAAAATAGGGAAAAAAAACTACTTACTGCAATAGCTTCGTATGCAATGCTTAGTATGCCCATACGGAATAAGGCGATACTCATTCCTATTATAATGGTATATGTCTTTGAAAACAGAGCTCTATGTTTGGTAATACATGCATTCCAATGGGAAGCGATAAATGGTACAATTAATCCGACCTACTGAGATATTAATCGAGGCGATTTAGTTTTGTGATTATTCACCTCTATAGTACTTCTTAAGCCGTTTATAGCTATTTTTCCGAGTAGTCTATATATTTGACTTGCCATACTCTCTTCTGTTTTGAATTCTTTGGTCAGTGTCTCCCAAGTTAAGAATGTTCTAAGAAAAAATGTTAAAGCAAAATTCTAGCGAACTTTGTTGATTACCCAAGCATCAAGTGAACTAACGACACTATAACTACTAATTTTGCTGCATTAATATTAAACACTCGTTTATCTGCCCAATGGTATAATGCATATACCAAAGCGAAGAGTCTAACAATCACAAGCAGAATAACTTTGAAATTATCAAAAGCTGATATTTGTCCTCTACAGCACATCTTTAGTTGTCGATTTACTAAACTATCTCAGGCACTACAACTTACCTTGTATTTTTGTGGTTGCGCTTCCATACTTGGGGAATATATAACGACTTTGCAATCTGTGTAACATTCTGACCAGTCACCTTATGAAAGTATTTGTTAGTAAAAAACACCAAACAACTTTCTTGTATTACCTCCACTTTTAGTTGAACTTTACTATCGTTGAACACTCTGGTTGTATTAAATACAAATGACCAGTCTATTCTATTAGGTTTTTTACTTTGCTTTACAGAAACTTGCTTAATACTGCCTATTGTTGGAAGAAAATGTTCAATTTCCTTAACAGCTACCATTCCAGCTTCTTTTTCGCTCAGAGAAATATCTTCTTGTGACTCTGGTATTTTGTGTACAAACCCCAATACTTTGCCATCACCCACGTGTAATTTCCAACTCTGTGATTATGTAAGTAAACTAAACTTTAAGTACTTGTTCACCTTGGCACGCTTAACAACGTTTGGCTCATTAACATCAAACTTTGCAAATCTTATAGTCCAATGAGGCGGAGATATCTCCTTCACACGTGATAAATATTGCTTGATCTTATCACTTGAGGAAGATGAATCCCATAGATATACGTGCTTGCTTGTAGAAAAGTTTTCAGTGTCAATTGAAGCAATTTTTGTGTAATTATCTGAGTCGTATTTTTGCACAAAAGCTGTTGCTAGCTACAAAAGTATTAAATCACTGCTGGCTTATGTGTCTCCTAGTACCTCAATAGCTTTTTCTTTATGTTCTGGTACTATATTGGGATATTGTGCGTTTTGAATGTATAGCGGATAAAGCCATAGGCACAAACCAATGAGAATAAGGATAACAACATGTATTGGCTTTAGGTTGCAAAATGAAAATCCTCGTGACATTTGCTTTTCTCCTTTTTGTTTTTCTACTTTCTTTGACTTCTCAGGAGTTTCTACAAATGAAGAATAAAAATTAAGTATCATACCCATGGCATGTTTTTTTACGTACTGTTTTGTAGGTATAAGGGAAAAACCAACAAAGGTGAGAACAAAAACAATACAACAACATATCGCCTAGAAGAAGGACGAATTAGTTCACTTGAGTTGGTTGCTATACTCTGTCATTACCCATATCCAGGACTTATAAGTATAGGAAGACCCATCCATACAAGATCGTAAATAAAATGCAAGAGAATACCAGGAAGGAGGCCTTAACATCATCAGAAAAAAACAAGAAAAAAATGTGACATTTGTTTGGTTTTCAGGAGAGTTCCATAGACAAGGTACCGTATCCGATATAAAATAGTCCAAATGCTATCGATGGTAATATAAGTTCTACAAGTCGAGCATATGCTGGTTCTTGAGGGTAATTTGCATGAGCTGCACTAAATATAAGAGACTGAATAATCATTGCAATTGTAAAAGGAATAAACTCAAGTCTTTTTCCAACAAATCTTCTCCACAAGAGTAAGAGCCCTGAAATAGGTACAGCTCTGAATAATATTTCTTCCCATGACCCAGCTAGAAACGCCATAACAATAGCCTGAAGCCATGGTATTGGAAGAGCAACAAGGTTAGGATTGACTAACATTGAGCTTGGAAAGAACCTATGTTCTATTTTGAGCACTCACAAAAAAAAAATCCCTTACCAGCCTAATTTCTGTACCACAAAAGCAAGTTTTATCTCATAAGCAAAGAAAATAGGCAAGCCTAGTATCGGTAATACCACTATAGGAAGTAGTTTGTACGCATCAGTTTGCCCAATCCTCCAAAGCTAACAAACTGTCAACATCAATATTTTGCTTTGAACTTAACGTACTGAAACATGACTTGGAAATGCTAGTCTTGACAGCCCGTCAGCAGCTAGAATACTGAGTACCTGCATTATATTAAATACAGAAATACAGTATTACTTATGATTAAGGTTACTCCAAACATACACAAAGAGCGCCTTGTTGTACAACTTGGAATAAAATTTGAGTAGCCCATTCTGCTAAATAAACATTTTTCTGAAGCGCTGTGTCATACTTCATCCACTGTAATGGTAGTTGGTTTACATGCACCAATAATAAAGCAATGGATATAGCTAATCACAATAAGGAAATACAGAGTGTTTAAAACTTACCGAAGCCATAAACAAGAGCACCTCTCCAGCGAGCTTCTTTTTTTCTCACAAGCATAAATGTTCCTATGTTCGCAGTGAGTTTTGGTTTCAAGTCAAACTATAGCACTTACCTATACCGGTACCAATGATAGGGTATCCTATCAGCATACAAATTGTTGCAACAAAGCTTGAGAACACTGAATAAGCGAGAAACAAGAGGGAGCTTAAAGTACATACGCAAGAACATTATTGTTTTCTCTCATTTGTTTGTATTGTCTCGTGTACGCTTCTGGTATTTTTAATGTATACACAAGACCTTAAACATCTTTCATAAGCAAGTCTTTATATCATTTATGTAAGCTAACCTGTTAATTTGTTTCCTTGAGATACACGAACACTCAATCGAAGTTTGCCATCTGAACCAATTGTGAAGTTTTTATGTTCGAACTTCATCGTAACATCCAAACGCTGGGATTTAGGTAGAATCTCATGTGATGTTTCTACTAGCTTCCATTCGTCAAAATCTACTGACCAAGGATACTGTGAGGCTTGATCCATACCTTAATGAATGTAAGGCAAAGTTGAAAACTACCACAATATTATTTGTGTTATTCATGTTCACTACGCTATCTTACCAACCGCCAGTGACTGTTGCTTCAGTTTCTCACTGTCTCCGTTTATATCTATATCGCTTTTCCAGGCCAAAGATTCTGGGAGTTGAAGCTAGTAACATAGCAAAGTGTTACATTCAAAATTAATACTCATTGGTACCAAAAAGCCTAAGGGTTTTCCACTTGGAGCAAAGTACAGGCGTGACTCATTGACATTTTGTTCCGCGAAATGCCTTAAAGAACATACTTTAGTTACATTCAGGCAATAGAAATGCCTACCGGACTTCCCAGTAGTACGGAAAAAAGACTTTTTCTGAAATAACTTTTTTTAAGTTTTCTCTTCCTGTCTCTCGCTCAATGTACAGCAGCGCTTCGCTCTCCTGAGTAACCGTTAACGGATATTTACTGTTGTATTTATTGTGTTCTTGTAGTCAGAGCAATCTCGTACTTGTTGGAATGCAGCTGAAGCTGTAAACGCATCATTATCATACTTTACTAAAAAATTGTGTTCTTGAGCAATCTACACGTGTTTTAGATAGCTTTTTGGATGGATACGCTGTGATATGTACTGAGAGTGCTTTTTTAAGGCATTCGGAACTGTCTACGCTTATATCGACGCTTAAAAACGGAAATGCTTCTTTAAAGTTTGAATAAGTGTAATAGCAGCTGTAAACGCTCAAGAGTATCAGAAAGAGCCATAGTATATACTTCGCGGAGCTAGTGCACGCCATTACTTCTCCAGAAGAGCTTAACAGTGCAAACAGAAGCATTCAAAGTCAAGCATTTTCAAATAATTTTGTTTTTTGGGCGGTGCGCCAACGCCTGCAGCGAACAGCTGTTCGTACTGATATAGCGTTGTATATTGACGAGAGGGTTGTTTTGTGAGTGCTCGTTTCGCAATTAACGGTTTGGTCTTCAAATTTTTGAACGAATTCGTTTTTTTTTAGGAAAGTGCTTTTATTTCTTCTTGAAGATTCTTTGGAACAATTATAACCAAATGATGACACGCGTGGTCGCTCTAATATTGGTTCTTACGGCTTCTTTAGCCTTTTCTGTTCACTTGGGTCGTAAAGATCATAAACATCATAATCAAGCGCCTTCTGGCTTCTTGAACAAGTATCACGATGGTAAAAATCAAGTCGGTAACTCCATACCGCTTTCTGGTGGCGTTGTGACTCTTGGTTCTTATTACATGGACGTTACTATTGGAACACCTGCACAACACTTTAACGTCTTGGTAAGAGCACTCAACTAGCGTTTCATGTTTATTTATCACTAAAACCTCACTATAGTTCGATACAGGATCAGCAAACTTAGGTATCCCTTCATCTAGGTACGTTCCACGTGCTTGACGAAACAGTTTTGACATTTAGAAGGTGTACCACGTGCGGTCAAGGAAAACCATTTTCAGAGACTTCATCGACATTCAAGACTGTTGGTATGACTTTACTTCAGCGTTGTTGGGTTTTTCTTGTTGTTTTTATAATCTAATGTCATAAAGCTTATGGAAGCTCAACATGCCAAAAATGTTCTCCAGTGGGATTCTTTGAGGTACCTTTGTTGTTTTTTGTATTGTCTAACGTTTATGTGCTTAGAGCACTAGGAAATGTGTATTTGGTGAACCTGAACGTACACTTGATGCTTCTTGTGGTTACTACATTACATACGGTGCGTTCATTTAGCGTGGTGAGATTGTTTTGACTTTTTTTTAAAGGTGGTGGCAGTTCAGCTATTTCTGGTTCTTTGGGAAGCGATACTGTCTGTATCGAAGGAATATGTGTTGCTAATCATTCTTTCATGCTTGTTGATGATTCAGTACCTGCTGGTGGCTTTTTTGATGAGCCACAAGATGGTATTATTGTACGATACAAGGGTTTTTCTTTTTCATAGAATCTTGAGTATTTATCAACTTTAGGGATTTGCTCATGAGTTTAACGCATGTAATCCAACGTGTACTACTCCTATTTACGATGACATATCAAAATCAAAGGGTTTACCAGATTTGTAAGTGGTTTTTTTTAAGTCTAAAAACGTAAGTTAACTGCTTGTTTGAATAGGTTTGGTGTCTGCTTGACGCCTTCAAATGGTGGTAGACTTGATTTGGGATACTCAAATACTTCTCGATACACTGGAGAAATGCTTTACACCAAAGTTACTATGAAGAGATGGTAGGCGTGTCATGACACCTTTAAATATATTTCAAGGTTTTTTTAATCACAGAATGTTTAGGTACAATATGCATTTGCTTGATGTCCAACTCAACAGTAAATCAATTGGTGGTACGCGCACTCGCTTCGGATACTAGACTATTTTATTTAACTAGTAAACGTGGTTGTTTATTAATCACAATTCTTTTAGTACCTTCGTACTTATACTGGACAACAAATGATGTCATTGGCGCATTTATTGACTCTGGAACTTCTGTAATTCTTCTCAATCCTTACGGTACTTTAGTTATCTTCTATTCATCTAAACGGTTTCTAACTGACATTCAAAACAATAGCATGGTCACAACTTGTTTCTGCGTTCCAGCACGATTATGCTTCTCTTCCAGGAATGTCAGGACCAAACTCTATTTTTGGATCCCAGGGAACATGTATTTCAAGCTCAACAATGGGAAACTCTTTAAAGTTGTTCCCTGACTTGGAATTTGAATTTCCTCATGAGGTACGGAGATAATACAACACCGTTTTAACAGTTGTCTAATGTCTAATAAATAGAACGGAGCTGGAACATTCAAACTTACAGTTCCACCTACAAGGTACGTACAAAAAAAGTAATTTTTGTGGAAGTCTTTCCCTGTTACAATACTTTCTTCACGTGCCTTGAACACCTTCAAGAAATTTTACCTCCAATTTATTCTTTTGTTCCAAGACGCGCCAAGTTTGTTCTGCTTTTTGAGCTAACCGAAAGGTTGTTTGAACTTTTGTTCTTTTCTTGTGCACGTGAAAAGAAAAAGCATTGCATTCTTTTTTTGTAGCTTTAGAGTCTAACCTTTTAATATTTAGCTACTGGATAGCTGTACAAGGAGAATATTGCTTTGGTGTAGGATCAGCGATAGGTGTTGGTGCTGTACTTGGGGATACATTCATGCAAAACTTTTACATTGAACACGATCGCATTAACGGAAGGGTTGGCTTTGCCAACTTAAGTAGTTGTCAATAAACACAAGAAAAAAGTTCCTCAAAAGAAGTAAATCAATGAACGTACACCACTATATCTCCATTAGTGGTAGATTGTTCCATATTAGAGACACAGTGACTTTGTACAAAGAGTGGCATAGCAATGGCCAATTGAGCAGTCGTCGTAATTATGTCAATGGTAAACTGAAAGGAGAATCCACAAAATGGCATGCTATTGGTAAAGTGAAAGAGCATTGTCATTACATGAACGAGCGAGTACAAGAAGTGCCATACTGTGACGGATTTAAGGTTTGGTTGCTTTGTTAATTGTGAACTACAAGGAGATGCAGCGTGTGTCTGCTATGTGAGTTTTATCTTGACGAACAGTGACTAAACCCAACAACCAAATAAGTAATAATGTTTCGGATAGGCAATAAAACGGCAAGAATTTAAACCAACTTTTTTTTTGAGTTTTTTCCACGTGACCCAAATACTTAATTCAAATCCAAGGGACTGATTTTAATATTATTTGCGTTTGTGAGTTGCTATGCAAGCTCTTTGGATTATAGTGGTACAATTATTGCTTCAAGGCTACGAAATCTTCTTGTACCAGCTGATATTACAACAACAAACGCTAACGCACTCAAATGGATGAAATCCTTGCTACCAAATGGGTCATGGTCTGATATAGGTACTTTTTACTAACAAAACGATTATGAGTGCCACGTGGTTCTTGTGTCACGTGATGTAAAACGTGACAACTTTTTTTTTTTTTCCAGTCGCTCTTTGATTTTTATGAAAGCCTACACGGACAAGAATTTGGAGGTATGGCTTGCGGCTGAGCATTTGAACCCAAGGCTTAGAGATATGTCTTTATCATACTATGCGCCTTCTTCGTCACTACATGGAAACACAACTTTGTTGAAGTCAGTATGTTTCAGAGTTCATTTTTTTTGCATTGTTAGTTTTTTTATTCCAACTCTCTAGATATTGCTAGCACTTGATTTTTGGCTCGATTCCGATTTACAAAACCCCAACTGGTGGTGGAATGATATTCAAATGCCTGTGGATCTTGCAATTGTCGTCAACCTCCTCCCTGAAGAACTAACTCCGGAACAAATTTCTAAATCTTCAGGCACGTGCTAGTTAGTCTTGCGTGAGCGTAACACATACTTTTAGCTGTGTTGTCAAGACGCAGAGCAAAAGGAGAAACTGGCGCAAACTATGAATGGTTATCAATGCTTAGTCTAAGTAATGGGATTCTACAAGTACAAAAAATAGATTTTTTTTAAGTTGCATTTACAACAAAGTAGAAAAATAATGATATCATCGCCTCTGCTGTAGATAATATTACAAAGGGTATATCCCAAGCTCCCTTGTCGGGTTCGGCTACTGGAGGGATAATGGTACGTTCGAAGGGCTACCAAAAAGAGCAAGGGTCTGTTTTCTGACAACAAACTCTAGGTTGACAACTCGTTTTTTCAACATGGTTTCCAATTATACACTGGTGCCTATGGAGCATACTACACGCAACAAGTAAGTTTTTTCTAAAACATACAACTAAAAATATCAAGGTATTGTTTTTCCTATACTACACGTTCAACACTACGTATGCTGTATCCAAAGAGCACTTGGATGTTTTTTCTTCATATATTTTAGATGGTCAACAATGGTGCGTTCGAAGTGAGCTACTAGTCGTTACGACTGAGACTGTAAATAGGGCTATTAACTATCCGTCTTTAACATGGGATATTGCCGTTAGAGGAAGAATGAATACAAGGCGCCAAGGTGCTGCTTGTAAATTTGCTAGCAAGTACAATTTCCCAAGATCTGATATGAAGGTTTGTGATGTATTTTGTGTGTATGATGCTAACGTGAACAATATAGTGTTTCGACCCTCAATTAGTATCTTCAGTGGCCGACTATGGGGTTAGAACTGATGAATGGATGGAGTATTCGGAGCGTTTGAACGAAGGTGGATCACCTTTAAAAGGAAACAAAATGTATTGGTTTGCTGATTTTATGGTTCACTCAAGACCAACGTACCGTACAAGGTACTCAATAATAACAAACTACAATCTTTCAATCTTACTTTAACACTTTTTTATAGCGTAAAAATGAACGCTAAAGGGCTAAAAGGCGCTGAATGCGTAAACACTGAAGGCAAGAAATCAGCTCATTTTTCTGACGGTGCAAATTATCTGTATATAAGTGGTAATGATTATGTTGATATCTTCCCTACATGGGACTGGGATAAAATACCAGGTGTAACAGCTAAAACAAATGGGATACCACTAGGCACGTGACAGCACTTTAAAGACTTCAAACCCCCAAAACAAGCTAAAATAGATCATAGATTGTACTACAAGTAATCATGCTTTTGGGGAAAGCACAAATGTTGGTGGCGTTTCAGATGGTATGTATGGAATAGCTGCTATGGATTTCACTTCATCAAGGCAAAAACTTTCTGTAAAGAAGGTGTGGTTCTTTTTTGATGTTGAGTATGTTGCTTTGGGTAGTGATATTAAATGTGAAGACTGCAGCCAGGTATACAACTTTTTTTCCAACAGTCAAGGATAGACGAAGTTGTTAAAACTTTTTTTAAGGTCACTACATCTGTTGCGCAAAGGTTACTTACTGGCGATGTGTACTCTTCTACAAGTCAAAGTGCTTTGAAACAAGGTGTACATGTTTATAACGATATGTCATGGACATTTCATGGTGGTGTTGGTATGAGCACAAAGAGAACTACGAGTTCATTAACGAGAAACAGGTTATATCTTCCCACGTGTTAAGAGTGGAAAACAAGTTAATACAACGTTATACAATGAAATCAAAGAAGGCAAATGGTTCGACATTGGCATTCAGACTGGCACAATTGAAAAGCACGTGATATTTGTTCAACCTCAAATTTTGCTCTCTCTAAACCTTATTGAAGAGAGGTGTTTGGACTTTACATTACTCATGATGAAATGTACAACGGATATGAGGTTAGTAGAACTTCAAAGCGCTTTAGAGTTTGTATTAAATGTCAAGTGGCTGTTTCATGATACTGACTTTAACTAGTATATTATTGTACCTAGCACCACGTATACGAACTTTAAACAGTACCAAGTCGATGACATAACATCAAAGGTTATTATAGTAGCGAATAATGCTGACATTCAAGCTGTCTATCATCACAGTACAAAATATAGCTTATGTTATGTTAATATTCATTCACCTTAGACTTGAACAAGTTAATGGCTGTATTTTGGGTACCGGGTAAAATAGAATACAACGGTATTAGTATAATGGTAGACAAGCCATGTGGATTGATTTTATCCAATGAAACTAACAACGTATCCATAACATGTATGAAACAAATATGCCAAGAAAAAAAACGTCCCAAAATAGCTAACACATTACTGCAGTGTCAAACTTATCTAAGGAACTTGTTAATAATGAGGTACATGTTACAATAAATCAAGTGTTGGATGGAACAGGTAAGCGTACAAAACAGCAAAAGGCACTAATTCTTTTTTGAAGGATGCAGTGGTACAGAAGAAACTGGCTCAGTGTTTGATTTTAAACTACCTGGAAGTGCCAGCAACACAGGGTTATTGGGCAAAAGCCTTAGTATCACATGTTCGAAACAATAAACAGGCAACAGATTGTTGCTCTTTTCGAAACTTGTACAAATATTATCTTTCAACATAACATGCTGTACAATGTCCTCTGGTATGTAGCACTACACTTCATCCAATAACTGCAAGTATAGGAAAGGCGATTTGATTCCTTCGTTAGGTATTAAGATAACCCTAGAAACTGTTTGAGTTGGATAGTAGTACTAGTAGTAGGTGACGACCATTATTAAACTCGGAGCCTTCGTATAAATTTTTGAAAACGTGTTACCTTTTTAGGTTCGGAGTTTTTTTATTTGTAGCACGTGCAGGATACCTTTTCATTAAAGCGGGTTTTGGCTAAAGGTACTTCATATTTTCTGAACACGTGGTATTTTTTTTATATTCAAGATTTTGACCTATTCACTGCATTCTTTGCTCTACTGATGCATGTAGGTTCAGTATACGCAGTTACAACAACACGTGCCTTTCTCTAAACTTATCCACAATACACCCACCCGAAGCAAGGTGTTTAAGAACCCTTAAGCATGTTGTGCTTCCTTCGTTTTGCTTACGCAGTTTTCCGGAGTTGTATTTTGTTCACTAACATTAACGGCATAATATAATTGTGACAACGATATACGCATTAAATATAAGTACTGCAAATGGTATTGTATCAATGTAGATTGCTTTGTGGATGTAACAGAGCAAAGACAAAGAGTCAAAAGAACGTAAGGCACAGGCTTCGTATTGGCATATTTCGGGCTTGCGTAGGTATGTAATACTTTTAACTTGGCTAATTATACCACGTGCGTATGTTTGTCACTTTTCAACTTTGTTTGTAGGTGTGTTGAGCGCAATATTCTTTTTCTACTTCTTTATACTTGTAGTACAAGAAATATATCAGTCGAATCTGTTAGCACATCGTGATTTACTTCTCGAGGAATGCATTGGTTTAACGATAATTGCTGGAGAAGAGCGCGGGCTATCTGTTTTACACATTGACGGGTTCAATAATACACCCCAGATTGAAGAAAGGCTAGGTGAGCATAAAGTTTAAACTCTTTTCAGTACCTGTTTTCGCATATTTTATTAACGTTTTTATTCGCTCAGCTGAAGCTCGGAGGAAGCTAGACGAAGCCATAGAAACTGTTCATAGATTAGATGACCGGAAAGTGCGGCATCACGAAATACTTGATGAAGCATTTCTAATGCTTGAGGAGCTTCCCAATATACGCAAACAAGTACGCTCGTTATTTTCAAAATCGAATAAACTTCAATTACGTCAAAACTAAAAAAACGCTAAAAAAAGATCGAAATTCGCGTGAAAAAACCAAAAAAAACGTGCTTCGAGTTAAAGAAATTTGGTTTTGCTAGTTTGACACTGTCTCTTATTGGTTTTTTGAAACCGAGTGTTGGTTAAATCAAGTTTAGGTTGATGAAAAAACACTTACAAGCAATGTCACTTTGGAGTACTTTACAATAGTCAATTCCAAGTTCAAGAGTTTTGAAATATCTGCAAGTTTTTCAAAGCACGAGGATGTAACCAGAGGACTTTATGGTATTCTCCGTGATTCGCTTGTACGTATTCAAAGACAAAAACAAAAACAAAAGTTCTGAAAAAAATTGCTTATTTCATCCTTCTAACCTCTTGAGT
Source organism: Trichosphaerium sp. ATCC 40318 (assembly GCA_038496445.1). Taxonomy (NCBI): domain Eukaryota; phylum Discosea; class Flabellinia; family Trichosidae; genus Trichosphaerium; species Trichosphaerium sp. ATCC 40318. The sequence continues at coordinate 29,776 of JALMLS010000598.1, read as the reverse complement.
TAGTATAGTGAATACTTGAGTATAGAACGTGAGACAGTTGCTCTAAAACTTGAAAGAGGTATGTATACAAAATGAGAACAATACATGACCTACAGGTCGACGTAATTTGTAGTTCAATTACACTTTGTTGATTGAATGCAAATTTTTGTAAACGTTGTTGTCGATGTTCTCATTTCCATTGAAACATAAGCAACAGCTTGCTGATGAGTTTTTCTTAAGGGTACTTTGAGACTCAGCACGAGTTTTTAGACGTTGTACGTGTAGTAGATCAGTCAAGAGATAGTTTAGAAGAGCGAGATGTGTTGCTTGATTTAGAAGATTTGGACTATGCAATAAGCCTTTCGGTACTGATTTGTTCTCGTACCTATCCCATATGTAACCAACTTTTTAGAAAAAGCCAGAGATTCAAGAGGCTAAATTGTTGACTGATAATTGGCTAAAGATTGTACTCGAAGTGCGTCTTTACTTCTTTTTTTTTCTTTGTTGAGAGGGCCTAATTTCTAAAGGAGATTGGTAAGCACAACCACAGTCATCGTTTTGAAATTGACCCTAAAGATTGGTTTAATAACATGACATTACTAATAGAAAACGGCGAACCATTGAGAGAAAGGCTATTGTAAGTAAAAAAAAAGACCAATAGAATTCAAACTTTTATTCCTTTGTAAGCTCACTCACTTTTTTTGCAGTAAGAAGCACGCTGATATTCGTGTCAGACATTTGATGGTAGCTATTATAAACTTGATTATAGCAGGTATTGCTCTTGTTCTAGAGGTCATTGCATGTTCGATGTTAGTGTATCTTTCCTATCCCTTCTTCAAACTATTCTGGAGGTTGGAAGGAAGCGCTAGAAGGTACGATATATCAAACTCATTGAACCTTGTTTACTCACAGCCATTGTAGAGTTTCAAAGTCGGGAACAACTGCTACAGAAGCACAATTAACTATAACGGATGTAGAAGATGATTTTGGTAAACCACACCAAGAAATAACGAGTACGGATAACAAAACAAACAAACATCAAAACACACTTCTCGAACTTTGTTGACACACTGTTAGTTAACAATGAAGACATTGCAAGCGAATCATCAAGTATGTCAATATCGACTACACCTACAGAAGAATCATCAATACCACCTGTTGAATCATAGCTGTTACATAAATATGAATAAACAGCTGTACATAATAATTAAATGGACTTTTTATTTTTAGTTGGTGTTGTACTACAAAGCTCATTCTTATATTCATGGTCCTACTTGCTCTACTGTTAGTTCCTGTGTTGTTGGTTCGTATGGTACTGCTGGTTCTATTGTTGGCTCCTGTGTTATCGGTTCGTATGGTCCTACAGGTTCAACTGTTGGTTCATGTGTTGTTGGTTCGTGTGGTCCTACTGGAGCTTCTGTTGGTGGGGCATCGCTTTCAATGTCAAAGTTCCAACAAGGCCTACTCTTGCAAATACCAGTACAGTTTTTGATCCAAGCGCTGGTAGGGGTAATAACCAAGTAGTCTGTCCTGTTTGCTTTTTGGTTAATGACATAAAAACCTTGTCTCTCTTCGCAGTTGGTAGAAATAACGCCAATATTAAAGGTTAAATACTGTTCTCCTTTTGCGTTGTAGTAACTGACTTCGAAATTGCTTACAGTGCAAGAATTGATAGCGTAATTGAGGTTAGGATACCCTGTATCGTTTGCTTTCAATACAAGCCCTAAATCGTCGTATCGGTTGCATTGAACATAGCAATGTGCAACAGTGAACAATACGAATACCGTAGCAAGCAGTGGCGTTGTTCTTGAGAAAGTCATCTGAAATAGGTTAAAAAGGAAAGAGCTAAATTCATTAAGTCAGCCACTTTCCACATGTGTCAGAAATCAGCTTCCCATAAACAGTACAATTTTTGCCACTGACAAGAGAGGTCCTGCTTGAAGATTTTAAGTCATTATTATCATCAAATATCAATTCGACTCTCTTATCTCAGGTAAAACACTTTGCTAAACATGCTGAAACTCTTCCTTTCACAAGAAAACACTGGCTAATTGTCAAATAGCAGATGAAGACATCAAACATCTGGCAGGAGTCGATCAATTGCCATCTCAGGAACGACAGTTACAGATGAAGGTATAAAACATCTTCTAGGTGCAAGCACAATAGACGTTGATGACACTTAAGTAACAAAACATGCTAAAGCTGCTAACAACGTGATTTTGTTGAGTCAGAATAAAAATATCATTGGTTTACAACTTCTCCATTGTTAGCTAATTGATATGGCTAGTTTTTTGTTTTAATCAAATTTCTGAAGTGACGTTCGCTGTTGTGAGGAACAATATGAAGGTTCTCGCAACCTTTGAGTTGTTGGTAAAGTGGCAAGAAAAAAACAAGGCAATGTGCAAAGCAAAATAGTGTCACTCAAAGGTCACCGGTGTGTGCTTCAACAAGAAGCTGTGTTAAATCAACTTGGTACCCAGCTTACTAATACTCAAAGTGAGCACTCAATACGGAAAGCACAACCACTAAAACCTCACTGTGTTGATCCGGTTTTAGATTTCAGTGAACAACTGACTTAAGTTCCGAACTTTACTATTCAAGCAATTTGTACCAAGACAACTACACGCCACAATGAGTTTTGTTAGTTTCAATATGGCAAATACCTTATACTATGCCTGTGAGGACAATAACCTTGAAAAGGTCCTCAAGTGCTTGAAAAGCGATAGTCCAATCGATAGCAATGCCAATCAGACTTTATTCGATCCAAGGAATCCTGTGGGCTTTACTCCATTGATAGTATCTTGTTCACACGGTTTTTATGACGTTGCGATTGCATTACTTGAACATGGCGCAGAAGTTGACAAAACAACCAAAGAAGGCTGCGCTCCACTATTTTTCGCGTCACAGTACGGCCATTTGAAGCTTGTCGAAGAGCTCGTGAACCGTGGAGCAGAAGTTGATAAAGCGTCTTCTCTGGGATGCACTGCGTTATTTATAGCAGCGCAAGGCGGTCATTTGGATGTTATCAAGTTTCTTTTGGAGAAAAAAGCAAACGTTAACCAAAAAAGCATTAAAGGGAGCACTCCGCTCTCAGTCGCCTGCATGAGAGGTTTTTACGACGTTGTAGAGCTGCTCATTAAAAATGGCGCAGATGTCAACGCTAAAAACAATACTGGAGCTCATGCTCTTTATGTAGCTGCTCAAGGAGGCCGTGCAAAGATTATTGAGTTGTTGTTGAAGAATGGTGCTGAAGTCAATCACGCAGAAAATCAAAATGGAGGAACAGCTGTTTTCATGGCTTCTTACATTGGCTCCTTGGAGACAGTCAAAGTTCTGATTGCTAATGGTGCTGATGTGAATAAGGCAAGTTCACGTGGTGCTACACCTCTTTTTGTTGCTGTGTTAAGGAATAACTTGGATGTTGTGAAAGAGTTGATAAAGAATGGCGCAGATGCTTCTACTAAGATTGAAGATAAGACTCTCTTGGAATTAGCTACTGAGAACAAGTTTACTGATATCGTTGCAGAGCTTGAAAAGCTTGAAATAAAGTAAAGCAATTACACAAAAAGTATCACGTGATACACATTCACAATAAATTCTTCTTTTTTGACCAGCCTCCAAATAGTTTAGTCTCGCATGGAACTTCACTAGGTAGCATATTAGCTATCAGGAGAATACAAAAAGTGGGTGAGAACGTCAGGAGATTTATCAATAATTATAAAATTGGCTATTACAATAAGCGTAATTTACAACTCTTTGTTAAGTTGTTGTTCTTCTGTAGGTTCTTCTTCTTCCTCTTCAGACACATATTTTTCCTGTTGTGTACTTGTTTCATCTATTTGTACTTCCAAGTGTGACCAGCTTCCTTCTTCCTTTCCTCTTAATACAGCAAGCCTTGATGGCTTATTTGGGAATAAATTATCAAAGTTATCAAGATCAGTTACAGTCAAGCAAAGCCTCATACGATGACGTGGCTTGAATGTCCATGAAGTGAATGAAAGTGCCATATCTACTCTTGTCGGCTTCTCTGGTTCGATTTTCATTGCATCTGATTTGTTGTATGATCGAAAAAATGGAAGAACATCTGGTCTTCTACAAAAAAAAAGTAAGAAGATGTTTAAGTCGTAGACTTCTAAAAGCAGCTTAATTTACCCTTCTGGTGATTTATCGTATGTCTTACGATGTATCAGACGTAAAGCACTTTCTGATATACCACTTGCGATTTCATCAGAATCAACATCTTCCAAGTAAACAAATAGAGTTTCATCAGTTATATTCTCATCAAATACGAGATGAAGAATTAAGTGAGGGAAACCAACAATGCTTGTTTCTTCCGTAAATTTCTCACTATCCCAACATATATTTTTATGGTCTGATATATACGATACTGGATACTTAATAGCATGCATGGCAAGGTTCCAACGTGATACCTTACCTGCAAAACAAGTTAAAAATAGAAACTTTCTTTTTTGTGGATTTGTACCAGAGCGAGCGGATTTGTCCATTTCAACATTTGTATGTGCTTCAAAGTATCTTGGTTTACCCATTTTTAAGTCATTGTGGTTATGTATAGAGAACGTCTCTTTCTTAAGGTTTTCTGGTGGCCATACATCGGTTGATCTCCAGGTTTCTGAACCAGTCTACAAAAAAAATTAATAACATACTATACAACAAGAACAGAGCGTCCGTATTTCTATGCCGTAAGTGTCTGAAATTAAGCGCAGAGTAGATACTCCTAGCGCGCTCAGATGGCTTTTGAAAATGAAAGGTTCAGTCTTGTTTCTATGTAACGTACTTGGAAGTAATGAATACTTTGTTCATCTTCAATACCAGTTTCTAAACCTTTCAAATGATGATCGAAATAACGTAACAGTTCTTCTTCGATGCTGAAGCAAGGTTTGCGGTTATCAGAGAAAGGAGATTGTTGGCGACGTGCACCATGTGTCCATGGTCTAACATAAATAAGTTAACCAAACAATCAATCGAGAAACAAAGCTCATGTACCCAATAGTGAGTTTGGTTTGTTTTGGCTTCAATGACTTCCATACAACCAAACCTGAGTGGACATTAAATCCATCATAGGTACCCGTAAGGAAGTATACTTTTGTATCACTTTCACTGAATGTTTTTTGTGTTAGTACAAGATTGGAAAAGGGCGTGACAAAACATACCGAATTGGCTTCAGTAAGCGCCTAAAACTTATTGTATGTGCGTTGACATCTTTTCCATCAATTACATCTATTGCTTCATCGTAAAAAGTCATCTAAGGCAGTCAGTTATGTAAATACTACAAGTGTTGTTACTTTTTTGGTAATGCTTTTTTCCAGTGATCCTTCAAACTTCTTATGCTCTTTAACTGCACGTCCAAGTTCAGTTTCAATAACTGGCAATACGCCTAAATTTTACATTAATTAACATAAAGCAAGTATACAAACGAATGTATCTCGAACATACCACTGACAATAATATTTGTAAAAATGTAAAAAGGCAAATCCAACCACGGAATAATCGAAGGATCATCTATTAACAAATCAGTCCTGAAAATTGAAGTATGAAAATAGTAATAAAGCTTACTATGCTGCAATCCAGTAGTAAATCCTACATAAGTATCTGTGAAACCAGAGCAACGTATACCACCTAAGGATAATACGATGTTACAATCTAGTCAAATCATTTTCATCTGTCCGAACCTGGGTACAATAAATCTTCAGCAATATCAATCGGAGCAGATATAGGCGCAATAGCCTTTACAGCAGGATTTCCTGTTGAAGCAAGTACCATAGCAGCCATAGCATCATAACTTATACCGGTAGAACCGATATTACCATCACACCAAGGTTGTTTCAATACCTTAAAACTATTAGTATTTCAACAAAAAAAAGGCAAATCAAGAGTATCTTTTTTTATGTCCAGCCATCGTACCCAATCTAGGATTTCTTTAACATCCTCTTCTTCCTCTTTTGACCAATCAATTTTTCTGGAGCCAAATGATGCACCTGTTCCACGTAGATCAACAGAAACCCAAGCATATCTAAAGTAACTGTAAGGCAACTATAAAAAGTGCTTGTTTTTTTTGCTTTTTCTTGCCTGTTCGCAATGAACGGGAATACCCATTTAAACGTTCTTATGTTGACAGAACGTCCGAATAGATACGTAAATGGCCAATTAACAAGCCAGTTACGATTATACCTAAAAGTATGTTTTAGTACCGTTTTGAGGCAACTCTACGCGTACCTAGTCATGTGTAGCATTGTTGGAAACTTTTCATTTTCCTCCCGCTCTTTCGGCAAATAACGATCAACAGCTATCCGTACGCCATCCCTCATAGTTATAAAGTCGCTAGAGAGGTCTGATTTTGCTATTGTACCGTAAGAAAGGTGACAGGTGAGAAGTCTATATAGCGCACCAAATGATGGGTAAGATGTTCTATAGCGTGCCCAGTTTCTCTCGTTTCCACCACAAGGTGTAGCAGCTTCTTTCAATAAAAACCACACGCCAACGCAAAAAATACCGAGTATAATGACAGTAATCCTATCACTGTAAGGTCTCGTGATGGAAATACGCGCCTACCATAAGAATCTCATACAACAAGATGTTCCGCCAGTTTTACGGCCTGCATTAGGCCTACCAGACGAACTCATACCTCAGAAAGCCTTCTATTTGTAAGACAACAGAAATAACGGCCTGAACAGCCACTTAAGGACGCCGTAAGTCAACGCATATTCGCGAATGTAAATTCTACTTATTTCTCAACAATACTTATGTTTACGAACAGATAATGTGCCTAACCATGAACCTTCGTAGCTTTCGAAACAACCAAAACAAGGGCAGTGGTACATCGCTTTTGACGATTCCAAAAAAAGACATTAAAAATATAAAATGCAGTTAGTACTTTCCTTTTTTAATGTCGATTATTAGAGCGTTTATGAGTTACCAAACCGATTTATTTTAGTCTTCTTTATGAGATTTCTCTACCAATCCTTTCAATTTCGCAGTTATAACATCAGGAAGAAACCATGCTACATTCCACAAAATCCAAAATTTTGTATGTGTCAAAAATGTTGAACGCTTTTGGTCCATCGCCTTCAATGTCAGCTCAGCACATTTCTAAAATACACTTGTAAGTATGAATCTCATAAAAAGAATAATATGCTGTATAAATACCTCTGCAGACATAGCATTGTCAATGTCGAGCTTGTGCGTAGATTGTTTACCATTTGAACCTTTTTGCTAAATGTTAATAAAATGCTTCTACATGTATTTATTGGTACCTAGACGAAGTCTGTTTATCTGAGTTTTTACCTGGCCTAATGTTTGTTACATCATTACGTACTTATTATTATTATTCTATTTACCTGGGCAGACCATTGTCACAGGCATTGGAGTTCCATTTGGACCACTAGCAATAAGTTCTGCACGAAGAGAACCAAAAAATCCTAAAAGAAAATTTTAGCCAAAGGGTCTATTGATTAAAAACATGCCGTGAAGTGCAAATTTTGCTGCACTGTATCCTGTACGATATGGTAATCCTACTAATCCAGCAATAGAAGATGTTACAACAATATGAGGCATCTTAGATTTCTTCAAATGAGGCAATGCAGCGAAAACAACCTTTGACATTTTAGCCATTTGATAAGTCCATCCAAAAAACCTAACGCTAGTGGCGTAGTTCACATCTATTTAATATGCTGACGCGTATTGGTTCGTTTTTGAGTTGGTTTAATGATATTTTGACCACTTTCAACAAAGGTACAATTTGAGAAAAAGAGATTGCAAAAGAACGCACGTTAACACAGCCATAGTAGTTCACATCCATTAGTTTATGATAGATATCAAGTGTGGTTACATCCTCGAATAGACTATGCATAGAAAAGCTCCAGAGAGAGTCAGTCACAACCGTTTTGAAAAAGAAGTGTAAAAACTCTTACCCAGCGTTTAAGAAAAGAAAGTCCAGGCCCTGAAATTCTCTCACAGCGCAATTAACGAGATCTCTAAATCATTGGTTAGCTAACAAACTAGTTTTGCCGTTGAGATAGCGTGCTTTCGTACCTACACTGTTCAGCGTCCGTTACATCAGTTTCTACAGCAAGGGCTTTTCCTCCAAGCGCGTGTATTTCTTTTACAAGTTCATCGAGCTCTTCTTTGCGCCTAGCACCAACAACAACGCTACGCGGTATTATTGCAGTTATATTTATGTGTTAAACTAACCTAGTACCACGTTTGGCCATTTGAATCGCTAAAGCTCTACCAATACCGCTGCTAGCGCCAGTTATCACTGCAACGCCTCCTGTTTGTTTTTTGGCTTTCTTTGTGAACTTCCTGCCATAATAAGCAGCGTAAACCACGCATATTACGCCCCAAATAAAGAACGCACTACCAATAAAAATCATGGTCGAAGTGATTCACGTGTATTGCGAAAAGTTTGTATTTTATTACAAAACCGTACACATTAACTTGACGATACTTTGCTATTGCCCAAAGGCTCAAATCTCAATCTATGAGAGCACAGGAAGTTGGTATGGAGTTCTTCTATGGATGCGGCTTAACGAGTAATTAACCAAACATCGTGATGTTCTTCGAGAATCTTTTTGTCGATAATCCGGGTCAATTCCACCCACTTAACACCTCATAAAAAACCTCTCTGTTCCGACCTTGCTTGTTTATAATTTGCTTTCTCCTGTGACACATTCGAGAATGCTAGAATTTGCTCATACAAGCTAATTTATTTTGTTTGAGACAATGGGGATTTATCAGTTCGTAGGCAAAGAAATGACAACCTACCACGTCATCTTATATGGCTAAGTGATATCAATGGTTCACAAGAAGGAGCATACAAGAGGTGGCGCGAGAAGGCATAACAATTGTACGCTGATGTATGTCGAGTTCCTTTTGTACGGGTTTTACTGACATCCGAGGTTACAAGTTACACTAGTTGACTGAAACAAAATGGTGTCCACAGTTGGTGTCACCCTCAATTCAAACTCATATTTCAAACGTTTTATACAAAAGGGGTGTAACAACCTCTTTGTTGTAAAAGATTTCAAGCAAAAAAATTTTTTGGTTTTTTTTGTTTTTTTTTTGTTTTTTTTTTGTTTTTTTTTTTGTTTTACATTCTTGGGCTTCCGCCTTCGAATGCCATTTTTGCTAGATCTATGTCATAGCTGGATATCATTATGATATTTGATACGCCTGTAGGTGGGTAGTAGAGGTCTTCTACCTGTGGGTCCCAAGTCAGAGCGTAGGTGTAGTTTGGTCTGGTGTGAACCAGGATGCTTTTAGGGACTGTGACCGTGACTTTAATCACTAATGGTCTGCCCAGTAGAGAATCGTATTTTTTACGAGCGTACTTTCGCACTGCTCGGAGTAGTCTTGACATGTCAAGCAGAAGTATAGATATTATAGTTGTAGTATTCGTATGCTTCCACTAGATAAAAAATCAATTTTCCTTTTAACCAAGTAATTTCTTGTTGCAAAAAAGTTGTGGTTTTCTACAGTTTTTGTAAAAACCGGTCCAATACGTTGTACGTGTTAATTGAAGCATATAATGGTCAATCGAAAGTAGATACACGGATTTCGATGTTGGGGTTTAAGATGTGGAGTTATGAAGTAAATCGGGATTGCAATGTTGAGAAACAAATGTGAAAAAGTGAAATTCAAAAAAGACTTAAATGCAACTTATGCCGGTTTCTGCGTTCATGTATGGTATCTTCCACGCGTATTTTGAGACTCATCTATATTTACAAGGGATATTAAGTCCATGCAAAATAATAAGAATACGAAGAACCGAGAATTGGCGTAATCAACCTTTATTTACTGGTGATATGTTATTAATATAAAGTACGGCGTTTCCGCGTTGTTTTGACTCAAAAAAAGGTGATCTTTCTGTTGTAGCTTCCATCAAGCGCTTGTCGCTCAAAACTTGCCTCGACGTTATAACGTAAATGTATCATAGCGTTGCTGACGGTTTGAACCTGTAACTTGCCTTTTCGGTTTCAAAAAACGTGATCGTACCGTTACTTATTTTCTGTTGACTTTTGCTCTCAAACGACCTTGTATGTAATATAAGAGATAGCAGCATAACTGTGGTGCCACTGTAACCTTTTTGGCTCTTTTAGTTCAAAATAGCGTTTGCCTTTCTGTTTTGTATTAGCAGAGTCATATCGCGTATCCCTTAGATTAGCGATACTTTAAAGCTCTTTTGAGCTGGCTCTACCTATGAACGACTGTGTCTCTCCATCTGCACCTACACTTGGACCCACAAGTAACAGAACCAATTTCGAATGAACCTGGAGTACACGACAACTTAACTGTTTCTCAAAAAAACATAAGTGGTACTAGCACAGGCTTTTACCGGAAGCAGACAACTTGTGGGCGAAACATTCTACGCTGAGAGGACGGATGCTGAGTAATTTTCGTATCTTATCACTTTGCATCAGATATCATCGAAGACTTTTTCTTTATTGTTGGGTCTGACACTGCGACTGGCGCAGTGCCAACTAGCAAAAATTGAACTCCAGAGGAACCCGTATTGGATTCTCTTACAAAGGCCACCAACGCACAATGTGCAATGCGGGCTGTGCCAATGTATAGCCTCTGCCTGCTTGATCACAGAGACTACGAGTCAGGTACGTAATAATTCGGGTGCTTCAAATTTTTTTGTTTCAAACATCAACATAATTATTGTGGTTTTGCCTTCAAAGGACCATTAGCACAAGCGTGTACATTATAAAATCGCGCCATGACTCCACGTAGCATTGTAGCCAGTCTCAGTAAAAAATGCCTAGATTCCAGCATTATGCGGTGAACTACCTTTAATTTATCTCGACAATGATTAGATAGTCCCAGCGCAAACAAACAGCACGCCGTTGTCGTTGAACAACAATAACGTTAAATGTTTCATACCGCACTCTAAGTGCTAGTGTGATTGTCTACACGCGTAGAAGTACTCCTACAGACATTCGCAGATAAAGAATACAGAAAAGAACAAATGAAGACGTATTTGACATGCGCGTAGCCACGAACACCAAAATGGCGAAATGCGTTAATTGTACTAAGAGTGGACAATGTCAGTAACAAATCTTTTCAGTATTTTGACATATTGTCAGTTCACAAAGTAACTTATACGTCAGTCGTTTCTTTGTGATGAACACCTACACAACTACCTGTTGCTACATAGTTTTCGCTGCCACTATTTTTCGTTGCACTCAGTTAAAAGCGCTAAAAGTACGCACCATCGCTAGGTAGTGCGTAGATATCGTTACGACATCGAAGCAAGCTTAGCACCAACAGTTTGCAACATCTTTTGTTTTACACTTGGTTTACACTCCCCAACACACCGCTTTCTATCAACTCTTTACTTGTTAGTGCTTAAACCAACGTAACTAAGAACTTTACTAATGTTGCCGCGTTTACTATGTCTAGCTCCCTTATGCGTACATATCACCTACTGCTTTAACGATACTTCTGGGTACAACTGAGAGTTTTAGCTGTGTTTAAAAGCGCGCTTTTTTTCCCGCTTTAAAAATTCAGACCCGTTTAACGATCAAATATAAAAACCCAACTGTCAAGCACCTCCGCTGTTGGGAACTATGTCCGAGATTGATGATCTCATCGAAACATTGGGTGTACATGAGAAAGTAGAACATAAAAACTGGAAAGTTAGACGCTCTGGTTATGATGGCATCTCTAAGCTATTACGCGAAGCAGAGGACAATAACGCGAAGATTTTTCATCGATACGGTGGGTTTTTGGTTGTAGCAAACAGATCGTCTCTAAATCGCTTGTAGCGTCTAAAATGAAGTCAATTATACTTGATAAAAATGTAGTAGCCCAAGAAAGAGGCCTAGATGTCGTATTGGCTTGGCTCGATCGTTACGACAACGCCAAAAAGTACACTAACCCTCCGCATCGCCTTCTAATGATACTAGATACTTGGCGCCACTTTACACACCGTTAATTGAGAAATGCTTGGGTGGTAGAACAGGCACTAAAAAGAAAGCAATGGATATTCTACAGCTCATGATCGAGATTGACGTCATGGACCCTGTAATTGTACGTAGTTACAAATTTTTATGCCGTAATCGCCTCGAAAACACCTTCAGCGGCCTCGTTTTACGTATTATACCAACGTGTCATCCCATTTCAACCGTCACTTCGAAAAATCTTATTTTTTTTTATAGAATGCCTTACTTGAAGGTGGTAAACACAAAGTATGGAAGAACGCTGCCGCGAGTATCGAAACGATCACTCTGGCCTTGAGGTACAACAAAAGTGAAAATTCGGTCTACTGGAAAACTTTAGTGTCGCGCAACGCTCCATAACGCTTCACGTTGTCTTTGTGGGAGTGCAAACTCTATTTTCCTTCTGTTTTTGTTCTTTGTCTCCAGAGTTTGATGAAATTCTGATTTTTGTTTTAGAACGTTCGGTATCAAGATCTTCCCTGTGAAACTCGTACTAAAGAAGTTTCTCCCTTTTTTCGAAAATACAAATAAGAACGTCCGTGAGAAGGCTACAGAACTCGCTTGTGAGCTTTACAGATGGCTTGGCGATGCTATGAAAGGTAGAATCGAATCTTTACGTCCTGCTCAAGTGCGTACAGCCGACTTTCTAAACTTGTACAACCCTCTTCTTATGTTTTTTTGTTGTAGGTTAAAGACCTTGAAAAGAAATTTGCAGCTACATCTAGAGATCCTCTACCACAACCTACAAAATACCTTCGATCAATGCTTGATCAAATGGGTGGCGCAGAAGAAGAGCCTGAAGAAGAACGTGCGTTACAAAGACGATCCTCTCAATTTCTTTTTTTCCGTAAAAATATTAATCACTAAATTGCCTATTTTAGAAGCAATGGATGAGTATGACTTAGCTGAAGCTGTCGATGTATTAGGAAAACTCGACATGGCGAAGTTTACAGAACAGATTGGCTCCAAAAAGTGGAAGGAGAGAAAAGAAGTGCTAACAGAGTTGCACACTCTAGCTGATACACCAAAGATAAAAAATAAAGGAGACTTTGGAGATATTACAAGAACTTTGCGAAAGGTAAAAGGATTGTCAAGTCTTCACGTTTTTTTTCCTTTCTGAAGATCTCTTGGTGTTAATATCTTATCTAGGTTATCAAGAGTGATGCAAATGTTTTCTGTGTAGCATTAGCAGCCAAAATAATTGGTTGTTTTGGTAATGGTCTTCGTAAAGATTTCTCGTCAAACGCGAAAATCCTTGTTCCTGTCCTACTTGAGAAACTTAAAGAAAAGAAGGCTTTAGTGCTCACACCTATACACGAAGCTTTTGATAAATGCTTTCCACAGTGTTTCACGTTACCAGATATATTAGAAGGTACTTGCGAGTCTGCAAAGTCATTTCTTGTCTGGGTTTATTCTAAATCATTTTACCTAGATCTCAAGACAGCTTGCAGCAATAAAGTACCTCAAGTCCGTACTGAGACTGTAAAGATTATTCTTTCTCTACTCAAGAAGACTAAGCGCTCTGCAACGCCAAAATTAGTTAAACCTCTCGCAACATTGTTTCTTACAGTACGTGCAAAGAGGCAACCTTTTTTTTGTTTTCGAGCTTTTTTTTGGTACTAACTGTTGATGATTAGTTGCTTGACGATGGAACGCCTGGCGTCCGTGATAATGCAGCAATTGCCTTTGGGCAACTTATTGGCATGGTACGCTTATTTTTTGTTTGTTTGAAAGCCCTAGCTTTCTGATGAATCCTTTTAGGTCGGTGAACGTTCCGTACAAGGATATATGAATAAACTCGATAAACACAAGCTAAAGAAAGTTAAAGAACACATCCCTGATCTACCAAAGATGGTTATTAAAGCAGCACCACCAAAGTCGATTGACTTGGGACCAAAAGTAAAGAGAGGATCACCAAAGAGAGGATCGCCAAGGAAAAAATCGCCAAGGAAGAAGGCACCAGCAAAGAAAGCGTAAGTGCTTTTTTTTGGTACCATATGAGTACTTACATCGTTTTACATAGACCTGCCAAATCTAGAGCTAGAAGTGCACCAAAGAAGGCTATGAGACGCACTGTTGGAGGTAAAAAACCACGTGGTCGCGGTCCTAAAACACCAGTTAGACGTGGTAGTAAGAGAGCACCTGAACCAAAAGGTACTGTTCTTTGTGTTTTTTTTCAAGACATTTTTATGTACTTTATTAACTTTGCGATAGGACCTGTGTATGATGCTAAAGAAGCTGTTGAACGGGCATCAAAAGTTGTATCTAGTGTTCTCATTGGTCATCTCACATCTTCTGATCGTAAAGAACGCCTTGCTGCTATTGACAAGCTTCTTGGTGATGTCAAAAAAATGGACCAAGATACGCTTGACCAAAACACATCTACTCTATTGTCACTTTTGGCTGTGAAGCCTGGTTTCAAGGACAGCAACTTTCAAATATGCTCAAAAGTATTCCAAACAGTGACTGTGATTGCTAAGCGTTCCAACACAATTACGAAACGCGATGGCTTGTCTGTTATTGAAGGTGCGTTAATGATGCTTTTTTTTAATTTGTAAGATGAATTGAAGCAAGACTCTGATTATCCTTTAGGTTTATGCACCAAATTGATGGACTCTAAAGTAAGGCCAAGCGCTTCTGAGTGTCTCAGTACCCTCTCTGAAACACTTGGGGTACAAGTTATTCACGGTGGAATCATCTCATACGCTGATAACCACTCAATGCCAAAAGTAACACAAAACTCTATCTTATACTTGATTTCTTCATTGAAAGAATTTGGCATCTCTGCTGTAAACAAAAAGGCACTCGTTAATTTTGCTAAAAAGAGCCTTTCAGCTACAAACGCTGGCGTGCGAGAAGCATCTATTGGCCTAGTTGTTGAGGTACGTGTTGAATACCGCCTAGATGTTGTGTTTTTGCTTACTTTTTTCTACAGTTGTACAAATACCTTGGAGATATTATCAAGCATTTTTTGAGCGATATCAAACCTGCTCTAAACAAGAAGATTAATGCCTCCTTTGATAAAGTTGGTGATGCTGATATCCCTTCACCTACACGTACTTGCAAAAGTGCTGCGCCTACCTCAGCGAAAGCTGATATTACAGAAGTTGTGCGTATTTTTTTTAACCTCCATCTTGAGAGTTTGTTTTGTTGATTTTCTCGAAGGCTACTCCTGCTCTTATGAAGATGCTTGAATCTTCAGATTGGAAGAAACGTAAACAGGCGTTGGATAAACTTGAGATGTTTCTGTTTAATCATCCAAGTATCTCTCCTAAGACAGACAACCTTCTGCCTTCATTGAAGAAGAGATTTGGTGATAGCAATAAATCTATTGCTGCACAAGCTCTTCGTGTTGTTGGTGCAGTTGCTGTTGCTGTCGGACCCTCTATTGATCGTAAGATGAACGTCATGATACCTGCTATTACTGGATACTTTTCTGATGGTAAACCAAATGTCAAAAAGGCTACCAAAGAGTGTTGCGATAAGTGGGCTGAGGTACGTTTTTTTATTGTTCTTAGCTTTTGCAACCTACAAGTTACTTACTGGACCTATAGGTTGTCGGTGTTGATCGCATCATCCAGTATCTACCTAACGCCCTTGCTTCAAGCGGGCGTAAATTCTTACTGCTCTGGTTAAACAAACACTTGTCTTCTCTAAAGAAGAGCACAGACGTGAGTTGTCTTGTAAAAGGCGATCTGGCTTGTTTGACAGATCGCAGTGGTGAAGTACGAAAAGCTGCTGAACCTCTCTTTGGCATTCTCATCAATCGTCTTGGAGCTAAACGTATTGAAGCCGAAGCGGCTAGTCTAAAACCAGCGTATGCCAAGACCATAAAGTACGCTCACTTTTTTTTTAATCTGTATCTTAACTTTTTTTCTTCTAGAACTCTTCTGGCTCAAAAACTAGCAGCGAGTCCACAAAAGTCATCGCCCAAGAAATCTGCCGCTGGGCGTTCTGGCGCCGCTAGACAACGCACGTCTCCTAAACCAAGCAATTCAAAGCGAGGTATTCGCGCACCTGCCAAACGCGGCCTTAAACGCCCACGCCGCTTGAGTAGTAAGTTTTTCGCCTTTAAATCACCCGATCTAACTCTGGTAGACGCTTCTGACGCTAGTAACTCCTCCGCTAGCAGCATACGCTCTAATAAATCAAATAAATCGGCAGCTTCAGTCAAATCGGCTAAATCAGCCAAATCGACACGTTCTAGCATGTCTGGCGCTTCTACTAAGCCTAAAAAATCTGATGACCCATTAATCCAAAATGATGGAAAAGAAGCACGGTACGATAATAAAAATCACGTGATTTAAAAGATTACACGGTTTTTTGAATTTTTTTATTTTTGTCCACTTCAAATTGTCACGTGACACTTTTGCTGATTTTTTTTCGATAGTGCTGACCAAGAGTTGACTTTTAAATGGGAGTTTTCTACGCCAACAGCTGAACATGTTACTTTCCTACGGACTCAGATGGCTACAGTATCATCACCACAATTCCACAGCAAATTATTTACTACAACAGCACAAGGTGCGTACTCTTACTTTTGGTTTGGAGTGTCATTATCATCAAAGCTCACTTGCGTTTGTAGGCCGTATGGAAGCTTTAAAACTTCTCAAACAAGCACTTCACAAGTACAAAAAAGCTGTTTTGGATAACCTTGATTTGATCCTAAAGTGGTCTATCCTACGTCTTTGTGATACCTCTGATGCCATCTTCCGTCATACTACAGACTTCTTGAAGTCACTATTCTCTATGCTCGAAGCTGAGAAGTATCGTCTTAACGACTATGAAGCTGGTTGTCTATTGAATGTTTTCCTTAAAATAATTGGAAGAAATGGTGAAATGCTTCGTCCATTATTGAAGCTAGTTGCACGTGTATATCCATCTAGCAAACTCTTCAACTTTGTTTTGGAGGGACTATCATCAAATGATCCAAACAGTGTTGTTGAGTGCGCTGCTCATTTGCGCTATTTGTTCAAAGCACAGGTATGTTTGTTTTCACTCTTTGAGTTCCTGCTCTGACCGTAATAAATTATTAGGGTGTTCGTGTTTGTGATCCTTCATTGGCTCTACCACTTCTAGCAGATTCTCTGGAAACTCCTGTTGTTATTCAGGGCGCTGTATTGAAGGTTTTTAATCAAGTATACGATGAGATTAAGGAGCAAATATGGGATTACCTTCCAACCATCACAGAAGAAACTGCTACTCTTCTTCGTCAGAGTTTTAGTGATCCAGCAGCAAATGACTGTACGTTCTTGCCTTCTTTGTTCTTTTCGTTGTTTATGTACTCACATCTCTGTTCTATAGCACCTGCTGCTCCTGCACCAAAAACGAACCCAAGAATTAATATTACACAACAGAAAGCACCTTCTGCTAATGTTGCAAAATTGCTCTCTCGTGCATCTACTCTTCCTAAGCCTAAGCCATCAATCAATCGTGGTATGTCTTTGAGCAACCTACAGTTGGAACTCGATAAAGTTCAAGCGGTTAGCAGTAAGGTATGTATCTGATCAACACTTACCTTCTTGAAACTAATTTTTTTTCAGCGCATTGAAAGTAAAGCTTTGCCTACTCCTGAATTGGCTGATACTCGTCTAACTGATATGGTTGGTCCTACACCACAGTTACCAAGACAAAGATCTCGTATTCCACAGCACTTGAAGAGTGATTCTGCCTCTGCAATGCAAGCTCCGACCGTAAAGTACGTTTAATAGAGTTTTTGAAGAAGATAATAAAAGAAGTTTTATTAAGTTTCCTTTTTAGGCCTAGCACTGGACAACAAGTTGCAAACTGGATTGTAGAGATTAACAGAAGAGATGATAATCAAATAGTAGCTACACTAAAGGTTGTATGCGCTAAAGTAAAGGAAGACGAAGCAGGACTTATCCTACATGTTGATGCTTTGATCTCTGCTATTTGTGCTAAATTGAACACTTGTTTCAGCAACTTGAAGGATACAAGACAACGTCTTTGCAAGTACTTGTTGAATACTTTGATGCAAATATTTGCAAACAAGACAATAGCCAAAGCAGTTCAAGAAAAAACACTTCAAAATGTTGTTATTCTTGTTCTTGCTAATGTCAATGCACAGAACGCTATTGCTCCTCTCAAGGACGGACCAAATATTATCAAGGTATGTGATAGTCATGTATAACCTGTAGCTTGTATGTAAACTAATTGTTCTGTAGGGCCTTAATTTCTTGTTGATGAGCATCATTGATAACACTGACACCACCGCTTTCTTCACAATCTTTTTGAAGACAATATCTCAGTACTTGCTTGAAGCGCAAAAAACAAACCAAGCTGCAAGTGGTATTGTTAATCTTGCTTGCAAGTGTGTATTGAAGGGTGCTAAGAGTCTTAATCATACTATTCAAAAATTATCTATCTCCTCCCTGCTCAGTACGTCTTTCAGTTTGTTTTCGTTAGTTTTTTTTTTTTTGGTTCTTGGTGTTCGCGGTTCTTATTTTTCTTCTTTAGGTGAGATTCATAATTTCTTTGCTGCATTCCCTCAATCATACTGGAGAGTTCAAGGACGTGATGCAACACCTAATAATGTTGTTCGTACTCTGTTAAATCAGTTAGTTGTTTTGAAAGGTAAGTGCAAGTTTTACTTTTTTTTTTTTGTGCATTTTATCGTTTTCTTACTTTCTTCAAGGTGGTGATATTCTTGATGAATTAGATTTGATCCCTAAACTATATCCTCCACCTACTGTTCTTTCGTTTATTAAGCTTATGCTTGAGAAACACCACCCACACGTAAGTATAATTAGAAACCGAGCTTTTGGTTTTTGTTCTGTTTTTAAAAAAACTTTGTATGATTTATCCTCTTCCTAGGTTAAATATGAGCTTGAAGCTGCGATGACACATATGCCTAGTCCTAGTACTCGCCGTATGAACTCTCCTGCAAAGTCTATGGTTATGGCTACACCATCTCAAAGCGATGAGAAGACAAGACTTCGCAATATCTTCAGAATGGTTGTTCAACCAACAACTACGAAAAAAGGACTCCAAGAACTCTATGCATTTACCAAGAAGCATCCTTCCCTTTCTCTTGACCCATACCTCCGTCAGACAAGCTCAAAGTTCCAACTATATGTGCAACGAGGTTTGAACCAACTAAGAAACGAGGACGCTCCAGCGTATTCAAACAGAGATCCTAGCGTCAAATTAGGGACTCTTCAATCCACTTTGACTGTTGATGGATACAGATCAAGATTACTCTCGTATAAGCAACAAGTTGGCATTGATAGTTCTACTATCAATTCGAGTATGCGTAATCTTTCTTCTTCAGTAGCACCAATGTCACGACCAGTGTCTCTTGAGGTTCGTTTTTTTTGCCCACTATTTCGTTCTTGTTTTTTTCTTTTTTTTTCGTTTGTTTTTAAGTACTCACAATCTTATTATAGGCTATGCGTGCACGTATCAATGCAGTTACAAAACCTTCTAGATCATACGAAGCACCAGCACCTAAACCTTCTGTACCACCTGCTTCGATACAAGACCTAAAAACACGATTGAAGGATATTACAAACAAACCGCCAACCACAGCTCAATCAATCACTGATTTAAAATCCCGCCTCGCGCGCATGACAAACCCTACTACTACGCCTGCAGATAACACAGTGAATCAGCTTGGCGCATCCGCACCTATGCAGCCCGCACCTATGCAGCCCGCACCTATGCAGCCTGCACCTGGAGCATCTTCTGCGTATGGATCACTTAGAAATCGCCTTCAAGCTTTGCAAGCAAAGAACTCTTCTTCGTCTTCACGTATTCCTGATCAAAGGATGCACAGTGCGCCACTTCCAGCGCCTGTTATGAATGTTGTAGGTGCTGCTCCTGAAGCTGCTGGTACTGTACAACCTTCTACATCATCTCTCTCTAATTTGAGGGAGAGATTGAATCGTATAAAGGCACAGACTAATACTGGTATGTAAAGATTGAAAGTTTTTTCAAATCTATTTTTAATCTCTCGTTTCTGAAGAGGAGCACGTGTAATTGTAACAAAAGAATAAACCATGTACATACATACAAACTGAGCGTCTTTTTTTTTCTGCACATGCCGTAACCATAGAATTGTGCCTGAGATATTAGATCTTGCTGTCGTCTCCAAGCATTTTTAAATACAGTCGGAATTTGGTAGAATGTCAGCTGGAGTTTATCGAAAAGATGCAATCAATGGTATGTGTCCGTAACTAAAACTGGCAACCTTTATTGCCATAGTTAATGATACCTTTATTTTGCTATCAGCAATGATACAAGAAAATGGATGCTAACTCTACCAGCAACTAATAAGTCATTGTCAAGTAAGAAATAATTCTTACCTTTTATCTTTTTCAGTTAAACGTGCTCTATGTTTCCGCTTGGGTTCCTATGAGCGAACTCGTCAAAAAATTTGATTTAATTTGTCAATAACAGTCAACGTCATTAACGGAAGCAACTTCTGGCACTATGGAACGTATGTTGCTTTATATCAGCAAACTACTTGCTTAATTCGTTCTAAACTGGTTAGTTCCTCTTGTAATAATCGATATTGGCTCCAGAACGAGTACAGTCGGTTTTATAGGAGAGAATACACCACACACAGTATTTCCAACGGTTATAGAGCGAAAATCTGACGGAAACTGTACGAACCGTTTTTGGCTGTTTTGCGTGCTTATTCATTTTCTAGTTGGTGTAGTAGGTAAAACCTCTCTGCCTGGAGGTTCAAGAATCCATGAAGGTTCTTCTCTGGTGTATCCAGTAGACCGAGGTGTTATCTCAGATTGGGATGCTGCAGAGAAAATGTTTTATAAGACTTACTATGATATTCTTCGTATTGCTCCTGAAGAGACTCCAGTGGTACTTACAGAGGTACCTTGGAACCCAAAAAGAAGTAGGCAAGTGCTTGTGTTGTTTATTTTATTTTTTGCAATGTGAGCCACGTGATTGTTTATTTAGAGAGAAAATAACGCAAATGTTCTTTGAGATGTTTGCTATTCCGTGCCTGTATATTGCCCCACGATCTTCTTTTTGTATGGACGCTGCTGGAATTTCTGATGGGGTCGTACTGTATTCTGGAGATACTATTACATATGCTGTTCTTGTACAAAACGGTATCACAATCCGAAAATCATGTCAAAAGTCAGAGATAGGCGGAAGAGATCTAAGTTTTTTCTTAAAAACATGCTTGCAGAGACTGGTGCATCACTTGGTGAGAGCTCGCAATTGGTTAGAAAAGAAGTTGATTATATTAAAGAAAATATATGTTATGTTAGTAGCAACTATAATTACGAAAAGGATATATCACAACCGACTCTTGGACTTGACAAGGTAAGAAGTTTACTTTTTTTTGATGTTGTAACAAAATGTTAGATTGGTTTTGAGAGATTTTCCTGTCCAGAAGCTCTTTTCAACCCATGTTTGCTAAATAAGAATTGCAGCGGTGTACACCATCTAGTGCAAAAAGCGCACAAACAAAACTCTAAAAAGGTACAATATTATTCATTGAGTTTATCAACACAAGTTTGTTAACAATCAGTCATCTTCAAACAGCGATATTTTGGTATGTGGGGGTTCAACGCTGTTCCCTGGGTTTGCTGATAGACTGGAGTTAGAGCTTACTGCTTTAAACAGCAAAGGTGGAGTCAATATTTCAATGCCATGCTTTGAGGATAGACATTATCCTGCATGGAAAGGCGCTTCATTGATGTTGTGTAAACCGGAATTTGAGAAAAAATGGTACCTATCTTCTAGATTAATATCACACTACCTAAATACACAGATTCTGGCTCATTTTTTTTTTGCATAGGATATCAAAGGAAGAGTACGATGAATGGGGTCCAACAGTCATACATAAAAGGTGTCCTTGACGTTTCAATGATAAACTGCTATGATGTCTGGCTAATTAAAATGTAGTGAAGTACCAAATTAATGGCCTTTAAGCGCTTTAAGGCCTTCATCTATTGCTTGTGTACAATTGAAGAAGTTTATTGTTTAACTCCAGCAAGTGATTTGAAACGTGTTATAATGTTTATACACTTTGTGAAGTTAATAGTATGTACACCTTTTAAATATTTGCTGCGTCTTATGTAGAGTACGTGTTGTTAAATGAATAGAAAGTGAAGAGAAAGGCAGAGTGTCAATAATGGTGTTCTAAATGGCACTGATATTTATGTACATTCCATGCTGGAAATCAATTTCACATGTACCCAATACCTTTACAACTTCATCTGTTATGCGTTTGCTATCATATAAAACAGATAGTACTTTTTAACAAAACACTTGGTTTATTACAATTAAGAACTTCTTTTACAATCTTTTAAGATAACTAGTTAGGGTCGTCACACAAATCACGTTTTTGCAATAGCTATACGAAATGTGACATTTATTCTAGCATTCTTAACCTTTTTATCTCTAGGTAATCCATGCTTCCAATTTTTTTGAGTATCACCAAGCATTAGAAGCATAGATCCATGTTCTAACTCGAAAACAAGCTCTTTTATATCTTTACGTGTTGCATGACGAAGAACAAACCTCCTGGTAGCTCCTAAAACCCAACAGTTAGCCAAAAGAACCGCCACAAAAACCAAAAAAAAATACAATCAAAGTTCGAAGACGTAGAATTTTCTTACCAATTGATAGTGATGCTACTGTCTGTAAACCCTCTTTTATTGCTTCATCATCACAATGAAACCCTATCCTATCTTTTCCATCTCTGTATTGATTCAATAAGCAATAATCAAACTTACAATCAAACTGTTTTTCTATTTCATTTCTGATCTCTTGTATTGGTTCTGACCAACGCATTGAAGGTTGTTTCTGGTATAAAGAAGCTAGTTTGTTTGAAATGCCTTCATCTGCCATCCACGCTAAGCTCGTATTAAAAACACCATTCATTTAAACCAGGACGGAGGATTTTGAACACCAGGACAGGTGACATCGCGTTTGGCGTTGTTTGCGTACATTGTAGTCTTGGAATGAACCATGAGTCTTTGCCTTTTGTCATTTTAGGGTGCTCCCAAGAGCAATCTTCCATTAAGTGCTTGAAAACAGCGTCAGCGCGTTCTTTTGTTAAAAAATCTCTAGTGTAGAACTTAGTAGTTGTTCAAAACGCGCCACGTTACATTCACAACTGTTTTTTGGCGAAAGATAATTAATTTATTGAATAAGAAGCGTTCAGTGGAGAAATGTTACACCAAATACGTAAAAACGCGTGAAATGACTAAATTACACTACAGTCCTGCGAAAGCGAATGTTTTTAAACGTACTTGCAATAAGCAATGTGTCCGCCGTCTTCTAACATAAAGACATCAAATTCGTGCTGTTTTGCTTCCGTTTCAGCCATTGTGGGCAACTACGGTTTCACTGTAAACTGTTTGGTAGGTTAAGTCAGGTATACTTTGACACGTCGGGATTCATTTAATTACTTTCCAATAACTTTCCTATATTCACTCTTCGACGCAGGCATCAGAGATCCAATGTGACACAATAGGTACTTACCATGTAGTTGTATTGGATGGTACTAGTAGTAGCTCAATGGTAATTACAATCAAATGGCGATTAAGAAATGTTATTATGTACAAGATGAGCTCAACGGAGAAGACAGTTGGTTTCACAATGGTAACTTAAAACATATTTGATCAGTATGTGAATGGCGAAAGAAGGAGAATACAAGACTTGGTGTCCTAATGGACAGTTAAAACATCTTGATAATTGTGTTAATGGTGATTCAGTAGGGGTATATAAGAGTTGGTATGAGAGTGGCGAACTACTAAGAGAATGCTACTTTGTAAATGGTAAGTTTGATTGAGAATTCAAGGTGTGGCTAAAACTGCCAATTGAAGGAACATAGGTGCTGATGGTAAAGAAGTTAGAGAGCGTAAAGTATGGCATGAAGATGGTAACTTGAAAGCAAATTAGCATCAAACCGTACGGAACAAAAGAATACAATCGATTTGTAACGTATGCTTGTGACAGCTGTCCCTGGTTCCACATATTCTAATTTGTATGATGCCATTACTACTGCTAGCCAATTTACAACAGATATACGAAACATGAAATGTTGTAACAGACACCTAAAATAGTTTTCAGAATTGTAGATCAAACAAAACAACTTATTTCTATTTATTTGTCGTTGGATTCTCTTACTCACTCTTTTACATGCATCCTAATGGAAATACATACAGGGCTCGAGTATTCATATTTGGGCAGTGCAGAAGGTGTTGAAAGCCTACATGATCCATTTAAGTAGCAAACATACATCAAAAAAAAGTAACCTCTAAGGCGCATACCAATACAGGCCGTTTATAAGGTAATACAAAACTTTATAGCCAGCACCATCCAATACCAAAGAGGATTAGGGAACAGTCAATACATAACGGCAACTACATAACGAGAAATATGTAAAAATCATGTTTTATTTAGATCTGTTATGTAATACAAAAAATAGACGGAAGCCAAGAATAATATCCTTTGAATACTCTGGCCATTTGAAGTTAGAAATAAAGGTTCGTTTTCCATGCAGGTTTGGTATATTATCTATAACAACTTCACCTTCAATATCACCTGTAGCTAAGTTTTTCATAAAGAAAAGTTTAACACAAAATGTAGCAATATCATCTGATTGCTCTGCTATCCAATCTATCAATGGTTGCATTAATATTATAAAAGGATGACTGTTGCCCGCAAGCTTGTCTTTTAATAATTTCTTTGCTTCCTCCATGCCCCTAGATAATATAATGAGCAAAATAAATAGAAAAAGACGGTCAGTGAAATCATTTTATGCATAAGAAAACACGTGATTTTTATCAATAACAGAGCGGCAAAAAAACTATGAAAAATTGGATGTCATAAGCGCTATGCACAACAAGCCATTCCTTGTATTGAAAGTCAAATGACGTGTGTTATTTCCAAGTTTTTAGAGCTATATTTCAGGAACGCTTACCTTTGTTTTTTGTATACTCGATGAACTGTATTGGACTACAATAAGCTCCGAACATCCTCACAAGATGTCTAAGGCAACAAAATCAGATTTGACTTATGCATAAGCTTTGGATAACTTACTCTCCATTGTCATCACATGAACCGACACGTGTCACAGCCATTTGCATTTCAGGTCCAACTCCTGTCACAAATGTTTTTTTTAACGAAATAAGAGGTCCATTGATATACTCATCAACAGCTATTTGAAATTAAAGTAGTTCTTTGGTTTATAGTTATCTTACCATTTTGTGTAGCTATTTTCATTGAACTACCAATACCCATTAGTTTGACTTCAATTCCTTCTTCATCTCCACTTGTTGTTTTTTGCACGTTTGGACCAATAACAGTAAAACTCAAAAGAGAGTACATTTTCTCATCTTGTATACGTTGCATCTCTAATACTTTTGGTATAATCGTTCCTACATCAGTATCTATAGATGTAACACTTGTATTTGATGAATACACAGGGAGTTGCCTCTATTATCGCGTAAGACTTTTTTTACAAATTATTACTTAAGGGGGAAAACCTTTTTGTTGTCATATAACGAACCTTCATATAGTTACATGCAATATGTGAGTATTTGATGTAAGACTCTTCATCAGTGTTTTTCTTCAAACTTGCAACCATTGATAATACTTGTTCTTCATCAAGTGTCTTGATAATTCGTGTTGAAGCCTATTTCAAAAACTTAACAAAACTTGGTTAATTCATAACTAGTTGACGTACCTTTAAAGCATCGTGTAAAGGACAAAACAATGTGGGAACCCACTTCACAGGTTTTTGATCTTTTTCAAGATCATGTAATATGATAACATGATAGTTATGTTCCAAACCGCCTTCATCTTTAAAAGGGACTGTTGGTAAATCTTCAACTGTCTCAAGTCCGTGCAAACTACATTTGTGGAGCTCTGGTTTATCCACGCAACCGCTAGAATCAGTATACGACCAACATGCCTAAAATTTTAGAAGTTAACTAACAGAACTTAAACAACTCTTGTTATTGTATGTACGTGATCATATATTTGTCCGTCTGTTTTGCCCACATGTACTTCAACTTTTGCTATTTTAAGAACTCTCTTAGAGGCTTCTGATATTTCTAAAGATACACCCCATTTATCAGCGCAGGATTGACGTATTTGATCTTGAAATAAGGTCATGAACTGTAGATTGTTTTGAACACCAAATACGTTAACAACACATCCGAGTTTTTTCTTAGGATGAAGAACTAACACTTCTGCACCATCAACAACAGAGTTGAGCATGTTATATAGATAATAAACAGATGTATCAATAGATGCGTTTTTTCCTTGTACTTTTGCTAGCTGATTAATAGTATAAACAAAGTCAGGATGACTTGTTCTCAGTTTTGCTCTAAACAAGAAAAAAGTAAGAAAGAAAAAAAAGTAAACTAAAAGGTAAAGTTACCTCTCGCTTTGCATTCTCGATGTGAATGCCATTGCTGGAATCATAAAATATGATAAAGATACCCAAGCATCTATGTCTGAATATGAAACAAGTCCTTTACTCTGTAAATCTTGTATCACCTCAGTATCGACCTACTTGTTGATAAGTGCTTTCTTTCGAAAAAAAAAAAAAATGCTATTATTTCCGCACATCCTTCTGCGTCGCTGAGTTGATTCCCTTACGTTTTAGCTCTCGTTGAACTTTAAGAGCACCCTTTGCTACCATTTCAACATATTTGAGAACGTTTGTAACCATGATGGAGGGATCTTGACGTTGTTAAAAGTGACATTTTGATATTTAGATATTACCTGCTTTAGCTTCTACTGTAGCGCCTCCAGCCATACAAAGCGCTGAAATACAGAAGAAACTTGGAGATGCTACAACGGTGTTAGTGCATAAGCGTTTACGCTTTCATAGCCAAAAGAACGCCTAAATACCGCGAAATAACGAGGTACTACAACTAACGTACTAATTTTGTTCAAATGATCGTTAAAAATGTGTAAACACTGATTACGCTCTTCCTCACTGCTTTCTGAATACGAGAAAAAGTCTTTCATTGACGCCTGAGGGTAATTCTCGTATATACCGCTGAACGACGTTGGGGTCTTTGCAGAAGATACTGTAGCAGCCAATTTTGTGGCAGCATCAATGGCGTTACCTTTTGATTCACTCATCAGCTCCTTTACAAGAATCTAAATTGCATTTTTGCAGATTTCAACTACTTTTCAAGAATGACCAAATATTCATAGAAATGTTGCCGTAGCAATACTCATGATTACGTGGCATACTTCTGTTAGCCAATACTAATGACCTAAGATCGAAGCAAAGAGATGACAAGGGCATGGTACGTTTTAAGGCACACTCACTCAATAAGGGAGCACAATCGCCGAAAAATATGAGAATGTCACAAACGAAAAACCAAAATGAAGAATGGCTATCTCAGGATTTATTCGACGTACAAAAATAGCAATATAGACGCCAGGAGCATCCATGATACTTGAATAGTTTTAAAATTATTTGGTAAGACATCACACTTTGTGAACGTTGTACGTAAGATAGATGAAGTTCTCAGTGTTGTTTTGGTCCTATCAATACATTGTGTTCTTTTCTTTTTAATACTTGGTGTGAACTCTTCACAACTGCTTCTCTGCGCTATAATTGAAGTTGCTCCCTTTAATAGGTACTATGTTAGAATAGCTGTTTATAATGGGGAATATGTACGTCAAAATTTGTAACATCAAATTGTATATCTGGTGACCAACATTCTCTTACATCAAATATAACAGTAGATGTATTTTGTACAATAACACTTCCACTTGAAACAGTCACGTTTCCTTTAACAAAGGTTTGTAAGTATTTGTGAAACAGATAGTAACAGGCTTACCAGGTACGTAGATGTTTGATTTCACAACAACGACAGGATCAAGAATCAAATTCACTTCGATAAAAAGTAAAAAAAAAACAACAAAAGTGAGTACTTGTTGGTCTTGGATCGTTATTGAACTCACAAACCATTCCATTCGCAGTACCATCACAGCGTTTATCTACCCAGTTCCCATTCATATCCCTGTTTTAGTTATTGCTGTACAACGTATGTAAAAAAATAATAAAAAAATCCCTCTTACATGACTGCACAGTTGGGTCTAGTGCCTCCGGTCCAACCAAGGTTAGATGGTTTCCCATCTGCCCAAGGGCGGGTACTTATTTTTTTTTCCATAGTCGACGCTTTCGTTTGTTGTTACCTGTACAGAACGATCAGACATTCCATAGATCTATCAGACTGAAGAAAAACAAACATGAAAGTTACCCATTCGAAAGCAAAGTGTGATCCTGTATACCCACTGCTGAAACCAAACCATATCAATCTATTCGTGGTCGCAAGATATTCTTTGACAATGCTGTACACTAGCGCATTTTCTTCAGGTGATAAAATAGTTGCAAGATAGCCACCTTGTTTCGTGCATGTGTCTGAGAAAAACAAGTAATTAATCTTCAGCTGTTGCTACTAAAATTGTATTACGTACGTTGTGCTTCTGCCCAAGTTTCCGATTTAGTTATTAGCTTGTAGCAGTGACCTGTAAAATAATGACTGTTAACATTGGCTTTTGTTTTTTGTAAACAAAAGTTATTGCATTCTGGTTATTTACCTGCTAGCACGTGATCACACGTTTTTGGATATTCCTGTTCGATGCATGGTTTACTAATATTCAGTTCGCTTGCTGGTTTTGTAGCTTCACAAACAAAGTAATCTGTACCCTCACATCCAGGTTGAAGCACCTGATAAATAGTAAAAACAAAATTCTTGATTAGGAATCGTACCTCTTGAAAGCCTAGAGCAGTTGCGAATAGTTGCTTGATTGTTTACCAAGTAAAACCTTGGAAATAATGTAGGAGACACTTTTGATCCGTCATGCCAATACAGAGTATGGTCAGAGGGGTTATTACGATACACGGACATTTGTATGTTCTAAAACAAACGTTGAAATGATGTAATACAAAACTAAGTTCAAATGAAAAATAGAACGTACAGAAAACTGTGTAAATATAGATGTCTCCATTATTGTCTCTAGCTTTAACGGGTATGATCCTAAAAGGGGTTATGGTACCAGATGGTAAATTAAATTAACCCGAACCAAAAGTTCGCGAGAATAAGTTGTTGTTTTGGTCGTTGTAAACGTGTTTAAAACGCGTACCAGGTGGGCATGTGGTGTCAATAAAACTCGAGTTCGTATTATGGATATAATACGCTTTATTATCCCACGTGCAGTTAAATACTGAAGCACTGACACCATTGAGCGCTATACAAATAAAAAGAGCCTCAAAAAAATACATCAATCTCTATATCCACTTTTTAGTACGCCAAAAGCAGAATTGCTATTTTGTTTCATACAACAGCGTAGTTTTAAATTGGTGAGGAAAATTCACAATCCACACTTAATGTGGCAACCAAATTTGTCCACGAAATTGTCGTAACAATGAACAATACAAAAAATTCTCTTTTGTAGAGCACGTGATAAACAAAGACCAACAGCGAAAACGTACTTGGTTTACATCAGCTCCAGGTAACAGTTTTGCTTCAACCTTAGGATAATCAATGTCCGCATTGTTTAAACAAACTCCATAAGAAAAGAACTGCTCACTGTACAAAAGAAATCACTGGGAAAAAACCAAATCTAGATTCAAATTTGTATTGAATATACAAAAAAAAGGAGCAATTTGTTTATGGAGAACGCTGTTCGTTCATTTGTTCTTTAGATACCCACATTCCATGGAATCCATATGGAACACGTTGGGGCAAAGCAATACGGCAAGTAAGAGATAAATCTGATGCGTCATATATCACAAGCTCTGAGTTGTTCTTTGTCTCGTCAAAAACAAATCCAACCATGTAACCCTTAAAAAAGTCACT